>VZRH01001687.1:1086995-1143109 GCA_013397555.1 Urocynchramus pylzowi | reverse complement strand
AAAAAAAAAAAAAAAGTGATAGCCTGTGTGAAGTGGTGAAGCTTAAACTGCAAGCTACACAATTTTGGAAAGCATGAATCACAGAATCATGGGGTGGCCTGGATTGAAGGGGACCTTAAAAGAGCAACTGCATCTATCCCTATTCAGCTCTTCCAGCATCTTCTGTGGGCACAGAAAAGTCATGGCCAGAGAAAAATCAGGCTTCTGCTCTGGAGGGGGGACACCCTGGTTAGATGTCCCTCCTCCCTCTGTGAGTGGTCAGAGCTGATGCTGCGTCTCCATGATGCACAAGGGACTTGGATCAGCATGAAGGAGGAAGAAGGGATGAGAACCAATAGACCTGGGAGCCAGAGTAGCAGGAATCATTCACTGCACAGAAGAGAGAGGAAAAGCTGACAAAGGGATCTCTGCCACCTTAGACTCCAAGGGTAGGAACTTGGTCCCCTTCTAATCTTTCACACAAAACTCCCTGGCACAAAGTGTCTGGCTTATTCTCTTTCCTAACTTATTCTCTTCCATCTTTCCTAATGCCAATGAAAGCCCAAGAGTCCCAAGAAACAGCTTTGCCATTGCTTTAACATGAGCACGCTGCTTGCACACAGGAATGAGAATTTAGCCTGGAGACATAAACCCAAATATACAGCTGTGTATGGTATGCTGAAAACTAACCCAGCACAGAGAGCTGCTTTTATGGGCAGGATTTGTTTTTCCAAATGGGATTTATTTAAAAGAAAATTGAATGGTTATAAAGAGCTCACTCTAACAATAACACAGAAAATGAATCCAGTGTTCACTGCCGGCTTTGCTTCACAGTACAATCCAGACAGAGAAATCTTCTTTAGAGGGTCCTGGCAGTAATGACCTGCCCTGAAGAGCAACCCTTGGGGAAACAGCTGGCTAAAAACTGCTAATGACTGAAATAAAGGCAGGAATTCCACTGGGGGAGGGTGATGCCACGACAGTGTGAGGAAGTGACTATGGGAACACCCTGTTTCAATAAACCTTTTTCATATCAATAGTATGACAAGGCTGTAGGAGACACATAGGACTTCACTCTCCAGGAAACTGTTGGCACATTCCCCATTTCACCATCTTCATAAGGGCCAGGACTCCTTAAACCCAAAGGTGTCTCAGCTTCCCTTGGTGCCCCAGCCAGTATAAAACTTCCTCTGAACAGCTTTGTTTCAATTTTCAAGGTATTTTGGTAACTTCTATGGGTACCACAGAAGTTTTTATCAATAAACCCCTGATGCTTTAGATGTCAGCAAAAGGTGTCCTAACCTGCTCCACTGAGTCCCTTAAAAAGAAGCACTTGGGACCTTTTAACCATCACCCTCTTCAAACCCTCTTCTCTAGCTGCTTTTCCCAGTGCAGGACAATGTGCTGTTGCTTCCTTTGTCCTGCTTGTCTTCTTCAGCATATGTCCCAACAGGCCACTACACCCAGTCACAGCAGTTTATCTGACTGCCTGAAGAACAGAAACAAAAATGGTTCAGAGCTGTGCCAGAGAAGGCTTAAACTGGACATCAAGGAGGGTTTCTCTACCAAGAGAGTGGTCAAACACTGGAACAGCCTTCCCAGAGAGGTGGCCAATGCCCAAACCTGCCAATGTTCTAAGAGATGCTCTCAACAATATTTTAGCTTTTGGTCAGCCTTGAATTGGTCAGGCACTTGGACTAGATTGTTGGTGTAGGTCCCTTCCAATCAAAATAGCCTATTCTACTCTAAAAATATTTAGCCATGACCATTAGTGCTTCTGATTCCACTTGCTTCAGAATTCCAAATCTACTTCAGTGATTAATTAGAGAGACCATCTGATGTCTTTCATCTGGGGCACATCAAAGACCTTCCTTGTCCAGTTAGGCACTGGTCTTCATTCAGTCCTGTCCAGGACAGTGAGCCATGCACTGTTGCACAGATGTTTTCAAGTCACAAAGCAGAGCGGGTGTGGGGACAGCTTTTACAGCTCTTACTGGAAACCTATTAAGGTCATGATATTGAGAAAGAGCACAGTATGGCCTTCATATTTTAAGCTTTGGAAATATCAACCCCAGAGCTGAAAGATTATTTATACTGGAAGCTGACTACTAGGCAGCTGCCAGGGTAGAGCTAATCAGGGGACTGACTGGTCTATTAACCCTGACATATTCCCCAGCCCATCGTCTCCCCTGGCCTTCCATGGCTGCTGCACACATAAACCAAGAAGTTCTGATGAAACACCAGACAAAACTAATTTTTTTAACCTGTCCCAACTAAATCCATGCTGGGAATACAGAGCTGGTTATTTAGCTCTTACAGACAGAAATCTAGAGACGTGGATTAGTCCTGGGAGAACCTTTCCAGACTCTCCAAGAGCTTCAGCAGCTTTTCCCTCCTAGAGAGACATCAAGTTTCCAGTCCTCCCCACAGATGCTCTAGTTTTAATCCAAATTAGCTCCCAGCATACCCCATCACTGCCCAAGATCTCACTCACATTTCAAGCACACTGAAGCAACCTTTCCTTCTCCTGCACTCCAAGTTCAACACCCACCAAACACCCTGCACCTGAATTAGCAGCCTCCATCATATCTATCTCACATTACCAAAGCCTCATCTTTTCCCCAGCAAACCTTGAGGAAAGATTAAAGGTGAGCCTGAAGCCCCATGCTAACACAAAATTTACCAGACTCCACTCTATTTTATACATACATATCTATATATTTATATTTATTTTCACCTGCATAAGTTGACTGTCCTGCTGGCCTGACTGGCCTCAAGTTGTGTTAGGGGAGGTTAAGATTGGATGTTAGAAAAAATTTCTTCACTAAAAGGGTGGTCAAGCACTGGAACAGAGTTATTAACGTGAACTTAATAATCTTAAAGTCTTTTCCAAGCTAGGCACTTTCATGATTCCAGTTTGGAGAAAAGGAGGCTGAGGAGCCTCATCACTCTCTAGAGCTTCCTGAGGAGGGGAAGTGGAGAGGGAACAGCTAAGCTCTTCTACCTGGTATCCAGTGCTGGGGCATGTGGGAATGGATCCCACAAGCTGCACCAGGGGAAGTCTAGATTGAACACTGGGAAGCATTTCTTTACCAGAGGTTGTCCAAACACTGGAACAAGCTTTCCAGAGTAGTGGTTGGTGCCCTGAGCCTGTAAGGGCTTGAGACATTTGGACAATGCCCTTAGCAGCACACATTAACTTGGTCATCCTTGAATTCCTCAGATGATCATTGCAGGTCCCATGCAACTGAAATAATCTGTTCTATTATATGCTATTCCATTCCGGTGCAACATGAAAATTAAACAGGGTGTGTGAATTATATGACAGAAGCAGATTTCTAAGACTGCTGTAGACAACTTGCAAGTTAATGTTTAAGATTACATTGGCACATTTGCTGAGAAATCCACTGTTACCCACTGCTAAGGAAAGCCTGTCAAACAGCTACCAGTGTTAAAAAGAGGAATTTCCCTTACTTAACCTTTTGAGGAACAAGAGGTTAACAGAAAAGGTAAATTGTAAATCTTTCCAATTTAGAAAGTGGGACCATTTCAGCAATATTTTCAAGGAAATCTACAGCCAGTGTGTTCCCAGAATTAAAATGGAAAACCTGACACCTTTAATAATTTCCTGCCACTGTATAGCTGTCAGCATTGCATGGATTCTATCAACCCAAAAGTTAACTTTCAAGGATAGGAAACCTTTGCATTCATATGCTTTTGGGCTGTTTTTGTACAGTTTTCTTCCCCCTGCAGCCCCAAGATACCTGGCTGAGGAAAGGCAGCACTGTGGGGTTTTTTATGGGTTCTTCCTTTCCCCATAAAACAGGATGCAATAAAGGTCTGGACAGGGGACTTTTGGATCACTCCCATAGCTCAAATAAGTTTTCCTTCATGTCAAGTCATGAGACACAACTTTCACTGGGGCTGTGAAGAAGCAAAGTGTGGCTGCAATTAAATCCAGATGCCAAAACAAAAACCAGAGCCCCTCGAGGATGAACACAGTCCCTCTAGGGGTACACGTGTGTCGTATATAAGACCCAGGTAGAAAGCAATAACCAGTGGCACACATGGTTAAATGGTCTGCTTAAATAGAACCAGGATTAAATTCCAGGTTTTTAATGCCTTGCCTTGTATCCAGTATGCTGTGCCACCCCTGTCTCTGGGGTAATGTGCTGACCATAATTCAGATTATGAAGGAAGGAGGTGAAGTTACATTATGCTGAGTTCATACCACTCATGGATGCACAAAGCTTTTACCAGCTTATCAGCCTAGATAAACTTTTTATGAAAATTGCAATTTCTCTATTTCTTGGCCTCTTCCTCACATGTATATCAAAGTCAAATCAGCATCACCAAGATCACAATGAGCATTGAGAGTCATCAGCAAGGAAAAACGTCCCAATATTTTACTTCTCTTTCCTGTTTATTACAGAAGGAAAAAAAAAAGCTGGTTTCCACCTCCAGAGTTGTTCTAGGGTATATTATCAGCTTATTTAATCACTGTGAAGGTGTTCACACACCTGTGTCTCAGCCAGAGATGCTCAGGACAGCAGAGCACTACAAGTTATTATTTGATCACTTTTAATAACAAAAGCACTCTAACATCATAAACACTACCCAAAAAGCACTCCAAAGCACCTAAATCACTGAGAGGAGAAAAGCAGCAGATCTAAGAGGAAGGGAGCTCATAGGGAAGGAAGAGACTACAACTACAGAAAGTGTTTTATGATGCTCTCAATTATTTTACCCCCACAATCCCCAACAATATGCGGCCTTTAATTTTTTTTTTTTTTTTTCCACAACAGAGAGAGCATTTGAGACAGGAGCAGGCATCTGGTTCAGCTGTCCACCCTCAGCCCTGCAAAACCACAGGGCACTCTCTGTATTCCCACCTCCACCGTGCCGGGGAATGACATCAGCCCTGCTCCAGAGAGCTGGCGGGCCAACAAAAATAACTGTTACTGACCAAGAGTGCTGTTGCAAGGAATATTTTTGGAACTGTACTCTGCATTCCTCCGAGTCCCCTGCTTCCTAGTCCAAACATATCATGGCCTAAAAATTCCTCACATTTTCTATGCAGTGTTTCCTTTGGGCTCGCACAATGGGGCAGTTCTTCTGCTCAGCAGCACCAGTGTTCTGGAAAGGGAAGGGAAAAAAAAAATGCTGCAACACTAAATAACCCTAATGGCAACCACAAGGACCACACTGTTATTTTTAGGTCAGAAAAATGATGCAGAAGGAAACAGAGTCACCTCAGAGTTACCTTCCACTGGCCTTTAGTGAACAAAAGGCCAAAGAATTTGGTTATTTCTTCCATGTGGTGGTGAGGGGACTCACTGATGTTTGTGGTGAAGACACAGCTATTTAGTGGGGTTTTGCATGGAAGGAGGAGGCCAGGAGGATGTGGCATCTCCCTCTAACAGCACCTCGGGACTGTGCAGAGGTAACAGAGACCCAAAGCCTCCTCAGCTCCATGCCCAGCCTCCTCATCACTGCAAGAGGCACAAACCAACAGAGGCAAGTTCTAGGTTGTGCCCAGGCTGTGCAGCTGCCATCATCTTCCCAGAGGAAACATCCCCAACATCCCACCCAAGTGACACTGTAAGATCCCTTCCACTCCCACTCTGTATGTCAGTGTATTGGCATAAGGTCATTTTGGAAATGACCAAACAAACAAACTGGGCAGAATGTGTACAACTACAAATATTCCAGCCTAGGCCAAGCATTGGAAAAAAACTTTTTATTCCTTCTTCATACACATTTCTACCATTTCCTTTTTTCCTTCACTGGAAGAATGCAATTTTCCTTATTATCAAGGTAAAAGTCATAGCTGATCTTGCAGAGAGAAGTCACATCTACCTTCCAGCCCATGTTCTCCTCCAGCCCTGTGACAAGCACCAAATTTGCCCAGTTTTGGAACAAACTTCTATTTGAACAGAGACAGGCTACTAAACAACATGTGCTTCACTGGCCAGTACTTTGTTTCCTTTTTTAGCTGCCCAGATAAGAAAAACAATGCAGAGAAAAAAAACTAATAGAAGGCATAAAGAGGCCACACATTCTACCAGTGTTCTGCACAAGGTTTAGAAACTTCCTCTACCTTTTAGTACCCCTTACTCTGCCAGTCCTTGACCAACTTTATCTCTTCAGATTCTAAAGGCTGGGACTTGCCTTCTGCTGTGCCCTAATCTCCCCATGCATAGTTGGGCCTGGAAGCAAGTGTATTTTAAAAATAATGGTTTTAAATTGTTTTTAATCATTTTTAAAGGTATTTGAATTCATTGCACGTTCACAAACAGACCACTTGCCATGAAACTGTTTTCAAACACAGGGAGAGTAAAGCAAATTCACTCTTTGGGGTGTTCTAACTGAGAGACGAGGAATGGGCGGGGGAAATTAGTATTTAGGTGGAACTAATTAGCAACAACTAAAAGCTAAATGACAATGTAACCCACAGCCCCCTTGTGGGATATTCTAAAATGGCTATGTATGTCTGAAACATTTCAAGGACTTTCATTATCTGCTTGGTCTACCATTTTCACAGCTCAGATAAATCAGTATTTTCTACCACAACATGCAGCTTGGTGCCTTGCAGAATAATTCCCCAGCCATATGTTCCAGAGATACAGAAGCACACCAAATATGATCTCTTTTACTAGGCTAATAAAAATCAGAAAGTGTACTGTATAAATTTTATAGACCTCAAAGGTCTATCTTCTATAGGAAGAAACTGGGACTTCAGGCTACTGTCGGGCACCATAACACAGAGAAAAATATTTATCAGCTGCTTTGGAAAACCCACCAGACAGAAGTCACCAGCAAAGCAAAATAACACAACTGTAAACTCACCTGAATCTTTCCTCTCCGAGGAGCTCTTTTGCGTTTCGGTTTCCACTTGCAGATTAACGCTTGCAGAGCCACAAGGGAAAAAGGGCCAACCAGCAAGGAAAATACCTCTGCCTCCTGGAGCCTACCCCAAGCAGGCAACTCTATACGATGGGAATGCAAAGTGCCAGGGCTCTGCACGGCCGTGCTGAGCCCGCTCTGCGTCCTGAGAGGGGTCACAGCTCCCTCCAGCTCAGCCGGGCTGGGCCGCTCCAAGGAGGGGAGGCTCCGTGCAGAATGTCCCGCTGGTTCAGCAGGGTGATTCAGGGAACCTACTTGTGATCCCTTCCTGAAATGCACCAGCACTTGAGGCATTACAGTGACACTGAGAGCTCCAGGGTATGTCAAGCACAGCCCTCACGGCTGGGCTGCTCCTTGCTGAGCTGGATACGAGAGATGGGAAACCCAAATGCCTCCTGAAAACTCATTTCCAAGCTAAGATGGTCTCCACATGGATACAGCTTCTCCATAAAGTGAGGGAAGGCAGAGTGCAAAAACACAAGAGGGAAGAAAACTGAAAGATTCATGCAATTTTTTTCCCTAGGGAAACCAAAGTGCTGAGTTGATGCTTTTATAAATCTGAATGACTGGGGAAAATGTAGGAAGAAGACTCCATTGACTGTCAGATTGGTGAAAGTGGGAAGATGCTGAATACTGGACATCTGTTGCAAAGGAAGACATATGTGTATTTGTTGTGACTGGCTTCCATTTATGTAATTTGCAACTAATTTAGTCCCAAATTCATTAGCTGATTTTCTATTTTTCCGACAAATGAACAAACAAAATCTCTCCCTGGATTTGTAGAGTGAAGGGAGACTTCCATAACCTTGTCAGGTTTGGGGGAAACAGAGAGAGAAGTATTGAGACAAAGTTCCTCAAGTGAGATTAACCTAAGCAATCTGAAGTATTCTGCACAGGGGAGACAGGGAGTCACACAACCAGCTTAGCCCAGGTTAGTGAGATGAGGAATCCATTCCCACAGTCTAGTGGAAAAAACCAGTGGGTGTCTTCAGCCCAGCTTTAGTCCTAGTTTCAGTGCTAAAAGACAGAACAAATTGATCTGGCTCATGACTTTGACATTTGCTCTGCTATCAGCATCAGCTCTATCTGATAGGATGACACTGCTTAAGCTGTGGTAGCCAGAGGAAATCCAATGCTAAGGAAATGGACATTCATTTAATGTTTATCTAGGATCAGCTCCACCAATGAATTCCAGATGTTGGCTTTAATTGTTGCATTCTGGTATGTTTAAGCAGCAGGAGTTCGTAAGGCCGATTTGTAAATCAATCTGGCAGACTCATACTGAATCCCATCTCTGCCAGCTTTTCTAAGTCAGGGGATGCTCTTAAAATGTTAAGTATTTAATGTGTCTGCAATGCAAAAAGGAGGAAAGATTTTTTAAAAAAAATTCCCTCCCCTAATGTTTTTCTTCTTTTGCTCCTTCTATCCTTCATTTCCTTCCTGTAAAACTGCAAGACTTGCCATTCCAAATGAGTCCAATGAATTTCCAGATGAGTCCTAAAGCTAAGGAGGGCAGGTATCAGGATGCAGTCCTGCAACATGTGTGGGGAACCCTGCTCATCATTCACATACATTCCTTCTGGGTAACTCCACTGATTTCCCACCACAGCCAAAGGCAACTGCATGCATGGACTACATCCAACTGCAGTGTCCCTGATATTTGAGCCTCCAGTTTTCATAAACTGGAAAAAAAAAAATTGATTACTGCAACCTTGGGACTGTCTCAGTTCTCAGCTTCCGTATTCTTCTAGCTAGTATTTAACTGTTACAGCTCATCCAGAGATGGTACAGACATGGCTTTCCTATTCTGAATCCCAGAGCACCACATGACCTCCAAGTCAGACACCAGCAAACCTAGCAATGGTTTTGTTCTCAGCATGACTTCACACATCAGCTGAATGTGCTGGACTACTGTTAGGGAATTGCTTATTGCCACAGCCAACTTACCAGTCAGGCCTTGCTTACAGGAGAGAAAACTGTTCTAAAAGATAGCTTTTAAGCACCATGTCCCTGCTGACTAGGGCAGACACTATAGCTCATTAAAACTGCTTTTGAAACCCGTTTTCTCAATTTCCTTCCAAAACACCTGCTTCTGAGAAGGCACCTCAGTATTCAACACATGTGAACCCTACTTACATTTTCCCAGGAATATGTGCTTAGTACACACATTTTTCAAGAAGTGTCACTGGATGGTTAGGTAAGGTTTCAAAAGCTTTCAGCAATGGCAATATCCATCCCATGGAAGTTCATGGGAATTCTTCAAAAGGGGTTGACTCAGCCTCGGCTGACTGCTTTTGAAAAACTCCCCTTTATCTGCTGTCTTTGATGATCCCAGAGATAAAATGCTGAAAGTTCAGTTTACCATCCTCCTTCAGCACCACAGGCCTCTAAGTGGGGTCCACTTCTCTCCTCAGTAAGAACATGAAAAGCATCTCACTCATGGCCTGAGTCATACTATATTTGAAGGGAGGCTTGAGAAAAGCAGTGGCTAAAAATCCACCTACTACTCAGAGCAGAGACCATGAGCCTGATCAATTTGTTCTGTCTTTGAGCACTGGAACTAGGACTAAAGCTGGGCTGAAGACAGCCACTGGTTTTTTTCCACTAGACTCTTTGCTGTAAGTATCAGCAAAGACCTGGCCCTATCATCTCCCCTTAGCCATGGTTTAGCATTTGAGGCTGGAGAAAAAATCCCACTGCATTACAATAGCAGATCCCTCAATATAGGCAGGGTGAAATAAACAGTCTTGAAAATACCTTCCAAAACCACGGGGCCATAAACAAACAAAGCCCAAAAGCAACACCATCCCCAAAAGTTAAATCATTATCATTGCATGTCCTGCAGAGTGCTGGGGTGGCACCAGGTGTCATGTCACATCTGCAATATAAAAAAGAAAGTCAGAACTCCATATGGGAATAAATAAACTAGTGATTTCTCCACAGGAAGCAGGCTCCCTGTACCAACTGTCGTAAAAGCTGGTACAGAGCTCCAGGGAGAAAGTTGTCAGTAAAATACTCTAAAAAAAGATCACAGCAGAGCTAACAGGAATGACATGTAGGCATCTTGTTGACTTTTATTCCTCATGTCTGTAACTATTTCTGTGGTCCATAGAATAAGAGAAAAAATTAATAGATTTGGCCCAAAACATAGAAGAATGTTTTGTCCAAATACGAGGTGGGAAGGATCTAGCAAAACTTTTTTAAAGAGTTTCTCCTTCAGGATATGCCAAGGATATAACATGGCTTTGGAGCAACAGAGGTGCTGTCACAGGATCTGCAGTATTCCCTCCCTTGCTGAAGATGCTGAAGGGTGGCAAAAATGTCACTTGTGAGCAGCCCAGTGTGCAGCCCATCCTCCTGATAAGTGTGGAGCTTTGAACACAGGCAGGGCCAAAAATTCTGAAGAAAAGTTAACACAGGTCAAACAAACGAATAGCAATAACCACATACAAGGCATAACTTCTGCATTTAAGATTTAACAGGCTAATTCATAGCTGAGTATGTCCATGATGCAGCTTTTGCCTAGAACAAGGGTAAAATGTATCCAAATCATTCCTTGGAAAGGATATGAGACACACACAAGCTCTGAAAGTACTGAGGATGTTCACTGGCCAAATTCCTCTCTCATGCAATTCTACCCATCTACCCCTGAAAGACGTTGCTCTTTTGTCTGTTTATCATGGCAAGGTCTCAAGGGACCACCACAAAATTCTCCATAATTATCCAAGGACAGAGCACCCAGAAAACACCACCATACTTTTGAAGGTCACTCAGGCACGTTTTTACAATGGTCTTGGTCAGAGTTTCTCAGACACCTCCCTAGAGGCTCTGAAAACCACCCCAGAGGAAAGGGGGTGATGTAGGGAGTCCCTACAGTTGAGGCCTGTGTGAGCAGGACACAATTCCAATGCCAGGAGCATGCTCAGCACCTTGCTTGCATTTCAAATCAAAGACTCACACCAGCTTCTCAAAATGCACCATCAATATTTTCACTTCCCAGAAGTGAAGGCTGCTGCATCTTCCAAACCTCCTTGAAGGAAAGGTATTAACAAAACCACACTCAAACCAAAGCAGCTCACAAGAGACCTTGGCTGACACAGCCCCCTTGATGCTGTTGCCACAAATTTCTCCTGGGTTGGAGTTTCTCCTGCCAAAGAACACGCCAGGGCTACCAAGAGGAGCTGCAGTGGGCCTGCAGTTGTCAGGAGACACTGCAAACAGAGCACAAACACTGGGCTGTGCTGGGGACTGGGGAGGCGTCGTTCTTCTCCTCCGTGAGATTCCTGGAATTGTTCAGCAGGGAATCCCAGCCTGCATCTGAAGTGGATCCAAGTCCCCCAGTTCCCTACCAGTGACCAAGGAGGACTGTCACCAGTTCTCCTCTCTCCTGCCAGCTGCACAATCAGCAAAGGTGAGACGAAGATCCTTGTCTACTTCAGTGCAAAGGTCACTGCAATTTTTTCCAGTTTGAAAAAAAACCAACACAAACCCAACATGCCAGGTCACATCCCTTCTCTTTAAGAAGAGAAACATTCTATATTGGACTAAAGAAAACTCAATGAAGAATTTGGTGGTGATGCTTTTCCAAATCAAAATAATTTCGCAATGGAGGATTCAATGCCAAATATTTCAAAGCCTTTTGTTGACAATCAAGCAGAAAACTGATTCAACTCAATAGTTCAAATGACTTGACAACATTTTTCAGGGAAACAATGAACTGGAAGAAAAAAAAGCAATGAAAGTCCTATGTATAATTTCAATTGTGTGATAAACTCAGACTCAGTGGCTTGTTTGGCATGAAGAGATCAGAAAACCATACATATTCTGCATTTTTTGCTCTATAACCTAACAACCTTCAGTGTGTCCATAAGAACTTTACATACACACACAGGAACATATCTGAAGCAAGATTGAAGAAAAGAAAAGAAGAAACGAAGAAAAGAAAAGAAAAGAAAAGAAAAGAAAAGAAAAGAAAAGAAAAGAAAAGAAAAGAAAAGAAAAGAAAAGAAAAGAAAAGAAAAGAAAAGAAAAGAAAAGAAAAGAAAAGAAAAGAAAAGAAAAGAAAAGAAAAGAAAAGAAAAGAAAAGAAAAGAAAAGAAAAGAAAAGAAAAGAGACATCAACTGCCTTTGTTGCGCTGGATCATTGCAATGGAAAATAAAATAATTTGTTTCCCTTTAATTTACTTGAAATATTTTCTGTACAGGCCTGTTAATAATTTAGCTTGATATTAAACAACAGCATTGTTTTCACTGTTTGTCTCCCTATTGTTCTGCCACTTGCAGTAATTTAAAACAACCCACAAAAATCACAGACAGATGCATTGTGCAGAGGACAGATGTGATGACCTACACAGCCCTTTAACAGCTATGCCTGCAAAGTGTGTTTATGTCCTTTGCTTTTTGCTGCATATTAAAAGAAGGTTTTCTTTAAAGCATTATCTCAAGAGCTGCAAAATACATCATGGGAGTAGAAAGTGAAGGGATAAATTCTGTGTTATCTGATTCCTTTTACTGCTTATTTCTCCCCTCTTTTCCTTGGCTTCGGTGCGAGGAACAGGTTCCATCCCGCCAGAGCAACCAGAATAAAACTGACATTTTATGAGTGGAAACAGTCCAAGGATGGTGGCTTATGCTCTTAACAGCCTGACATCTCAACCTCTGAAAGCAGCAGTGGTGCTGCTTCCAGTGGCTGCAGAACACCTTAAAAAGCAGCACAAACTGACAATGAAAATAAACTACGGTTGCCGCACTGCTGGAGTCTGGCAGCCCTTAACAAATACAGCAGCGTCTGGGTGTTAAAATACATAAATCTGTCATCATTACCAGGCTAAGGGGTCGTCATTCTATTCTCAAAATAAAAGAACTGTGCATAATCAGTAGGGCAGGGAGTTCAGAACAAAGTACGCCTTTTACAAACTCTCAACTGCTGATAGATGGATGTTTGCAAGGGACTTAATGTCTTTAACAGGGTACGTTCAAGAAGGAGTGTAGGTTTCAGAACTCCTGGGATTAGTACTTTTTTTTTTTCCTCTTCTTTTCCAATTTTATTGCCAAGAAATGTATAATGTAAACACTCAGGTCTTCTGACTATGAAACCCACATTATTATAAAGAAGGGACAATCAAAGCCTTCTAGCACAATGATATTATTCATGAAGGACAACACAGAATATGTTCCTCCTCTCATTGAACAAAAAATAAATTGGATTTTAAAATAGGTCTGTACACTAATTTTCAGCCGTTTTCTTGATTTTTATTTTCCTTTTTTCATCTTTTTCTTAATGTGGATGCCAAAGACAGCACAGGAAAGGCAGAGAACCAGACCCTACAGGAATGTAAAAATACAGCTCCTCAGCAACCATACATTTTAACAGGCAACATACCTACATGCATGGATCAAGAGGCAGCATGTGAGCAATTGGTGCTGTGTACGTGCACTTACACATAAAAAAGCAGTCTCCAAAAACAACATTCAAGCTACACGTTATAAACTGGTCCAACTTGGCACTGCTCACTCCATAATAAATATTCTTCACTGTGCTTTAATTTACAAGTGTGCCTTTTGGGTATTTCTGAGTTAACTGATACGAAAGGGAAAATTCGGCTAAAACCCCACTATCTGTGGCATTTACTGTGCAAACTGAGGACAGCAGAGCTGTGTGGTGGCACAAGGGAATGGGACATGGTGCTCTGGCACAAACCTCCTGGAAACACTGTGCCCATGAAGGTCAAAAAAGGGGACGACAGCAGTAGTTGTAGGGAAGCTGCTACTTGGAGAAGATAAATCATCCTGGATGCTTGGCAAGGTGGTAGATATCTCAAAGCTGCTGATGCCCAGGCCTGCAATTAGCTTGATGGCTTCTCATTACTTGGGGTGCTAGTAATTAAAAGACTCCTTCTGCAGTCAGAGCAAACCTTGACTAGGAATTTAGACCACCTTTAGAAAGCCTGCCTTCCACACACATACAGATCACCAGCTTGGAGCAGGGAGTGCCTTGGCTTTACTCAGGAACACAGCTATTTCTCAGCATTGTGCAGATGCAGATGTGGACAAATCTCTGGCTGAGCACATCAGCACTGCACTGTCAACAGAGAAATTCCACCCACTGCCCATATGGAGGATTGCACCAAGACAGCTCTGATTAATAAAGTCAGAGGCAAGAGATGTTTTTAGCCTCAGACAAACTGACGAGAAAAACCCAACATGAACACCACAAACTCGCTGGGATCAGAGGCTCTTTCTATTAATATCATTTAACAGAAGGAAGCCATAAATTGCTCAGATCAAACACGGTTTTCATGTCAGCCTGCCTGGTATTGTGTGTTGCTTTCATTCCCAAACAATATTCATGCAGCAAGCAGAGCTGCAGCTTGCTATTTGCACGGGTGTAGCAGCCACTACACACTCCAAAGCATCTGCAAAGGATTGTGGGCTAAATGCATCCATATGTTCTGCATGCCTGGGATTTACACTGGCTGCAGCTCTGGTTTGCCACAGTCTGCCACAGGATGGAGTATGGGGGGAAATTATATATCCATACATATATGTATGAATTTCATGCTTACATCCATGGAAAAAAAAATCTTTTCATTTCCTTTAAATTGTGAACAGGTGTTGTCACCTTCTTAACTTGGCTTCTATGTTACAGCTTCACGAAGGGAAAAAAGAGATCTACCCGAAACAGTGAGGCTTTTGTTAGCCAGAACATGATGTATTGATAAGCATACTGTAAAGTTTGTTATAAAATCAAATGAAACTAATAAAACCGAACAAAGATCTTGTAAAAACTGTGGACATTATACAGCATTAGCACTGAGCTACATAATAGATCTGGACTTGGAAGAAACAAAACTGCTGCCCAGTTGTGGTATTTTCCAGCCTTTTACACCCGCTCACCAGGACCATCAGTCAAACCACTCAGTGTTACATTTTTGATCAGTCATTTTTAGGACAGTTACAGCTAATGCTGGCACTCACATCATTACCTCTTTATGGAGCAAGCTTTTCAAGAACAAATTGTTATGGGCTGTTGGGACATCAGTCTAGTGCAGCACTCGCCAAAATGATGAAAACTAGTGAAATTGTTCCCCTGTACCAATGCAGCAGTAGTCACACCTTTTCATTTTGGCATATTTCTTTCTCCTCCTTTCCTCTCCCAGGACAGTGGACATTTTACAGGACTCAATATGCTTTATATATTGGACAGGGAGTTTGCTGGACTCTGAGTTGGATCTCTCAAATGGGGAAGAAGTGAAGAACCCCTGAAATTCAGGGGGTGGGAGCACTGATTGTTTTTAGATTTCTTTTCACATGCTTGTGCTGTCCCTGAGCAGCATCAAGCTTGGTCAGGGTGTGTGTCTGTATGCCTACACTAATAAACACTGAGAAGGAAGAGCCCTTGCTTGGGTGAGGGCATCGTTAGTCAACAATGAGTCACTTCCAGTGGAAAAGGAGCTTCACTTCCAAGTGAACAGCTTTTGGCTATGAGTTTGCACCAAAACATGAAAATAGTCACAGTTCACTGACTCCTCTACTCACTGGGACCTTCATGCCCGTTTCCAGTCTCTTCCCACAGGCTGGCATGCAGGATTCCCTCACCTGGCAACACCAGTATGGCAGCTCTCATTAAGAACCAAACCCCTACCTACACCTCCACAGAGGGTGACACAGTGGCACTTCATCACATGCTGACAAGAAGTCCTTGTGCAATCATTCCAGTGGCTGGGTCTTGGGAAGGCTCCCCTCTTCAGCCCAGCTCCCAAAGGCCCAAACCAATCTGAGCTTTAATTAGCACCACAACCATTACTAAGCACCAGTGGCTATGGCCAGATCCTCATCTGGTGTTAATCACCCTGCGTGTGCACAGGAGGCCACCAACGTCGCTCCAGCTGCTGGACTGGGGCCTTAACCAACTGAACATGAGCTTTGTAACTGTTTATTGTCACAAGGAACTCTTCATTTCCATGTAACAACTGACTAATCATCATTAGCCATGATTATATGTCCTGTGATTGTGTTAATGGTCCCACGCTGGATGGACTGCCCTTGGACTTCATGCTGAAGTAAATGCACTAAAGACATTTTGCTAACTCCATACCATGATCAGCACAGGCTACACCACCTTGTTCTCAAATGCAAAAACTGCATATTTTCTCCCTTTATTTTTGAAGTGTTGACTCATTTTGATTTTTGCTTAGCACTAGGAGACCCTGGGAGCACACATTGCTGACTCAGTGTTGATTCACATCTTCTTGCTGAGCACATCTCTCTCTGGTCCCCAGAGTTTCTTAAGAGGCCAAAACCCAAACATAAATGAATTTGTCATGCTTTTCCAAGATGGCTGGTGGCACCTGACTCTGGGCTAGAAATGTTTTGTCAGCTTTTGCACCATAAATGAGTTCTGAGACACAGATTGATGACTTCATTGCAGACGTGTAATGCAAACCATGTTTTACTGTACTTGATTTTTTTTCACACAGTATTTTCTACTACTACAAGCAGGAAAAAGAATGTAAGAATAAATATCCATTCAGACAAGGCCATGAATTTTTTCAGGATACTTATGCTGACTCTTTAAAAAAAAAAGTTTATTTTAATGCAAATTTTTCACACATGCCTGTTATCAAAGAGAGCTGTCTTTGGACAAGCTGTAAAAAAGCATAAAATAGCAGTTGGCTCAGCGGGAAAAAGCTACTTTAAAGATAAATCATCTGATGTCAGGGCAGATTCTTGAAGCAATCAATTGCAATAGACAGACAGCAGACATTTAACAGCAAATTTGATTTGTCTGAAAGTGAGATGTAGCTCAAATTCTGAACAGCTCATCAGCAGTTCAGGACAACAAGCTGTACTCTTCCTCCTGCTCTCTGCATCAAGACTTTACTACTCTACAGCCCAAAAGGGGGCAGGCACCAGAGGGGCATATGAACTGGACAGATGATGGATTCTTCACCAAAATATGCCTCAAAAAAACCCCCCCAAAAAAACCCCAAAGAACAAAATAAACTACTGCAGCAGTCAGAGATATAGGGCAAGAAAAAGAAATTCAGGAGAAGCTGTTTCTTACACTTACATGTTGATTATTTTTTGTGCTGAGATGCACCCAAGCAAGATGGGTCCTTGGCAGTTTACAAACACCTAGTGAAGCAAGAAGGTGACAACCCCAAACCCAGCTCTTGTTGCTGCCTTTTTTCTTTCTTTGCTACAGAAAGCAGTAAGAAACATGGATGCAGATGTGAAAATAGAGACAGTTTGATCTTTCATCACCTGGTTGAGCAACTGATGCAAGAAGTATTTACTGGCAGCACCTGTAGCAATAGCCCCACATGTTGTAATGCTGGCACACCTAGCAGGATTTGGCCTACAACACTTCTGCAAGTGAAAAGTCCTCTGTGTTGTGTATTAGTGAAAGAGGTCATTATGTTACAGCATAAATATTTACCTATAGTCTTTCCTACAGCTGTTCACAAACAATTTTCCCTTCAGAGAATGTCCAGACTCCTGGAACTCGGGATACTGTTTATTATTGCAGAGAGAGCAGTAATGGAGGTCCTCCAGCACTTCCATGTTAGAACACTTTGTTTTCTCAGTTATTTTTGAGTCAGGAGAAGCTCACCCATTTGGGCTAAGTTTTCCCAGGGAGGGCCTGATGGCTGGAGCGTGGCTCCATGTGTGTCAACAGTTTGGCCAAGCTGGCCACAGCTCGACGGAGGAGGCTTCAGTTACACCACCACCTGCTATTTTTTTTCTGCAGAACATGCCTCCCTTCAGCACACAAGGTGGACAGTTTTCAAATAAGGAGTAGCTATTCAGCACTTTCTTTCTTCCTCTTTGGCCTTAAGTTTCCTTTTAGAGCACACTGGCAAGGAATTTTTTAATTATGCAGTAAAGAAACCGCAGGTTTTAACCAACCATCTATAAATTAAATAAAGTTATTTTTCACACCTTTAGAATTAATTCAGTTGAAGAAAAAAAGATAAGATTTACATTTCATCATTGTAAATATAATTTTTGGGGAAGGTATAGTATATTTGTTTTGATGACCCACACATAGTTCTCCAAAATAAGGAATAATAATAATAACTGCAATGTAATTAAATAGTGATTAAAGTTCCTCTTCCAGCATTTGCAAATCCGTCTGCAGTGTAATTGGCATCCCAAATCTTGTGGTGAGCCACAAAAACTATTAAGGATAGCTAAGAGAGGAAATTGTAGTTTGGACTTATATTGGTAATCTGCTTTTACTGGCTTACATTTCATGCAGGGCTGTATTAGAGCAGGATTCCTTGGATCTCTGGGATCCAGGCCCTGCAGTCTGAGAAGATGGGGAAATAAGCAGGGCAGAAACCAATTGCTACCATCTGGGTTGGCAAAGCCTTTGTTTGAGAATGATGATCAAAATCCTAGAATAAGAGAAGATTCGCTTCCAAAAGAGCAGCTAGGAAGATGCAGGATTAGGAGGAAAAGACTTTAGTATGTGTTATGAAGTAGGAATAGTCTTTTAGGGAGAGATTTAAGAGGTTTAAAATGGTCCTATTTTATGTGATCTTGGCCTAATCACCTGGTCTTTCTGTATCTCAGTTACCATCTGTAAAATCACTGTAATCTGTCTCATCTGCACTTTCAGACTGAGAGGTTCTCCAGCCAGGCAAGCTGTAGGCCTGTCTCCAGACATGCAGAAGCACACCTAAGTCTGCTCTGCTCGTGCACTGAGGTGACTGGTTGCAAGCAAGATCTGTCCTGAAGCCACAAAGGGACATTCAAGAAGCCTTGCAGCTGAATTATTACATCTCACAGAGTCCAGCCAGGGAGCTCATCTCTGCCACGTCTGCTGGACCCACCAGTGTTGGAGGATCCACTGACCTTTTTATTCCTTTCTACAATGTCCCAGATTTTTTGCTGGTTCTCTGTACTATTATGGAATACAGTAAAAGTTAAGATTAGTAAGAGTTACACAGCACAGAAAGCAGGGAGAGAGGTTGGATACTGCTGAATTTAGTCACAGCTCTCTGTAGGACTTGGGTAAACCATCACCTTATTCTGCTGCAGCCTCCATGTAAATAACACAGGGGTGACAGTTCCTCACTTGCCAGTGGTGTGGCAGAGCTCAATTAGAGTTACACAGCAAAATCTTTCAATCAGCTACTTAATATTTTCCAGATATTATTGATTAAACTTCCAGAATGCTCTCATGGCAACATGAATTATATTCTTTTAAGTCCTAGTGTTTCATGAATCATTTAATGCTGTTCTAGATCTAATATCTTAACCACCTTGCTCATGTCTGACACCTGTGTGGTTTTACATGTTTGGTGTTAGCAGTAAAGCTGGAATAAGAGGGGTTTTTCTCCTTTGAAGGAGTGGGAAAATAGAGAAGCCATATGGTTCAAAAAGCCTAATGAAGTTTTGTGCTTTCCAGAGCACAAACAAAACAGCTCCATCAATTTGATCTTCGTCATCAAAACTGACATGCAGTTGGTTTTAAAACACTGCCTCCTTCCCAAAAACCAACAAGGGATTGATTTTCTCTCAACCAGAAGTATTTTCACCAAGACGAACACGAGCATCTGGTCGTTGCATTAAATGTCTGGGTCCTTTGTAAGAGTAAGTCAGTGATACCTTGTGTTTACTTGCAGAGCTTGACAAGAAAGACACAAGGGGAACATTTGTTTTCAGGGGAAACTGCTCCAGTGGAAAGCAATCGGTTTGAAACGCTACATGAACACAACTGTACCACTAGAGATAGGGGACGTAAGTAATCCATCAGAAATGGTCTGAGCAATAAGAATGCACAAGGGCACACTGTGAGACGAGGAAAGAAGGTGCAGAATAGTGTAAGAAGTACTGGGTTTAGCCAGTATTTACAACAAGGATGTGTGGAAATGAATGATAATTCAGCCTATATGTCTGATACGGATTTAGGTTAAAGTTACCCGTTTCTTGGCACTTGGGGATCAATATTTGTTTGCACAGGGCTCAATCTCACTCCCACAGAGGCCAGTGGGAGCTTGCCATTTCCTTCCATAGATGCCTGATGAGGCTCTAAATAACTAGTGTTTCTGCCCAGGGCTTTTCAGTGCCAAATAAAATGAATACTATTGTTCTTAACACAATTATATTTGATAATCCAATTTCCCTGAGCAACTGAATTGGAGTTTTTGTCCCAATCTTTCCTGAATTCTAGTCCAACATTTACCCTGTGCCTCCTGGCTTTTTGTTTTCATTTGCTTCTGTTGTGTTACCAAGAACAGGCAGAGCCTTCTTTGACTTCCAAATACCTTGATGCCTCTACCCTGGAACAATGGGATCTGGCTTGAGCTTTATAGAAGATAGAGGATGGCACAAGAGATCAAAGACTTTGGCAACCTCCACATACTGCAAAAGCACAAGCTGGACTGAAGCAGTCTCCTGTAGCATTCATTTCTCCACAGCAAAGGGTCCGGCAATCACATACAAAAGGAGTCTGTATAGAAACAACTCTGTAAGACTATTTCCACCTCAGCCTGTTGTTCAGTGTAGCACAGAGAAATGGATGAATGTGGCTAAGAAAGAGGTAAACAAGGAAAACCAAATCCTCAGACTAAGTAAACTGCAAGACAACTTTTGCAGCTCTATCCCACTGATAGATGACTGATGCTACAGGTGTCACCAAAGGGTTTCCCTCACAGAAGCATCTCTTTCCAGAGAAGATATTTACATTCTGGTCCTTTTCTTATATGGCTGTGCAGCAAAGTGCATTCTCCAAGAATCACCCGGTTATCAGGTGATAATCCTCCACCAAGCAGCACCAAGTGTCTGCTACATGCCCTGAGCCCACAGCAGTTTCCCCTCCTGCTGCAAACAGGAAAAAGAAGAAATAGAACAAAACCAGGCCAAGAGCCAACCAGTAGGCAGCTGGAAACTGCCTTCAACTCTGTTCTCACTCCCACCATCTCAGAGATACAGAACTTTGTACACCAGATGCTCAGGGTGCTGATCAGGCAAAAGGTGAGCAAGATATCTGATCTCACCCCCTCCTTTGTAACCTTCCCCTTGGCCCCCTCAACATCCTCTAACACACTGATTTTCACCCAGCTCTTTTCCTTCTCCCAGTCAAGCACAAATGAGCACATTTCTGTGGCAGCCCCTGCAGAGGAATCTCTGATTACCCAGAGAAATGCCTTTGGGAGTCTTTGGAGTGGCCCCAAAATCTCATCGCTGGGCCAAGCAAGCCTTTTGAAAATGGTCAAAAGCATTGCCAGTGAACCCATGGTCACTGAGACAGCATCTGAAGATTTTTTAATCCTGCCTCCAGCAAGAAGATTTCTCAGGAGCTGAGCATGCCAGCTCAGAGCTTTGTTTCAACCCAGATATTATTATTCCTGAAGACACCACGCTTTTCGACAGCTCAGCACACGGATCTCCCCGCTGTGCGTTTTCATGTGGCTGCTCCAACATTTGTTTTGAGAGCTATCCTGTTCCAACAGCAAACATAAAGATCAGAGTGACCTCTCCTTATCACACAGCCTTTCCTGTGTGGAATTCATTGTGATCTGGACCCCAGTGGCTATTGCATCATTTCTGTTTATGTGTAACCTTTGGCACCCCGCAATCTTATCTGCCTGCAGCCGGCCGCAGCAGAAGATGCGCCACGGCACAGCCAGCTCTGGCAATCCTCAAACACTGGAAGGGGCCAGCTAAGAGTGGAGGTCAGTGAATGATTAGCAAAGCAAATCTGCAATCACTGACAGCTACAGGGAAATCAGCTCTCTCTGTGTCACCCCAGGGCAGGTGAGGCCTGGCTTTGCCCAGCTCTACTCACCGATGACGATGAGGGTGTAGTTGACGTTGGTGCTGCCGAAGCCGTTGGTGGCTTTGCAGATGTAGGTCCCCGCGTCTTCGCTCTCCACCTCCTTGATTTTCAGCCCTTGCTGCAGGATTCGGAACCTCGTCCAGCCGCTGTGGATGGTCCGTCCGTCCTTCATCCACATGGTGAGGGGCGGGGGGTCGCCTTCCACCGGGCACAGGAGCTTGATGGTCCTGCCCAGCCTCACGGACTGGCGGTGAATCACTTTATCCACGATCCTGGGGGGGCCTAGGGAAGAACAGAGACAGGAACAGCTGCCGTGACTTTTGCCAGTGACACAGCACTGATTCAAAGCCCAGTCATCAATCTGGCCACTACACTGACTGCTAGAGAGAACAGAAGGTGCTTACCAAAAATCACTTACAACCAAGGCTGAAAATGTCAGCAATTACAGAGGGATACAGCAAGACCTGAAGCTGTAGCCCGACCATCAGCAGCAGCTCATGCTAACTCACCAGGCAAGCCTGGTTCTGAGGCTCTCTTGCTTTTCCAAAATTTCCAGCATTTTTCTGTCACGAGAAGGAGCCCAACACACAAACTTTTCTGGTGTATTTGGTAAAGAAACTGTAGTTATTTTAAACTTAACACCTCTCCTGAAGGTAAAATTAGTAACAGGAGTGGTACTTACAACAAAACATTGCCCCACACCCCCCAAATGTTTTAATTCTTTCATGTTGTATGTACAGTAATTCCCTTTAATAGTCACCAGATGGGCTTTATCTGAGACACATAAGCCTGCAGTTGTTGAACACAGAACATTCATTGGGTAGTGCTTCAATAAAAGACACAGCTTAGCCTGACATGTTAACATTGCTTATAGTCCAAAAGAGGATATTTTTATAAATTTCCTTAGCAACCCTGCTGGTTTGACCCACTTGACAAATATTTGCTCTTTGTAAAAGGTGATAATTTCATACAAAAGAGACTAAAAACACTGTTTGCCACATGATAACAGGATGCACTTGGACAGGCCAACAATCAGAAAAAAGAAGTGATAAAGACTCCAACACTGGGAATGCTCCCATAGCTGAATTCCAACTGAAATTCCTTCCCAAGGATCTGAAAAGTTTAGAGTCTTTTTTCTGCATCTGCCTTTTCATTAATTGCACAAGTTCTCTACCCAGATTGCAATAGCAGTGCTCTTCCCAGAATAGCCTATTAATGGGTGTGATAGTAAGTGCCCTGTTCTTGCACAAGGACAAAATGTTTTGCTAAGGATTGCTGATGCTGAGTTGCACCCAAAACCCACAAGATGTTTGTGGGATTTGGAACTGTTCCCTCATATTTTACTCCTGTTCCTAATGTTTTGCAGGATTGGACCCACAGGGGATAGACTACAGACCTCATATTTGCACTTCCTCATGACTAATTCCTATTATTCCAAAGTCTGCTTGATTTTTCCTCAGCATGACTGAGGCAGTACATACAGTCCAGCTCCTGAATGACTCCAGAGCTGCTGTTGCAGTTATTCATGTTGAATTGCACCCTTGAATTTTGCAGCTTTGCTGGTGAAAAGAAATGCTGCTCAAGCTGAGAACAGAGTGCTGAATTAGCTTGAAACTTATTAAAGAGTTTAACTAAGAGGCTGGTTAAATTAATGGGTCTTAGACACACTCAGACTCTGATGAACTCCTAGTGACCCAAAGTAAGGACCTTGAGAGCACTTATTCTGAAAAAGTCAGAGATAACAAAGATAACAAAGAATGCAATGGTAACACCCACCCCTTCACATCTTCTGCAGTCACCTGTGGGACAGATCTTGGAGGTGATGGTATCCTCCCATGCTCCAAGGGAACTGGCAAAACACCATGAGAAATCCTGCTTGTCCAGGTGTTTCTAAAAATTCCAAACAACCCTTATGTTCTTCACCCTGTGAGATTTCCAACCATCTCTGTGGATGGAGAGATAACCCCAAGATCTTTTGAATGCTGGTCTGACACAAATTGCATTGCTGAATATTTTAAAGTAAAAATTCACCCATGAAGAGGGGCTATGTGTGTTGCCTTTGATAAGGCAGAATTCACAAACACTGGGTGAGAATCTGCCCCCACATTCTGTTACATTTCCCTACAAGGTGCCCTCACTCAGTGCAAAGGAGCTGAAATGCCCAGACAAGTCCACAGAGTTGTTGAAATTCCGGGCTGGCCCTTGGAGAGGTTCTTTCTGACTCAGAGCCCTATCAAACTAAATCAAACTTTAAGAGTAATTTCACTGCAACCTGCTTGTGAGCCAGGACACTACTTCATGCATATTCAAATGACAAAAACAGATCTATAATTAGTACTGGGAAAAAAAAAATTGTTTGGTGCAGGGCAAGCAGGGACAGCGGGGAGAGGAGCACTCTCCTCCCAGCTTGGAAGCCTGCTGTGGGCTCCTTCAAAATCCCTTTCCTTCCGACATTCGTGTTGACTCCTGATGAATTTTGAGACCTGGAGGAATCAGATAGTTTCCCAGTCACGTCATGTGCTTCTCCGGGGCCGCCTGCACAAGCGGTGCTCCTGATGGCACCGGAGTTGCCTCTGGATCTGTCACATGTTTGGGTCAGTGGTAAGCTTGGTCCTCCTAAATGCCATTTTCCTTTGACTGACCTTTCATTCTGAGGAATTGTTGGATCAGTCCCTGTCACAGGATCTATCTGCAGACCCTTATGACATTTAGAAAAGGGTGTGTTTCTTAGAGCCATTCTGCCTAAAAACATTACTGCAGCTCTTCATTAGCTCCTCCAGCAGCCTTCTCACGAACAGGAATAAAACCCCTCACTCTTTTTTCTTGCTGTGAATTTTGCCAGATACAGCATGCACTTCTCAGTAGTGTACAGCTCTAGAACAAAGATGATAAGGCCTTGTTTCTGTTCATTTAGTGCTGTAAATATTTCCATTTTATTACCTGTCATCTTTGCATTAATAATGTTCTGCTCAAGCAGTACTCTCTGGAGTCAGTCTTCTAATGTAAATATCAAGCACCATGATAATTATTACAATACTGTAATTTACTACTGTGTTTACAAAGAACACAATGTAATTCAGCACTTTCACATATGCCAAAGGCTTCAGACACCCTGGCAAGACAATGGTAGCTGGACCTCCAAAGGCTGGGCTACAGCAAGAATTTATTGATGATATTGACATCATCACGGATGTCTGTCTCTCTTTCTCATGTACAGGCATTCACTGGGTCTTATTTCACTACATATCTGTAGAGCCCTGCCTTGGGACTGCAACACTGACGGGTGAATGCTTTTCCAAGACACACTTTGGCACATCTCACCACTCTGCACCATCAGAGGCATCAGGGGAGGCAGCAGAGAGGGGTAAGTTTGTTTTGAAAAAAGGCCCTTCTCCAATATCCTCAGAGCAGCGGGTGCTACTGACACAGAGCTGCCTCACACACTATCTAGGCAGAAACATCTTCCCCCTCTGAATCCAGATATTAAGCTGCTCAGCACTACTCAGGTTCTCTGGGAAATTGATGTCTAAAGTTTCTCTATAGCAGTCCTATCTCCTGCTGCATGAACAGAGCAAAAAGATGTAGTAAAAATATCCTGAGCCCACCAATTTCCTGTGTGCAGCACTGCTACTGACAGGAGCTCCCCACCTTCCAAAACTGGCCCATAATATGCCAGGGGGTGGCCAGGAGAGCAGAGTGCCCAGTTAGCCCTTCCAAGGCACTGATTTGGGAGTGTCCCTGGTGTCTGACCCTGCAGGGCTGGGGCACGTGTGTGCTCACAGCTGAGAGCGGCGGTGTGGGAGCGGAGCCCAGGACATGGGCCCTGCAGGCTGGATACATATCTACAGCTGCTTAGCGAGGCAAAATCCCAGGAAAGCACCTGCTGCTTCACCTACAGCTGCCAGGGAGGTAAAAACAGGCTGAACCCTGGCTCTGAGTGACTTCCCATCCCTCGCCGCTGCCGGCGTCTGTCCCGTGCTCTAAGGCAGCACTAAAAGGCAGATGAAATTACTGCTCAAGCAGCCAGTGTCACGATCTCTGCTGTCCTGGACTCCAGCTTTGTGTCATGTGTGAGCAGAAATGCTCTAATTGAGTGCAATACCCTGTGCCTGCTCACTCTAGCACTGCTCTTGCCTTGTTTGTGACACCCCAAGAACTGGAGAGCAGCACCGTAAGGGATTGTTCTGAAACCTGAAAACATTGCATTAAACCAGACTGTTAAAATAGTGACTTCATATATTTACCAATGCAAAATTAATGCTAATAGATATCATCTCTCTGGCTAGGGGGGAATGAATCCTGTCAACTGCCACGTGCCTGCACTCACAGGCTAAAGCTCCAGACTGGATCCTTTCAAGGTGGAGTAGCAGAGAGCAATGCCCTCTGACCCTGAGTGTAAATCCTGGAGGAGTCTGTACACTGTGCTCCCCCCAATTTCCTAGACATTAGGCAGTGATTCTTGGAAACATCAGCCTTTTTTAAGTGCTGAGAATCTCCAATCTCTGATGCTCCTGGACACAGCAACTACTTCCTGCAGCATTTTTTCATGGGATATGGGCATGAAAACAAGGCCCTAGGTAGATATTCCATCCAAGATTTTTAGGCATTTTTGTAGTCAGGAAGGGAGAGGGAACTCTTGCAGTTTTTCACCAGGCAAGGACAGCTCTCTATGGCCACGGGGCACTGCTTTTAAGCCCCATCACAGTGGAGAGGGCGCAGCTGGTTCTACAGTCTGTCTGAACAGAAGGAGCTCTCTCGGAAAGTTAAGCCCCACCTCAACACAAGCCCAGTGGGGGCAGGTTTTCTTAAGTCCCCCTTGTCCTCAACCCAATAATTTGAGAGAATAATTTCTTAGTACTCTGGCTGAGGGAGAAGGGTGGGATTTGAGATCTGCGGATGTGACTCGGGGAGAAGTGATGAGAATGCAGCTGCCTCCCCCCGTGCTTCGTTGTTATTCTTTCTCCAAATACAAACTAAATATAACTTTGCCCCATAACATTCAAATAATTTTAGCTACTAGCAGGGATCATGCCTGGAGTTCCAAGGGCCAGGGTGCAATCAGGCTTAAAATATAATTTAAACAATCCAGAAGCTACATTTTCCACCAAGTTATTTTCTTGCTCGTAGTTTCCCCATCTGCAAATACATATAAACACAACCAGAAAGAAACCAACAAGCTCAGCCAGATGCCAAGTCTTCTGTTCAAGATCATATAAACTCAGTCAAACATTAACAAGGAAATGCCATGATCACCTCATTTGTTTTAAATATTTCTGCTCATATATATGCAGACAAGTGTGCAGATTTATTTGCCTCATTTACAAATACAAGCAACTGGAATCCCCATTCTGTTCCATTATATAAAAGACAGACCCTACACCTGTCTTACTGAACAGCTGGGCAATTTTCAATTTATATCCACTATCCTACACCACAGAAAAGCCCCACTTGCTGCTCTGCTGCTGACACTGCTTTACTAGCATTCCTGCTCTCCTCCCCAGCGCCTTGGGAAGGGGTAGTAGTTGCCATTTTTTGGCAAAAGGAGTTATGTAAAACCCAAGAAAGCCTCTTTGCTTTAGCAAATAGCTATTTCCAGGAAGCAGCAAAAAACAACTTCTAGAAGTGTATTTAAGACGCAACAGTGGAATAGCCTGGAGCTTCCTGTCCATATTTCTCACAGACAAAAACACACACACATGTAATTATATTTTCCTGGGCTGCATTGCAAAGTTCATGCACTCGTTCAACTCATACATGTAGTAAACATGATTTACAGCTCTGTGTGAAAACCCTCTAAATATATGGTGTTTTGATAGTGACTCAAACCCAGCACTATAATTTAGTAACACCTAGCAGTGAAAGCTAAATGATTTCCCACTCCACATTCCTAACTTTCCATGAACCCCTTTTTACTGCAAACCTGGGGAGGAGATACTGCTTCTACAATTGTTTGGACTTATCCTTGCTATTCCTACAACTAAACTGCACACTAATATCAAGCTTCACATATGGTGAACGCACCAGCACTGACCCATGTCCTATGAGACCATTTGCCATCTTACAGTTCAAAGTGAACTTTATTAACACATTAAACATAATTACAAAGAGGAAATTCCAAGGAAGGTCAACAAGCCCGGACAGTTTCTTGGAATGGAAAGTAATTTATAATATCCACATACTGTATTGTAAAGTTTATAAAGAAGTTAAATAAGTTTTAAGAGCCCCATGGGTTATGTATATTTTATTATTTAATACCAAACACATTCACTTTCTATGTAGATAAGACTTCTTTTGAAGTGCTGTGTTAGCAAATTAGCAAAGTCATTTACAATGAAGCACCCAAACAACCCATCAACACATGGAATTAGCATGAGGGGCTGGAGTACCACAGACAGCGTATGTCCTATGAGGAAAATAGAGCTAAGCACAGAAATGTTTCACTACAACTCTGAGATGAAGGAATTGGACAGAAGTTACCAACCAAACTGCTCATTTGGAGTAAGCACAATCTCTTACACCAAAACTTGAGGCAACGTTTGGCCTTCACCATGCTCATCACTGTAAAACCTGAGCTTCCAAAGTCTTTACTGCCAGGGTGGTTCACAGCAAAGTGGATTTTCTTTACCTTTCTCATGCTTCAAAACATACACAGGCAGCTGGAAAGGGCCACCTAAAACCCATGTTTGAAACACACATTCAGAGCTGCCTATCTTGGGGTAACTGCTGCTGGAAAGCTGGGCTGGACAAGTCCTGCTTACAACCAGAGTTTAACCTTTTCTACAACAGTTTAACTCTCTCTGCAAGACCAACATGAAGATTATTACTAACACTCTCTGCATATCATTAATACCATTATTTATATTGGCATTCAGGCTGTAATGATGGATGAATGGACAGAGGCCTGGCTCTGCTAAGACAAACTACCAAGGAGCAAATCCCACAGGGGAGGCTTTACAAAGCAGTGTTGGGAACAGTTTCAATCAAGAGGAGTAGGTGTTCCTGAAAGAGAGGAACTCTTGGCTCTCTGCACAGTTGGAAGCCATTACATGGAGAGCAGGACTGATAAAAATGCTTTTTGAGAGAGATAAAAGGATGAATGTGTTGCCCATGTATCCCATTAACTAATGGAATAAGCAGTTCAAAGGACTGGTGAATCCAACATCTTTTCATATTTTCAAAACAAAACAGTTTGCATTTCCAAAAGGTATGTGCTAGCCAAGTAAAGTAGGGGTCAGCGTGGGGGTAACTGGTCCAAATGCTTTGGTATGTGACATGAGGGGATCAGATTAGATGAGCTAATGGGTCCTTCTTGGCTTGAAAACATAGGCGCCCACAGACGAAAACAATGCTTATCAAAAACAATCAAAAGATTAAAGAAAAAACCAACAGCATCTCCATAGAACAAAGACTTTGAGCGAGGAGCACAAAAACACCACAAGTATTTGCTGACCAGACCTGATGGCTGGTCAGGCTTAGATTTGGAAATCATGGACTGTTTGCAGGAGCAAGCTCCAGGCTTGGGATGCATGGCTCAGCCCAACAACCTGATGGAGAAAACAGCTTTGCAGATCCATTTCACAGCAAGTGAAGTGCCATATCTTCTCTATCCTCCCTACCTCTGTGGCAGGAGTTGCTTTCCTGATGAAATTGATATTTATTGATAGCACAAAAAGTACCTGCCATATTTTTACATGAGTAATAACTAGCCCCTTGGGTGAAGGCTGCCAGTAAATTTTCTACTCAAGATGTTCCAAAACTAAGAAAAATATAATATCTGGGAACATGTTCCACTTAATTAAGTGCCCTGCATACACATTTCACTGACATTTAATAAAATAGTTATTGTATGTTAAACAATTGGCACTTGATTATTGCTTAGATTTATTAGTTCAACAACAGTAGATGAGATACATATCTCTTACGTAGTTTCTAAATCCTTTGAGCATATGTTTTCAATAATCAGTTGGTATTTATTTAACATGAAATTACCATCTTATTAAATTAAATGTGCATGGGTGACATTCAATTTCAATTGTTGCCCAACATTTTTTCAGCAGCAAAAAGTAGTAACTTTATCCCTCAGGTTTCGAGGTAGCAAACGCAAAGGAGAGTTAGGATTACTTCAAATTACTTTTGAAGAAACAGACTTCATATGCTGGAAAGTTAGTGTGGAAGAAATGATATTATTTATTGTTTCTCAAGTGCTGCCAGTGGGATTACTGTGGGCCAAAGGAGAGGACTAATATTTCTACTCGAATGCTAAAATTATACTGACAGGGCGGCTCAGGTATGCAGCTCAATGGATAATCAGAAAACTTATTTTAGAGAAGAGATAAGTACAACAAAGGTGTATTGGCACACACACCTTCACAATCTATCTCTTCCATTCCCATTCAAGAAGGCAAGCCCATCTAAGAAATGGAATTCCCAATTTGTTGGGCATTTTTTCAAAAATGAAATGGCCTTAAAACATGGCTTCAAGGTTTTAAAATTAGTTTGGTTTTTTTTTTTTTTTTTTTTTTTTTTAGCCTGCTATTTCCAGGAAGGACAAAATGCCTAATTCTGGAAGAAAGGTAGAAATCCTCTGGCTCAAGGGAGGATCCAGAACCCAACTGAAATTCCACAGCCCCAGCCTGCTCTTTCCAAACCTAACCCAAACCTCCACCATCTCCACCACAGGTCACAGAGGGACCATTCCTGCCAACACAAGACATTTGTTTGCTTCCCATAATCTCCGGGAAACAATCCAGTCAGGCAGCCCTGAATTACCTTCTGGGTTGGATCTACCCAAATTTTAACATAAATACCACTGTACTATGCCCTTCCAGCTGTTTCCCAACCATGCAAATCCTGCTTCACAAGCCCGGTGGATTTTCCAGCTAAATCACCCACATCTTTAAGACTTTCAGTAAAACAAACCAAACACTCTGCAAGACTCAGTTTAATTCACTTTTTTTTTTGTAACAAAACTCCCCTTCGAGCACCAATAGCAGCCACATTCCAAATCCCCAGGCTCTAAAGATAGATGTTTATTTCTGAGACAACCTGCTCTGATTGTTGTCCCCTTCTTTGTCCCTCCTTCCCGCAGGCAGCATTTTGTCACCTATCCATTTGATCTGAACAGCTCCTAGGAAAAGAGGGTGCCCAAGTTCACGTTTGGTGGCACAGGCTCCCCTTGAACCTTGGCAGTCAATATTTAACCCAGTCTGAGCACTGTGCAGGGTTTAATAAGTAATTAGACGTTTCCCTTATGGACAGGAGCTTGTGTGAGCACTGTGCAAGCAGGAAATTGTAAGTGTCATTGTTTATGTCTGCAGGAAAACAGAAACCTCGATGGTTGAGTCTGTGCCATACCCAGAACGATGGGAGCACAGACCTTCAAATAGCTGGTTTGCCTTCCTGCTAGTCCACAGCAGCCAGTTTTCAGCCATAGACTGACATGGGAGCCTTTTTCACTTGTATCCAAGGAACTGGTTTCCCTCAAAATATTCTTAAAAACCTTTTTAATCAGGATTCACTCTAAGGTATAAAAGTGAAGAAGACTTTAAACTCTTCCATCCCCTGCTGGCTCCTACTGGCCTTTCCCAATACCCAGGATGGAAAAGGTGTGATTAGTGCACTAAGGACTCAGAACAAAACCATCTTGAACACTCACTCTCGACCATGAGACACTGCCAAAGTATCCCTAAGCCTTCTGCTGTTGGGAAATCAGTGGCAGTGCCCTGCATGGCAAGGCTGCTCTCAGCCCTCCCTTTCCTCTGCCCTCGTCTCTGGGGGCTTCTATGTTTGGTCACCACAAAAGCGTGGTAACAACTGTTTGATGGTGACCACAAAGAGATAAACATTGTGGTATTTAAGAACTGGAGATATTTTCAGAGGCTTCTCTAGAACAGAAAGCATTTCCAGCTGAATGGCTGCATAGCAGGCTTGGTATGGAGCCTTTGGCAGAACTGTTTTCCTATGAGAAAATCACATGTTTGTCAAGACATAAGACTTTACCTGGTTTTCTCTTTCAAAGAGTTTTGCCTGGTTTTCTCCCCTTTTCAGCTTGAGAAATATTTTGTGTAATAATTTTGGCCAATCACATGCAAGCAAAAAAGTTGTAATTTTAAAAGTGAGTTGATTAAGCAATGGTAATATTTTTTTAATTGGTGTGTTCCTAAAATCTGAAAACAGTATTGATTTTGGACAGTAATAAAGAAAAATATATTTATACATAAAACTTGTCTTGCTCTGGAAGAAAAATTAAAAGTAAAAAACCAAATCTTTCTCCAAAAGAAAAATGCAACACACCTTTCAGACAGCAGCATTTTAAAATCCTGCCTGAAACCATTCACTGTTGCCCTACCAAAACCTCCATGGTGTGATAGGATCTGGCTCTTCCTCTCTGAATTAAACTCTCATCATAAAGGTCTGCCTTACATATGCCTACATCAGTGTCATGACTTGGACCAGAGACATACTTTAAAATTAATTTTTTGATCTTCACCACCAATTATACTTTGCTTCACATCATAAAGCTGTTTTGGTGCACATGGACTAAGTTGCTTTTGTATGAAATTGAGCTGCAATGGGCATTTAGTTCTCAGTATCGGACTAAAGCTATTCTGAAGTGAAACACTCCTCTGAAATGGGGGTGCCACGTCCTCAAAACCAAATGTTTTGCTTTATAGATCTAATCTTCCCAAACCCCACCAGCTGCTAATGCAGACAGTCAGCAACTGCTACCTGGGCCCCTGGGAAAACAAAAGCAGAAGCTGTCCTCTGGCATTTCCATTAACGAGCACTCAATCTACATGACCAGACTGGAGCTGATCCAGAATAAACTCCCAAAGTGCCTTTAGTGTGAACATCACCTACTCAGCACCAAATATTTCACTTTAAAGATTTGTTCCTGTTGTGCCATTCTACAATCTAGCTTATACACACCTGTACACATCACTTCCAGGAGGGGAAAATACTTGAATGCACTTTAAAATAAAGTTTTGAAAACCTACATTTAAACTCAACATCAACTCTCCTGCATAGGGAAACTATCACTGAATTCTTATAGCATTACCATCTGGTTCCTGCTCTTCAGGCACTGAAGCACACACTACCTGATGTAAAAACACAATACACTCACTGGGACAGAGGCAAGTGCAGCTTTCTGCAGCCTGCCTGCATCTGGGAGAGCTTCAAAAGGACCCACTTTCTCTGCCCCTCCTCTGGTTTGCTCCCAACAGGGTTAGTGCACTCTTTCCTGGCTTTATTTGTTTTACTGCCAGGAGAGAGTGAACTTATTCTGCCTGACTTACTATGTCCAATTGCACCACCTAGGACTGCCAGAGGCTGTGCTGTAAAGTCCTGGGACTGTTGAGCTTCTAAAATCAGATAAAATCAGATTTGCATTTAATCTGGTATGTCCAAAGGTTTACTGCACCCCTTGCTGCTCAAAAGATGCCTCACATCACCTGGAGGAAGGTATTCCTCCTATACCTCTATTGCACACCAGCATGGCATGTGTCAGGATGACACATTTTTTTGCTAATGGTATTAGCAAACCAGCACCTAGCAGTGGGTATATTCTGCCAAAACTGAACTACTGAAAACAAATATTTAAAATATAAATCCATTTAGATTCCCCAAACTATGGATTTGGAAATACTTCTCCTTTGCTGAAGATCCCACTTTACCTGCTTTTTATCCCTGTACGTCCGCATCAGCAACAAGATGGTGCTAATTATTATTTGATACACAAGCAAACTACCAACCCCCTGTTCTTAGCACAGCCTGGTGCTTTATTTGAGCTGCCCAAACTTCAGCAGCTACAGAGGCACACGGGAGTTTTGCTGACACCGACTGCTCCGTGATTTCAAGTGACGCCATTCCGCTGGCGGGCTGCGCGCTGGAATGTAACATCATATCCAGCAGGTAGATAGAGCCACTGGAATATCAATTAATGTGCAATCCTATTACCTCAGTGTCTGGTAATGTGCAGTCCCAGCTACCCTCCTGCAAGCGGAAGGGGGAGAAACCTTGAGAGCACAGGCGCTATCTAGGAAAAGCTGTGCACAGAGGAGTAGTCTCGGCTGCGGAGCTGCCCCGCATCCCGTGGCGCACCGGCACACGCACGGCGCATCAGCTGTCACCAGGAATTCCTGCTGCACCTCACATGCTGCCACAGCCTGCCTGCCCAGCCTGCCTGCCCAGCCTGCCCCGGCCGATGCAGATCCAGCAGCTTGTCCACTTGCATAAGCGTTCCTGGGCTCCCCCGTTCACAGAAGTAGGTTTTACTGTTGAAGTGACTTGAACTTGTTGTTGAGGGAAGCCACGTCAGGAATCACCCCGTGCTGCTCACTGGCATTTCTGAGCAAGGAGTCAAGAGGTCAAAACCCAAGGTCAGAGAACAGCAGACATGCAGGATCCCTTGCTGTACCTGAGGCTGGAGAAATCAGCACATTCCTAATCAGCTGCTAATCCCCTAATCTTTACTGCATGTAAATTCCAACCCCTTCCCAATGTCTGTGCCATGGTATTCTCCAATCTGATTATGGTGAAACCCCATTGGAAGACTCATCGATAAAAGATGGAAATGTGTAAAATCGATTTGCTGTATATCACAAACAGCGCCGCAAACTCCTCCAGGGATCAAAGAACTGCCATCAAATAGCAGCAAACAGAGGGCTGTTAAAAACACTTCTTATCTAATAGTGGATGTGACTATTTAACAAAAGACAAAATTCACTTCCAAAGGGAGAACAGTGCTGCATTGTTTGACTGATGGTAAAGGATCAGTTCATGACTAAGGAGGAACAGGCAATGTAAGAAAGGTCGTCATTTAAGGCCAAGCTGTAAAAGTGTGAGGGCGGAAGACAAGAGGGTCTAGATGCACTCTGAGTCACAATTTACTCCACCAACAACCTCAACTTTACTTCCAGAAGGTACAGCAGGAGAGCTATTGGCATGGAACAGCTGGTCAATTTCTTTGTCACTTAGCATTTCTCTTGATATGAAGCAGTAATCATGGGTAGGGCTGAGTAAAACACTTCAAGTTTTGGTCCTGAGCTCAGTCAAGCTTTGCCTGAAATGGCTCCACCAAGAGAGTCCAGAGCTTTGGCCCACAGGGAACAGCCTGGACTCCATTATTATAAGTGTAGCGGGTTTTAGTGTTGAAAACAATAAAAATTTGATAATGCTTCTAAAAAATAAAATACCTTGGCAGGATCTCACTCTCCTTTGTCACTTTTCTATGGTGAATATAAAGGAAACAAAGCCTCCTTCATGTAATTCACCAGAAGACAGAGAAAAATACTAAATTAGAAGAAAGCAGAGGCCAATCCAACTCCTGTGTTTCATCCATTGAGGGGAGTTTGCCAGAACCCTCAATTTTAGTTTTAAATCTTTGATATTAGGTGCTTGTTTCTTACTGTCTCTTTTCAGAGGGCATGATCCTGAAGGAGAATCTCCTGTTTATTTAAACATGAAAGAAAATTTGTGACCTTTGTGATTGTGGGGAATCACTAAATGCTCCGGAAACAAATAAATAAAATCCAATTTGTTGTAATATTCAAACTATTACAGCCAGAGTACTGGTTTTTGTGGGGTTTGACCAAGGAGTGCTGAATACACAGGATTAGTAACGTGAGAGTTTCCCATGGATGTGTCCCGTGTGATTTTTTTTTAAGCATCTTTATGACGTGCATTAACAAAAGGCTGCACTGGCTGTGGGATCCAATAGCTGTAGGATCTGAAACAGTTTGTGCTCCATTCACCATACAGGAGATTATAAGCAGGTGTCTCTCCTAGAGAAACTGGCACATTACAATCAACAGGAAGCTGGCTCATATTCCCAGATGTTTGTCATTATGGGAAGCAGGGAGATGTTAGGGTCAATAAAACCACACTGCTACTCTTGCAGCACCTACAGTCCAAGAGGGACTTCAGTAGCTCAGCCCTGCCATTGATAAAAGTTTTACAAGACCTCTACTCCAAACAGCCTTGAAATCAAAGGTCTGTTTACTTAGCCTTTGCTTGCTGGGCTTTAGGATAGTGCAAGGAAGATCAAAGCAGGGACCTCGTTTAACATGTCCAAGTACACAACCAGCAAGTCTGTTTATGTTGGATTCCTACAACACTGAGAGTGCTGCTGTCTGTCAGCACTTCAGGCTCATTTTCAGCAATATTGGGTGAGGAGGGAAATATTCAGAAAGACCCCACAGATTTTGGTCCTGCTGAAACAGAAGCGAAAGTCAGAGCAGGGAGCTCTGCTAGTAACTGTGACTGCCNGGAAATATTCAGAAAGACCCCACAGATTTTGGTCCTGCTGAAACAGAAGCGAAAGTCAGAGCAGGGAGCTTTGCTAGTAACTGTGACTGCCAAGGTCAAACACAAACTCCTTGCCCTCTTTCTGAGGGCAGAGACCTCTGGTCTCTACTGAAGGGCTCCACCATTAAAATGCAGCTGAAGTCTGAATGAAGAGCTGGAAAAGAATTTTGGTTCTGTATAATTTGGTTCTGTACTATTTGGTACTATATTATTTTTTATTGATAATGCATAATGAAATTTGGTTTGGCACTAGTAAGGGGTGACATGCTGAGCATTTCATGCACAGAAAGAGGTGCAACAGCCACCAGCAATTCACATCTCCCACTGATACCTGTCCAACCCCACACTGGGGATGGGACAGTTTACAATGATAGGCAATTTATTAAAAAAGCCATTTCCAATGGCCCTACATTCTGTGGAGCCATTTCCCAGGGCCTCTTAAGGGGCAAGAATCTGATGACATCTTCATTTATTTATTTGCTTGTTTGACACTGTTGCATCAAAGTCTCTATTTAGAAAATTCATCTATATATTTAGAAAAGGCTGAAGGCTTGCAATGGCCTTTGTTCCAATCATGGTGGCAGTGGGATGCAGCACAATTAGAATCCCTTCTACATGACTTCCCATTTTCACAAAGTTTGAACTCAGTATCTCTCACATCACTCCTTCTCAAACAATGTGTGTGAAATTGGCTTATAGGCTTAAAAGCTACTGGAAGGGATGGAGATGGATTGACCCTCAAGAAATGTCACCACATGAATTTCATCTCTTTAGGACACCAATGTAAAGACCAGCCAGACAAGGATTGGTATGGAAAGGGTGCTCAGACAGAAGGAGACAGCTGGTATTTAACTTTGGAAGTAGGGCTCTTTCTTTGAAAGATTTATCTGAGGATTTAACCCCCATCTGGTATCACAGCAGAACCTTCACCAGAAAATCAAATAACAAACGTTGGGATGGATCCACTTTAGGCTCATTCCTTTTACTTTTCTCAACGTTCTGTTAAAGTTTCCTAGAAAAACCCTTTCATGTTCTGAGCAATGTTGCTCAAAATAAATAGAAACCTGGGACCTGCAAAGGCTGTAAGCAGTGTAAGGAAACCAAATCTCCCAACAGACAGCTCACTCTGGAGCTGCCTCCTGCAGATGCCCTGCATCTCCCTGTGAAATACCCAAAAAGGCAGAGACAAGGCACTGGACTGGCACTGGCCCATAGATGAGCCCAGCAGAAACAAATTAATACCTGCTGCTCCTTCCCTTGGCTTCACAGAGGAGTAAAACTTTTTAAGTTAAAAAGTTGTAAGGACCATGTGGAGAAAATCTCACAAACTGTGGGCTGGAGGAGCCCCATTAGGTCTCGTTCCCATCCATCTCTCTGGACTATCTGCAGAAATGGCCCTTTAAAACAGGGACAAATAAAAGGGAAGAGAACCTAATGGATAAGGTACTTTCTTAGGTCCTTGATACTCAGAGAGCAAGGGTCACACAAGGTACCAAAGTGCCACAAATTGCACAATTGCACAAAGCTGGGGACACCTTCCTCTCTTGAGGTGCTGTGAGGACACACACCAGATTGCAAGGCACTCTGTGATCACAGGCAAATGGGAACCTAGATGGATATGCAGGTCTTAAGACTCACCAAAGAATCTTCTCAGTTTTCTAGGGGAGATATTTTCCCTAACAAGGCAATACAGCCAGCTTTGCTCCACCCTATTCCACTGCCTCTAGTCAAAAATCCTCATCTACACTCTACACTCCTAAACTGTTCCCTCCCCCTCCTCCTGGCTCCAGTATCCAATCCCTTCATACACTTGCAGACAGTTATTGTCCCCTCAGGTGTCACTTAGCCAAGCTATACATATATTTACAAGCAGCTCTTTTAATCTTCTCACATAAATCAGTCCCCCCAGTTGTCTGATCCGATCATCCGGGCCTGTCTCTCTCTGTCCGGACGAAAACCTTGCCTGTCTCCCTGACATCTCCTGGATGTCGAGCTGTCAGCTCAAGCTCAGAGCTCTTAATCTTCCTCCCCCTCCCCACCTCCTTCCTTAATTGCTGTGGACACTGCTACTGTCCTGCCTGTCGCTCAGGCCCACAGCCCTGCTGTTATTTTTTGCTTTGCTCACCCTCTAGCTCTCCCCATCCTGGCTCAGACCCTGAGCCAAAGTCTCTCTGCAGCTCCTTGATAAGCCCAGCCCTGGCTGCCCGTCCACTTACCTGGAGTTTGCATCCAGACTCCCATCATATTTCATCAAGACTCCTCTGCTCCAGCCTTGGCAAAGCACACTCTTGCCTCATCCATATTAGTTTTTTTCTAGGCCCTGCTCTGGCCACTTCCCCCTCTCCCCACATCCACCTTTCCCTGCCACATCAAACAGCTGCTACTTTTCTTCACTTGTCAAGGCTCCTCCTGGCCTCTTCCCAATCACTGTTCTATCACCTCTTCCTTACCAGAGGTCCACCCTCTTCCAGCTGTGCCAGATGTGCAGGCTCTCTCCTGCCTTTTTACATTTTTCAAAGAAAATCATAGATGTTTCCTGCCTCTCAAGGGAGCAGATCCCCATTGGCAATGGCTGAGGCACTGGCTCTCTCCCTGCACATGCCCCCTAAAGCTTTCCAGCACCAGGAACCCACCATCACTGTCAGCAGCCAAGCCTGGCATCCTGCTGGTCCTCATGGCCAACAGCATCCAACAGTTTAAAACTAAAAGAAGAAGAGATTTAGATTAGATGAGTGGAAGAAATTCTTTACTCAGCATACACTGGAACAGGTTGCCCTCTTAAGGTGTGGCTGTTGCATCCCTGGAAGTGCTCAAGGCCAGGCTGGATGAGGCTTGGAGCAAGCTGGGATAGCAGAAGGTGTCTCTACCCATGGCAGGGAGGTTGGAAATAATTGATCTTTGAGGTTCCTTCTGACCCAAACCCTTATAAGATTTTATGATCTCACTGCTGCTTTGCTCCACCCATCTTCCTGCCATCCTCCTTCATCTCATAGCCCCAGGGAGCTCTTGAGGCACAGCCTTCTTGTGTTCACCCACCTTGCACAGCGAGGTGAAGGCCCTGAGCACAGCAGTGACACACACAAATCATGCTAATCACAACAGCTTCACTAGCACCTCTCTGCTGATTATCCTCATTTCTGCATCCACAGCATCAATGTATAATTGCATTTTAACAAGCTTCATTAGCACATTGCCTTAGTAAAGCTTAACACAGCCCAAGCACCCAAGGAAACCTCATGGTGCTTTTCTGCTCAATATAATTTTCAAGTCTTCTGTAACCTGATTTGTTAGGAATAACCTCAGGGCTGTAAAGCTTTTCTTCTGCCATCCAGTAATTAAGGAATAATTTGTCACGGAGCAAGTCAAGCTGCAGGGCAGGAAGGCCCTGTGCAACACAATGGAGCTGTGTAAACCAAAGCCTGGGTACAGGAACAAAGGGAGCATCCCTCCCCTCCTTCTTCATTAGCCAGGAGCTGGTGCTCAGCTCCTGTAAATGCTGCCCAGACCTCTCAGCAATGCAGTCTTGCTACAGGCAGAGAAGTGCCTGTGTGCACCCTGCCAGCACACCCTGGCTGTGGCTCTGCCCCTCCTGCACTTTTCTGGACATGGTGCAGAAAGGTAAACAGCCCCTTGCCAAACAGCACTGTTGGCATGAGCTGTACGATGGAATAGGATTAAGGAATGGGCTGCAAAACTTTTTTTAAGAAAGTTTTATGAAGCTCCAAAGGATAACTGAAACTCCATATTTTTTAAAAAAAAATAACCAGCCTAGGAAGAAAAATGTGAGTAACTTAGGAATACGACAGATTGAGCACAGGTAATACATCTATTGAGTATGATGGGTTAAACCTGTCTGGTTAAACCTTTTGTAGCCTTAATACTTTTTCCAGTTATCTCAGTCACATAAAAGTCAAACACTTTCCCAAGCATTCCTGGAAAGATGCTTCCTGTTTTGGTGAGGGAGAGAGGGTATTTTTAAGTAAAAAATGATCTGACTATGCTGACTGTGTATGAATCCCAGTCACAAAACCAGAAGTAGTTTTGCAGATGGAGGTTGTTACCTGATTTTTTTCCCTTAGCTTCCATAGTAACCAGATTAAGGAACTGCTGGCAAACCTCAGTTGCATTTCCAAAATCATACGTAGGAACAGTGTGGCAGGAATAGAAAGCTATAGACTATCAACAGCTACATGGCCCCAGACAGCTGTCTGTGAAAGCAGAAAACATGGGGTTAATGGTTCTTTTATACTTTTCTTTTAGTACTTGCAGACAACTGAGGACTGGTATGGAGATCATTGATCATTGCTGGAAATTCTCCATGCAAAGAGACACACTGATCTTGTGAAGTGTCAGCAACACTCAATTCCCATTAATTTTAAGGGAGATAAAAGCTGTCAAGCATTGTGTAGAGTATTCTAAATCTGTGGACAGATAAACTCCCATCTCACTATAAAACAGGTTCTCCTCCAGCAAACCCCTCTCACACCTTTATTTATTCATGCTTTGCAATTTTCCAGCTTAAGCACATAAAGAAGAAAAAAAAACAACCAGTTGTCAACTATCTGATATTACAATAGTTGATTCTCAAGGAATATATACATCTCACATCCTACAACCATTATTTTAACGTTCAGAGGTAAAGGAAAAACTTCACCCATCCCCACCTTCTTCCCCCTTAACCAGACAAATAAGGCATTCAGCTTGTCTGAATTTAAATTTTTATTGGAATTGATCCAGCAACCAGAGCACACTGCTAGAAGCCAAGGTCCCGCTTCCCTCAATACACCTCCTTCATTCTGACTCCCTGCTTTTGTACAGCTTTGGTAATCTCAATCTGTGGTCAGGGATAGGATAAAATTTCAGCTATTTCCCCCCTCAACTGCACAGAACAGGGCTTGCTCTTAAATCAAAAGCCCTGCTCCCTAAACCTCTGGTTAAGTACTTAACTATGGGCAAGTCTTTGAAATCATCACAGGCTTCTTTTTCTTAGATATAGTGCTGAAAACCACAGAAGTGAACCAAGATCTCAGGAATATCAAAGGTATTCAGAGGAAACTGGGGGAAGGGGGCTCATAGGGTGGCTCCCCAGTGCTTTCTTGGCCTGATCTTCTGAAATGGATGGCATCACCAGTCTTCATCAAAAATGTAAAATTTCCTCCCTTTTTGTCTAGAGCATGAGAAAATATTGTTAACTTTTCTGGAAGCACTAGGAGGAGACAGCACCTGCAATCCAAGCAGAAGTCACTTTTCTGCCATTGCCTTGGTAAATGACCTCCACTTTCCTGCACAGGATGGCATGGGCTCCCACATACCTTCTACTGATGTTTAGATTTCCCTCTCTCAGTACTTCTCCTTTTTTCCTCTCATTCCCTCTTCTCTCTACAAATAGTAATTCAAGAACCACGATCACGCCTTTGCTTGGCTTCAGGTCTCTTGCATGGGCTAAAGTTACCTCCAATTCTCCAGCATGGTTTGGGGAATTTATTTATATTCAGTGTTCTGGAGATAGACCCCATGTCTTGCCAAGGGCTCTCATGGGTATTACAAAAGGAACACTGACAAATATTTATGGAACCTAAAGTGAAATTCAAGACACTGTTAAAATAAAGTTTGCTTTAGGTTTTTTTGGGTTTTTTTAATTCTCCTGAAGAATTGACCTGGCTTTCTTGGCAAAAAGGCTAATCCAAATGCTATTGGTATCTTAACAGCTCATAAGAACCACATGCTTCAAATAAAGCCATTACTATCAGACATGCTGAGTGGTTCAATTAAACAAATATGAAAATAGACACTTCATCCTGCTTTAACTAAGTGGGATCATTTCACTCCTGAATCCAGAATGACAATGAAAATGATATAGTATTTATAGAGCAGCTTTTTATCCTGAAAGATCCCAAAGGATTACACAGACCCTGCTTCACACACTACTGAGATGCTGCCACTTCCAGGAAGGAACACATGAGCTGTCCCACAGCCCTGAGGGGTGGCACATGGCAATTCAGACAGAGGAGCAGAAAAGAATTCCACATTCAGCTGAAACTATAGAAAGGAATTTAAGCACGCAGAATGGAGATTGTTTAGGCTGGAGCACATCCAGTACAGAGGAGGTAGAGTGATCTGGTGTTTCAAATACAGAAGTTAAGGCAAAACAATAAAAAAGTGCTGGTTCAAAGTATCCAAAACCCAAAATTTAGGGAAGAAGAGGAAACACCATCTTGAAGGTGAACAGTTTCATTCCTTCCACTTCAGTTGTGCATGGGGAATTCTCTAGAAGGTGTTCTTGCTCACTAGTCCCTTCAGGAATAGAAGAACCAGGAGTAATAATACTTTGCATAGCTGCCTGTCCACATAAGGATGACACAGGATATATTATGAATTAAAGGCTTCAAAAAGCTTTGTCTGGTGGTCTCACACACATCAGAGACAGGAAAATACCGGGTCCATCTACATCACACATCAACTGCTGCCAGGATCCCTGCTGGCATCTCTGCTTCCTTTCACATTATCTGCACTGCAAATATAATACAGGCTGTGGGGAGAGAGAGAGAGACTTGCCCAAGGCTGCCCTGGGAGTCTGTAGCAGCAGCATCAGGAATCCAGTTTTGACTCCCAGTGCTCTACTGTGACAAGCAGCTGATGCCTCCCCACTCCAGGACAAATCCCCATGGCCAGCAGGCCTCAGTGTACCATGTCAATGCCCAAACATTTCCCAGTAAAATTTTCTTTTGTGAAAGACAGAAAAGGAAACCACTGATTTATGGAGCAGCAGCATGGCAGGTCATGGTAAAACAGGGAAAATCCACCACTTTAAGAAGTTAGGGACACAGTGACATGACATGGAGTCATGTGGGCACACACCAAATGTCAGCTGCAACTCTAAGGGTTACAGCAAGGACTGGAACCACCTCAGCAGCGTCAGGAGTTCAGCCTGTGGATGTGCTCATGATGACACATCTGCAAAGAATCAGAGTCACAGAACAATTTGGGTTGGAAGAGACCTTTAAGATCAAGTTCAACCATTAAACCAGCACTGTCAAGTCCACCACTGAAACCACGTCCCTACATGCCACATCTGCACATCTTTCAAATTCACTCAGGTACAGTAAAGAGAAGCAGCCCTGACAATATTACTGCAAACATCCCCCCAGTACAGAAGTATGAAAGAAATATGACTGTGCCATGAGAAGTTTTTACCTGGCACACAGACTAGCACTAGCATGAGCCTCTCTGCAGAACAATTAGCAGAAAGCACCAATCTTATAAAGCTTCTTTCTTTTTTCCAGTTCATTTAGCCTGAAGTAGAGCAATCAAGACTCTTCTGGCAGGATATCACATTCTCAATCTGTAACCACTTAAAGGAAGAGGACAACTATTGCAGGGAGATGTCCCAGGAGAAGAAATCATTGTACAAGTGAAAGGGATTTCTTTGGAGTGACTTTCAAAATAATGTGAAGCTGCTTCTTTTCTTTTCTTTTCTTTTCTTTTCTTTTCTTTTCTTTTCTTTTCTTTTCTTTTCTTTTCTTTTCTTTTTCTCTTTTCTTTTCTTTTCTTTTCTTTTCTTTTCTTTTCTTTTCTTTTCTTTTCTTTTCTTTTCTTTTCTTTTCTTTTCTTTTCTTTTCTTTTCTTTTCTTTTCTTTTCTTTTTTCTTTCCTTTTTTCTTTTCTTTTCTCTTTTCTTTTCTTTTTCTCTTTCCTTTCCTTTCCTATTCTTCTTTTGTATTTTCATCACTTTTCCCCCCCAGTACTGTACTACACACCTTTCTTTTTCTAGTCAGCAGTCGTTCACAAACCTGATCTTCTGTGGTTTCAATAAAACAAGCAAGGCAGATAATCATGTACTGTGAGAAGGAAGGGGGTGACTCTACAATGTAGAGTCTGGCTGTACAATCTCCAGGCACTTTTTTTTCCCAGAGGGAAGTGGAAAGAGCAAAATGAAAATACTCAGACTTAAGAGATGAGCAAAGAAGGAAGATGTTGCATGCTGTGTAAAGAAGATTTCCAGTGGCTCTACAGACTGTCAAGAGTTAAGTCTATTCTCTTATTTATATGTATTTTAGGGTGCTTTCAGTACTCACAGAACTCTTATCATTGACAGCAGAGGGAAAAGTGCATCTATACAGAGATTGTGCATTTCCCTGCCATGACAGGGATCGTGTCCTCAGGTATGGCAGAAGAGGAGGATACAGAGTTCAGCCCTGTCTGGCTTCAGGTTGCACAACATACAGGACAGCAGAACTCCAGACCCACACAGCAGTGCAGAAAAAGGCTGTGGGATAAATCATGGCTAAACAGGTAAGGAAAATAGGTGCCAGCTCTGGTTTGGGAGGTGCATTGGACTGAGGCCACCAGCTCTGCTGCTGTTTTGGAACAAGAAACCCTCTATTTTCACCCTTGAGCAAGAGCCAGGTTGGACTAAAGGGCAGCAGTCTGACCTGGAAGGAACTTTGTGCAGCAGCCTTAAGGCAAAGCAGCCCACACAACCCACGGGACCCAGGATTTCACACAGAAGTGACTCTGTCCCTCTGCTCCTGTGTGAACACGCTGCTCATGGTGAGTAAGCCTGTGTCATCCTGCAAGCCCAGGGTGTTAGGAACACACCCAGCTCCAGAACCCAGTGGATGGTGAACATTTGCAATGCCACTCTTCAAACTGCAGTGCAGGGCTGTGCACAAAACCACACACCTGCAGGACACGGTGGAGATGTGGTGGTAAGGGCTTCTGCACAGATGAGCAGCCAGAATGTGTGAAAGCCTTGGAGAACCTCTGGCTGGTGATCAAGGAAAGAAACCAAGCCTGGCAGAGAGTGTACCTTCTCTCTCCCACCCTCCCAGTGCCTTTAGGAAGGTACACTGTGCTCTGGCTGGTGCTGATGCACCTCTGCTGATAGAGCACTGCTGCTGCCTGCACAGGCTGAGTGCTCCTGCTGATCTCCCCACCCAGCTCCTCTGACCCTGGAAATCCCAACAAGCCACCCAGGCTGTGCTAAAATACAGTGACTGCTGCTGGAAATGAAGGCAAAGTGGAAAAGGCATAGGCAAAAGAGGATGTTTAAACAATGCACCAAATGCCTGAAGATACTAAAAATTATTTAAAATCTATTTTTATAAATAAAAAAGATGATTGCGAAGCTTAGCATCTTACAATCAGTTTCTCTGCATATGTACACACACACATATGAACAGCATGTAAAAATGCTGCATTTTATCACATCTCTTTGCAGATCAGGACATGACATCAACCTACATGCAAAAAATCCATGTGTGTGTATTGCCACATATTTTGTGGAAGTAGAACTTTAGCACTGCATTAGTGAAATGTGTGATGTTACTCCACAACCACGAGGGCTCTCTCTCTGTATCATGAAATACATGGCTATTTTAGCACATGCAGAGCCTACTTTCTGCAACAGCATGACATCACCAGCCCCACATTCAGAGAATAATCATGGCCTAGTCTGCACTGCAAAAACTGGCCCCATAATTAAATAAAAAAAAACCAAAAAAACACCAGTGCAGTTCAGCCAGTAGCAGCAAGAGCAGTGCTCTAATGCAATACTGGATTCAGCTGTTTTTAGTGTTGGATCATCTAATTCTGTTCAGAGTGGGGTAAGAAAAACCATGGGGAAAAGCTCCCACACCCCAAAAACCCCTTGCCATAGTGTAATTGCAGCAGCCATGAAGAAAGTGAGGAGAAAATGGTTTCACAGTCCCCAGATATTTTTGTGAAATGTCAAAAGAAAAATTCTATTACAAAGAGGGGTAACAAAAAATAATGAAAGTAAGAACCTCATCATTTTCTTACAACTTTAATCTGTGAACATTTTTCTATCTGGTCAGATGTTCTAGCAGCAGTTTGGGAGCATTTCATTTCAATCCTGGCAGCTGCTATTCATTTTTTATCTTTTCAAGGTTTTTCATAAAAAAGTAACCTAAATTGTAGATCAAACCCAAACTATGCCAAATCAGACAATCTTACATTTCATTTGAAGAAAGTAAATGGCAATCACAACCTCCCTGGGAGACAATTTTATTCCTACCATTCTTTATTTGTACAACAATTAGCCTTTTTCTGATCCAAGATAAAGTCCCCCAGGCACAGTTGTGAAACATGATAATAGCAGAGTGATGGGTTTTTGTTTTTTTTTTTAATTAACCTGATGAATGACCAAAATCAATCATTCCCTCAAAATTTTAGCTATGATGAGCTGGCATCTTGCACCCTGGAAATGTTACCTCCAAAAATTCTCAGCTAGACCCAAGGGTGATATAGGAGGATCCTCAACTTCCATGTCTCACAGCAGTTCATGGGTGTTATGTCATTCCATGGTGCTTCTGCAGCTGTGCACTGGAACAGCCACTAGCTGCTCTTCTCAAACACAGAATGCACATGATTTCATGCACATCAGACTTAAAAAAGCAGAAGTAACCCCTTCCCCTACGTGGCAATGTCAATGAGAAATGAAATGAACTGAATTCTTTCATGCCCAGAGCCAGTGAGCTGTAACATGGGGCAGCACAGCAGCTCCCCATGTCAGCCAGAGAGGAAGAAACACACTGAGACCTCGTGCCAGATGCATCTTCTCATTCCACTGGCATGCAGTGATGGAAGAACACGTCAGTAATGCACCCCTTCCCCCTGGTAAGTCCCTATCCCTCAATTCCCTTCCAGGGAAAGTGAAACCACGGCAAAGCGACCTCCCTTGTGCAGGACCTGAGAGGCTGCCCTGTGCAGAGTTATCTGTGTGGCCTCTGAGATCTTCCATTCCTCTGCACAGATTGCTTCTGGCAGCCAGATTAAAGTCGAGGGAGATGATGAAGCACTTGTGCCTGGAATTCCCTGAATTTCATTACCAACCACCAAGGGCTTAGCCAGGGCCAAGCTCTATGGTTACTGCACAGCCACACTTGTATTTTGGGGTGATAAAGGTCCATTCACTACTGCTGGGGAGCCTTGAGGGTGGGATGTGGGTGCCTCCATGGTGACACTGGACTGGACTCATGCAAACAGCTGAGACACGCAGTGCCACAGCACCTGTCCTGCTCTTGCAGTGCTTAACCTATGTCAGCTGCTGCCTGAGCCATCTCCTTCAAAACCTGGCAGTGACAGACACATAATTCAGTCTGGGGAGGTGTGGGACATAATTCAGTCTGGGGAGGTGTGGGACCTGCTCTCCCTCCCCACCTCCCTCCCACATCTATCCACCTTCCCTGCTGCTGCATCATGTCAGCTGAAAACCTTCTCTGGGGAGGAGGAACAACAGCTGGCTCTCTCCAAAGCATCTCACCCAATTAAAGAAAACTCTGCAATCATGCAGATGCTTACATGTTTTTATTGTTGATGGGGGCACAAGGTGGAAGAGGAGTGGCCTCACCCTCCCTCGGCTGTGCTGACTCTAAAAAATTCCTGAGAAAAGGCAACTGAACAAGAAGGTGCCACTTGTGGCCTTTAGTTTACAAGAGCAGAGACAAGCTGGTAATATTAGGGCTTACAAAATACCATCCAAGATGCCAACTGTGCTCTTTTTACCCTGAGTTAATGGTATCAGTATGTTTTCATGTAGTCAAGCTTCTGAAGTCACAGGATAACACAAAAGGATGAACCTTAAGGAATTTTTTTAGCTGTTGTGGTGACAAGCTTGTGGAAAGCTTGAGAATTTGAGCACTTAGCCAGAAAACAAGTAACCAGTGCCTAAATGTGAATTTTTAAATACCTTAATATCCTCTTGAGTATTGGAGACTGAGTCATGGTTCTGGGAAGGGTAACATTACAGCTTTATGGTCTGCTGCAAGACTTGGCTAGGATGAAATCAGGTTTTCTGTAATAATTTGGAGCCTCTGTTCCCTCTGTGGAGGGGATGGTCCTCAGCAAGTAGCAGAGGATGTCTGCCTATTAAATTCACATTAAATTAATAGAATTAACTGCTTAACACAGATCAGGACAAGGCAACAAATTTAAATGCCTGCGCAGATTTAGGCATCTATTATTAAACACTTGAGTTTGAAGTTTGGTCCCAACTCCTTGATGTTATTTCTTCCATATCACTTAGGTCTAAATTCAAATCTCTATCTCAACCACAGCATCATGAAATTATCCTAGTGCCTGTAAAGTAACCTGAATTGAATGAGACAAGCAGTGGAAGAAGTATTTTGCACCAGGGACATAACAAGGTTCCTGATATGAGAAGAGCAATTCTGAGCAATTCTTAGGCAATCCCAAGTAGGGCCCCTCTGTCAAGACACAGCCACTGCAGTGTGAATCTGAGATCAACAAATCAGCACTTGGGCAGGTCAGGGCTTTAGTGGCTAAAGTTGACACAGACCACTTGAACACAATATGTCAAGTGTACTTTTTACTGTCCCCTGACCCTTCACCCTCTCCTCTCCTCCCAAAACATAAGCAAGCAGCACTTCTGGAGGACCTCACAAAATAATTTTCTGATGTTCACAAAGCAAAGTATGACATGCTGAGGGACATGGCAGGGATTCCCCTTCCTCCCCAAGCCCGTGGATCTGCAGAGCCCAAGCTCCAGTGGCTCCAAGTGATGAGTTCTCTGTGCTGTTGTTCACTGTAAGAGTCAGCTCAGCAGCCCTCATGCCCATCAGCTTTTAGCCAGGACCCCACACATTTGGATAGACCCCCATATCACCACCCCACACAAAAGCCCCCCTTCTCTTGGAACAGAACCCTCAATTCTGCATCCCCACAGCCTGCTCCTGCTGTAGCCCCCTACACAGCATTCACATAATCCTTGTTATTTATTAACAGAGCCATATATTTCCTGCCAAGTACATTTCCCCCTCACACAGCTCATGGGGCCATTCAGCTCTTTGCCAAGCAGACCTTTCAAATACATAGTGTTAAAACTAAAAGGGCCCTTGTAGTTGTGCAGTGTTGTGAGGAGAAATGTTTCTTCCCTGACACACGTTGTACCCCAGGTACAGCTCCAGCCTTACTCATGGAGCCAAGGGCTACGTGGGGATATTGCTGCCATTATCCCAGGGCACAGGGAGCAGGGTGGGGGCACAGGTCCATTCCCAAGAGGACAACTTGATGGCCTGGATGTGGCAGGGCACAGTCCACACTTATCAGCCCACAGCTGGGAGACAACAGGGATTTAGACCTGGGTTCATCACACTGGGTGATTCTGGATTTTGCAGGAGACATTGCACTCAGCTCTGCAGAGTCCCTGCTCTTGGATCTGAAACTCCTCTGGAGGAAGGGCCACAATCTGGCCAAGCTGGCACAAAGTGCTCCATAAAACTCAAAACTCCAGGCTCCTCTCACCTGCAAGCCCTCACACAACAGCACCTCAGCCCTTGCAGAAAGAGATTCCTTCCCTGTAAAACTCTCCAGTAAGAATCATCAACCTAAAAAGCCCTTACAGACCAGGAATCTCAGCAGGACCCACCAGGCTGCTTCCATTGTGCATGGAGAGCAGGAGGCAAATGGCACTTTGATTATCAGTCACCTTCATTACGCTCGCAATCAGGAGCAGGGAGGGGCTTTTCAGTAGCACTGGATGGCCTGGCAAGCACCACTGGTGCTGAAAGATGAAGGGACTTTTGCTCCCCAGCCAGCCAGCAACTTCAAAGCCTTTTTCATTCAGTTGCTGTTAGGGCAGCACACACACACACACACACAACTGCTGTTAAGGTATCGCCAGCCTTGGCGGAGGTCAGAGCTGCCTGACTCAGCCTACAACTGCCTGCTGCAAACACAGGGCAGACAGCTTTCTAAAAGGGTTTTTATCTACACACAACTAATGCTCTGTGCCCAGCAGAAATGCTGCAGAAAGGACCATGAGAGATTTTGTGCAGCACATTACGCAAGAGGTCAGGTGAGATTACAGTCAACCATTTCCAGCTGCCTGCATTTCAGTCAGAAGACGCCAATTTGAGGGGAAGTACAAATTTGGGATAAAAGTATATCAAAATTGATCTACTGTAAAATATGTTTTAGGTCTAGGATAGAAATTTATGTTTCTCAGAATGGCCACGGCCCAGATCTGAAAAATCTCATTGCAAGCCCTGTAATAAATCAGTGACAATAAGAGTTACATATGTTCTCACAGCTCTAATGCACACACAGATGCACCTGTATAGCTTTCCTCTCTTCATGCCCTGAGGAATACTGACTTTATAAGAGCAATAGACAGCTCCAAGAAGTGAGACTGGGAGAGCATCACCTCAAACTAGCTTGGCTGGTGAGAACCAGCTTCCCACCCACCCCAGTGATTTCCCTCCCACAGAATAAGCCGGTGCATTTTTCTGTCTCTTTCAGATTTTGTCCTTGCCAAAACATCACCTAACTCCAAAATACAACGATAAAACGGTAAAGTTTTCTTGTGATAAGAGAATCCAAGTGATCCCTTTTTCCTTTAGAATCTAAGAAGGATGTTTCTCACTTCCAAAAGTCTTGGGATCAAATGTAAGTTTCAGGATCAAACTCTGTAGCGGCTTTTATAGGGGAGTTCCTTGCAATATCAAGCCCCAGTTAAGGTATGATGCAACAGGTAAGTGCAAGTCTCTAAATGAGAAAGGGTGAGCTGTGAGGAAGAGCACTATTATAATTTTGTACCATGAGACAAACAGAATAAAAAAGCAAAACATGCTAAAAGTCTTCTTAGGTCGGTTGTTGTTCATTAGTTTTTCCCTGAAGTGTTAACAAGAAGACAAATGAAGAAACTTAGTCATGAGGTCTAAGCCCATGGTTCCCTTCAAAAAGAATATTCACTGTCCTCTGCTCTCAGCAGATTTTTATTAAGCAATTGAAAGATGCTTTTTTCAAAGCCAGGACTCAGCCCGGTTAATTGTTACACCTCTTTGTGTTGCCTTTTCTTTCAACGAGAACCAGCTAAAGGTTTGCAGGAAGGAGCCTCAGGGCTGCAACAGATGTCATGAGCCACTTCCTACAAATTAGAAAAGGAAAGTAACCCCCTCAGGTTAATTATGGGGAGAGGCCACACACAGAGCTGTGTAATGAGCCTGTGGGATGGAGAGAAGGCAACTGCTTCATATTGGATTTCAAGAGACAGAGCATGAAATCTCTGGTGCTGACTACATGCTTTCACAGTGCCAGAGCAATGCCTCCTGCCCGGGGAGGACACAAGTCCTGCTGTCTGGGGCAGGCAGCAGAGGTAAGGGAGGACAATGACATTGCTCAGCCACCCTCTGAGGACATCTCTCTGCGTTCCTGCCTTCTCAAGGCTGCCACAGCACAGGGGACTTTGCACCTGCCTCCCTATTTACACAGGTGCAAGGTAGTTAGAAAGCCATAGCCTAAGGACCAAAGTGTAAAGACAGGGACTTGGCTGACCTGGATGTTGTTGTTTTCCTGGTGGGATGAATAGGCCAAAGTCCTTTCATCTCTCTCTGCCTCATTTCCCCATGTATATAATGAAGATGGTGGTATTTATCTTTTTCTTTCCTCTTTTTTTTTTTTTTTTTAATGAAGTGGCTGTATTTTCACAAAGGGAAAGCACCAGAACAATCCTAGCTAACATCATTACCAAACAGCCCTGTAGCAGTACAGGTTATGCCTTTTTTTCTCTCTTCTTTTCCACTCCTCCTACCCCAACAGGTTGGAGGGAGCCCATCTTGTTTTTTTGGAAGTTTCTTTAGGTATTGGGTCACTTTAAAAAGTCACAGATGCTTGTTTAAAGTAAATTTGTGCAGCTAATCAATTGTAACTCAGCCTTGAATGTCAGCTGAAGAATCAGCCCCATGTTTCCTTCCACTAAAATATACATTTATGGTCAGGTTAGCATGACCTGACAACAAAACCAGTAAGGACAAAAACAACCCTGAATGCGCCAGCTTGAGTGCTAGAAGATTTATTTTAGTGGGTGGGAAATAGCTTGATGTTTATTTCAACTATGATTTACAGATGGGGCCAGGGGGCGTTTAAGTGACAGTTAACGGGCTCGTCTGCAAAAAAAAGGAGAATCCTGGCAAAAAACTGAGCTGCAGCTTCACATGGGAAGACATTGCTGTTACCAGAAGAGAGGTCACTGGGACCCAGGACACCCTGCACAGGCATAGCTGAACCTCCTACTGCCAGGATGGCCTCGGGTCCTGAAGAAATAGGGATAAGTAACTGTGTGCTTCAAGGAACTCGTGCAGTGGCCAAGAGGAATGGAAAAGGTCAACATGTTCAGGCCAAGAGGGACATTTTGTTGACATTCCATCTTGTGGGGGAAAATAAAGTGAAACATTTTGGCTTTGTTCCAGTGCAGAACAGTAGGGTATTTCTGGTCTCAGAAAAGCAATGAAAGATAGATCTGCCATCCTTTGGGCAGCTGTAATAACAGCTCCTCCTGTAGCATCTTCCCAGTTGGGTGCACATCACCTCTGACACTTACGTTGGCTGTGCTCAAAAAAAAGGCTAAGAAGCAAAATTTGAATAATTTCAAATCTCTCATAAAGCATGACCAGTGCAGAATAATACACAGTGCCCTTGCTGACAAAAGCACTGAGCACTGCTTTGTGGCAGTGGATTTTCATCAACAGCTCTATCTTCCAAGTGCACAGGAGGATATTCACACTAAAAATGACTACTGGTCAATGAATGTTAGATATCTTCCAATTTTTCCACACCCAGAAATCCAATCTCCAGACTTGAACTGACAGTTTGCATGTCATCTTACTTCCCACTTCTTCGAAAAGAAGGCATGTCAAATCCACACTGGTTTCAGCAGGTAGATTAGAGGCTAAGAAAAACTGGTTTTCTTGAGCAGGATTAGCTTGAGGTGCTTCTGAGATAATCTGTCTGCCTTCCAGGCACTCTCTAAATACTCAGAAGCACCCATTTGTCATCACTGCTGCATTATCCCTGCAAAATGCATCATCCTTGCATATGGAGCTACCTGACCTGCAGGGTGAGAGTGTGCATGCCTCTTACCTTGCTTGCATATCTACTGGGGAGGAAAAAAACAACTCATGGTCTGCCTATAACAAGCTGAACACCAAGACTGCTTAGATATTGCAGAGAGACACATTGTGTGATGATCACTCTGTCCCAACAGCTCAGGATGGCACAGGCTGAGTTTCAGGAGTGTGGATGGTAGATTCAAAAAATTACTGTTCAGCAGGGCTGAAGGAGCAGTTTCAGTTTCTTGAAGTAGGTTATGAGGGGCACAAACATCACCTGGACAGTTATCAATGTCCTGTTAAGAGCAACAGGATGGCAAGCCAGCCTGGAAAACTAATAGAAACAGAAGTCCTGCTTGTACTTGCACCAAATTTTCTAAGGCTCAAAGGGTTTCTCTAAGATTTGAACAAATAATAGGATCAGAGGGTTTTAAGACGCTCCCATCGACTCACATAAGGGGCTCAATGCAGCCCCCAGTGTAGCCAGTAAGTTTTTGAAAAAGAAATCTTCAATTTAAATCCAGCTATTGTGATTTACACCAGCTGAGGATCTCTCACCCTGCCTGCAATGGGAACACTTCCAGGCTGCTTGCCAGCACTTCTGGCTTTGCTGCAGTAGGAGTGACGTTCAGGTATGCGTGACCACTCACCATCAGATTTCTTTACAATGACAAGCTTTGAAGTCAGAGCACTTTGCTCTCCTTCCACAAACCATTTTCACTCAAAACAATAACTATTTAAATGGGAGCCTCACCAAAGCCATTTCAGATTTTTTTTTTTTTTTTACTTCTTTGTCAGTGTTAAAATACAGTTAAATCACAGAAAAAGAGATACCTGCATCATAGGCTGGATATCCCAGCACTAAACTACTTCCATTTACTTTCAGTGCTGGGAGAGAAGACACCAGTGACTTCACCCAGTATTACACTGAAACCTAGAAAGAATAAAATCTAGCAAATTACTCTTTTTGCTGAAAGCCTTGTAAAGCTCCTCCCTACAAAACCCACTAAAAGTTGTCTTTTCATAGCCAGCGGGGCTGCTAGAGGCTTGAATGTGATTTGTGGACCTCATCCTGCCTATTCAGAGCAAAAGATAACACCTGCGGGAAGCAGGCGAAAGGTTAAAACCTGGTACCTCTGTGTTTTCCTAAGTGCAGAGCTTGGCACCAGAACAGAGCCTGGGAACAATGGCAGGAGCATTGTGCCTGTTTTCTTTTCCCTTAAAGTAACATTTTTGCTGCAGTGTCATCTTTCTGCTCAGCCAAGCAGGCGCTCTGGGTCAAATCAGCTGCGTGAGCCGTCAGCAGATTTTTCTGGCCCTCTCAAAAGATCTTCAGGCATTGTATTAAGAAGCCAAATCAGTGAGAAAACAGGAAAAAAAAAAAAGTGGACAGACTGCCCACACGTTTTACCGGTCAGGCGCTCGCATGACTGTGAAATAATCAGCATTCTTTTGGTGAAATGTAGCAGCTTTAAACCAGCAATCTGGCTTCTCTCTCTGGAAAACAGCGTGCTTTCTCAAAAAAAGCTAAACCCAGAGTATTACAGCCTGACAGCTTCAAAATTCCTCAGACCTCCCGCAGGAATCGCTCACAAAAGAGCAGGCTGGATGTCATCCACCCATCCCAGGGCTGGATGTCAGGGAAACAGACCCTCTGATGGAAAACCCTAAGGGAAGGCATAATTTCCATTTACACCATCTTTTATGTTTTGGCTAAGTGGCTTGTTTATAATTGTTGGATTTAGGTGAGAAGGGCTTCACCTCTCCTTACAGTTCCTGTAATGCAGCTTTGGGGCCTGTTGGGTCACTTCCCAAACAAAGAAAATAGGAGAAATTTTCCTAGAGTTCTTTCATGTGTCTTGGCAGGGATCCTGCAGCAGACACGGACACAAACAGCACAGAGGACAGCCCCACTTTCACAGCCCTTTGCACAAACCACACCCATTTCTGGGAGCCACTAGACACCAACTTTGCAGACAGAAAAGAGGCACTAAGCAAAATTCATCACCATTTGCCAGGATTTCCATAAATCCATAAAAAAGAACCAGCATTTTTTAACTGAAGCGGCATTTTTAAAAATAAATGGCATTTTTTTAAAAACCCACCTTTTGTATACAAAATTTCTTCAAGGGCTATTGCTATCCCAAACAAAAGAAATTGAGAAGTTACATATGGCACTTCCACACATAATAGCTCCCACAAATCCCTGTGGTTGTGGCCAGAATCAACAGATTGATTAAATTGATGAAGACAAAAGTTTAATTGCTCCTAATTTTGCTACACAGAACTATTTGGGCTAAGACTTTCCAATGCCTGGGACATATAACGCCATTCTTATAAGAAAAAAATAGCAGGAGAACATCTAATTAGAAATTCTATGATTTGGCATATTCACACACGAGCTGAATTAAGGCAGAAAAGGACTTCTTCAATTCTCTGTTTTGCAACCTTAGTAAATTGTTCAATTTGATTTTATGTACTTGTAAACTTATTTAATTTGGTAATGTGATGGTAAGTGAATGCTAATTCCTAGTACTTGGCGAGCAGAGGAGTTGACTCAATCATTGCTGCACATTAAGTAACAGATTATGGCCTTAATTTCTATTTCAATAGTGCTAGAGAAGTATCCTCCAAGCTTCCCTGCTGCCTCTTCTCATGTGAACTTCCTGCAGTCTGGACTACAGTGAAAGCCAGATAAAATCTTTTCTCAAATGAGACGGAGGCCTGAAATGCAAATCAGGGGAAGAAGTCGTCAGAAAGGGGTCTTCATACAGATTTGGTAGGTTATCAGGTCTTTACCTGCCTGGTAATCAATCCTGGTGCCTGATCAGCTCCAAGGGATGGACCCAAGAGGAGCACAAAGGCTCTTTATTCCCTCTGCTCACGTTGTGACTCTGCTACAAAGCCTGGTTCGCTGGGAAGGGCAAGGTGGAGCTGGACACGGGGCCTATCAGGTGACATTAATGTTCACTCAAGATATGGACCTTGTGTTTGAACCAGACAGACAGTCTTTGAAGAACATAATCTGAGTTGCCAACAATGGCTGGAGTGAAAGGAGCTCGCTCTGGTTACCTCAGAGGATGGATGGTAAAGCAAAGTTGGATTCTTATCAAGATGTTGGGTTTGGGTTTTTTTTAATCATTGATTCATATGGTAATGGCTGTGAATACACAATGCAAGGTCTTCAAAGGGAGGAAACCTAAGAAGGGTGTAGTTTCACCCAGTTCACGTTAAGGTTCCACACTTTTGTCCTGTGTGATTTTT
>VZRH01001687.1:1040518-1086862 GCA_013397555.1 Urocynchramus pylzowi | reverse complement strand
TTTTTTTTTTTTTTTTAATACATAAACCCTGCTATCCTTGCAGTGACAAATTCTATCCATGTATTTTCAGATTCCCTCCAATTCCAGTTGGATACAGGCTCACCAGCAGCAGTGAGAAGCAGCAGCTCTCCTGGGGTGCTGTGTTTCTCAGATTGACCTTAGCTCTGTTTACCCTTGCTTCAAAAGTTTGGGCCAACATCTGCTAAATAAACAGCTGAGTGCTGAAGTGATGGGGAGAGGGAGGAGGAGTTAAAAACAAATGGGATTGTGCTGAAATGAGAGAGTAGTGAGGGGGAACTCTAGAGAGATTGTGGTGGGTCAGCACACAGAGGCAAATCCCTATGAATCAATAGAAAACCTTCTTCTGACATCTCTGACCCAGTTTTCAAGCACACAGAACATAGCTATCCAAAGTTCATGTTTCCAGTTCAGACTGGAGCACTCTCCTAAATACCCAGACAAGCCACACTGCTCTTTCTTCTGTTTCATCTCCATTTCCAGCACACTGGAAATATCCAGGTACTTCAGCCATGCAACTAGGGCAGTAGCTTACATTCAAGACAGCAGAATCTCTTTTCTCTTCCACCAAAATACAAATTAATCATCCCAACAGCACCCAGTTGGCAAGCATGGGGATAGAAAGGTGTTTTCAAAGCTGATGATGGGTTCATTCCAACACATCATAGTTTAGACCCTCACTACCACCAACCACAGCATTTCACAAGCCATCACAGTTCTTCCCTGATACAAGAGATGTCTGACTATGTCACACTTAGGACTTTAGGTCTGTGCATTGGCCTGTACATCATCATTGGAACAGGCTGCCCAGGGAAGTGCTGGAATTACCCTCCCTGGAAGTGTGCAAGAGGCATGTGGATGTGGGGACATGGTTTAGTGGTGAGCACAGCAGTGCTGGGTGAACAGCTGGACTCAATGATCCTGGAGGTCATTTACATCCATAACAATTCTATGGTTCTATCCTGTGCTTGTGCTTCCTTAGGTTTTTGGCAAGGGCACACTAAACAAAGCTCATCACTCCTGGCAAGTGTAAGGATGCTCAGCACAGATCAGATGGGTAGGTATTGTCTCACCTCTACAGCCTCCCTAATCTGAAGGTCCCTCCAGCTAGGCCACCACCCAGGCACTAATCCTCCCCTTATTTACCAGTAAATTGCTCTTAAATAACTGTATCCTCAGTAGTTAGCATATGGCTTTAAAGCATCAGGATTAACATCCCTTAAAAAAAGAAAAACTGGGTAATATGAGAGCAGATATTCCCATTATCCACATATCTACATATTTTTTAATCCCAACCAGCATGTGGTCCTGGTATTATCTCATGGCAGTATGTTCCAGAGCTTATCTGGAATAACTTTGCTTTTCATCACCTTCAAAGTTCCCTGAATATTTCCTTGTTTGTCTGTCAGACTGCCTTTGGCTTTCTGGACAGCTCTGTTCATACTCAAAGCATTTGAGAAACAGATTCCAGCTACTCTAAGACACTGAAAAGAAAAAGAAGGCAAATGAGGGTCTCCTGGACAGCAAGCTATCCAATACATAGCATTAGTGAAACCAGCACAGTGTCATCTGAGGTGAGCACAAGACCAAGAAAACATCTCAGTACCATACAGGGCTTTATAGCAGACCTTGAAGCCCTGAGCAATCCAAGGTGGCTAATTTGCCAAGAAAATTGGGTAAAATGCAACATTTCTTAATCAAAGATGACAGCTAACCATGAATCTGCTTTTGATATGAAAACTGTCTACACAAGAAAAGGTGGTGCTGAGTTTGAGCAAAGCATCATTGGCTCAAGCCAACCAAACAGAGAAATTGGATGGAACTCATTTTGTCTGAAAGCACCTCACTCAGCCATGCTGGAAATTATCAGTGAGCATGAAGAGATGGGGACCAGTAAGGTGAACTGGTCAGTCCCTGGGCAGGAAACCACCCAGCATCAGGGAAAAAAGGTCAACCACTAGGACCTTCCCTAGCAGAGTTCTTCCAAAAGGATCCACAGGGTAAACTTGCTAAAGGAAATCTCTAACACTTTTGGCAGAGCATAACACAGTTTTTAGAGGCTGGAAGACTGTCTCAGGGTCTCCAACCCATTCACCACTCCAGGAACAGAGCTGGATGCCACAACTCTCCAGACAAAGCTGAGTACAGGTAACCTGCCATTTTCCACTGGAAGTATTTCTATGAAGCATCATTATCCTTGTTTCACACCTGGGAAACTCATCCCTGTGCTGGTGATGGCAAAGACAAAAGGGATTTTTGATTTTTCTCAGATCAGTAAGGAAAGTGACTGACTCACAAAGATTAAATGATGGTTTGTTAAGTGTCAGATGAGAACAGTAACCATCAACCTTTCTCTCCCTATGGTTACATCCTTGAACTCCTCTACTGGAATGAATCTCAGGTACATCACTCCTATATTGGAATATTTAAGGGTTAAATAGGGATTACAAAGCATTTTCTCGGCTGGTGGTAATGCATTTGAAATCTATTACAAATAAACTTTTTAAAATTACAAAGGAAGCTCTACTGAGAACTGTCACAGTGAAAACTCCCTGAACTACATTTGTAATCAAAAGCAGCAAAATAGTAATCTAAGCCTGTTCAGTTCACCTTTAAAAGAAGAAAACTAGAAGAAGGAGGGAGCTGAAATCTGTGTCATTCGATAGCTCCTGGCAAACTCTTCCTGGCTTTATGGTTATGCTTCTAAATCCTCTCAATTTAATGGTGTAGGTTTCCCTATTTTTAGATCACAAATTAAGGCAGCTCTGCTTTTTCCCCTGCATTATTTTCTAACCAGACCATGGTTATTAAACTTAGCAGGCAAAGAAACGAGAGCACCCTTTAAATAAAAAATTCAAAAAAAAAAAAAAAAAAAAAACACCACTGTACAAGCAGCATAACCACACGGCTGGAGAAAGAAAATCACTCCCAGGGGCTGACAGACCTCTTGAGTTTCCACTTCAGTTGCCCACGAGGCAGCTCTGCTGCCGGGACTCCCGAGCCCCGGAGGTGCCGGGACATTTGGCGACCGACGGAGGAGCTGCCTTGGCACAAGGCTCCCCTCCAGCACAGGTCACCCACAGGTCTGCAGTGAGTGTCAGCCCACAGCACTTGGGCTGGACTGAGACCAAACACCCCCCAGTTTAAAGCAATAATCAGGATGGATTTGGCACCTTGCTGCCTCCTCTCTGCCCGGCTGCAGTGGGGCTGGGGGGTGTCTGCACCGGGAGGGCATGCTGTCCTCCAGATTGTTTTGAAACAACAAGAAAAAAGCTTATCATAATCCTCCTGGCAATTAGAGCCTGGCTGGCTGCAAAGTGCAATGCATTTATCAAAACCTCCTTTGAAGGCGCTGAGGGAAGTGAATTTGAAGCTGTTGGGGACTGCAGGAGTAAGAGAGCCCAGCTGCTCCCGGGGAGCCTGAACTGAGGCGAGGGGGCAGCGGGAGGAGGGAGAATTTCCTTGTCTGGGACATGCACGTTTTCCATCAGCCTGTGTGTGCAGGATAAATAACATTTTATCTCTCTCCCTGTGTCTCTTGAAAGCTCGGCCGATTACAGCTGGCACGCTTAGGGGGCTCTTCCTGAAAACTCTGCCAAAAAAATTAACCACTCCTGGAGCCATAAATCATCCCAAACTGGGCTTCTTCTGCCCTCATCCCCACCAATGTGAGAAAAACCCAAACTTAAAAAAAAGGAAAAAAAAAAAAAAAAAGAAAAAAAAAAGAGAAAGTTGCCAGTTACATGAATGTCAGGACAAAACTGGCAGCTTTTGCCTTTTTTAAAACATGCATCAGCATGAGCTTCCCAGAGGCAACTCATACACAGCAACATGTTGAAGGGGCTCACCTGCCCTTGCCATACAGTGAGGCTCTGGTTCAGCAGCATGAGGCAGGATTAAAACAGGGCAGTCTTGTAAAAACCAACAAAAATAACAGGCTGGAACACAGTTCCCAGAACCTTTCCAGCACAGACTGGGTACTGGCATCTGATTAAATTCTCTAGACCCCTTTAATTTCCAACCTAGTGCCCACTGCTCTCTCTGCTATTCACAATTATAAGTCTGCTTAGAGGACAGGGGGAGGAAAATTGTTCATGATGCTCTCTCTTCTCATCTGCTTCTTTCTGTCCAGTGTGGGTGTGCAACCCCTGGCCACAGGACAGCCAGTTCTTCTCTTGGAGCAAGACCATCTTCCCTCTGAGCACAGACCATATTCCTGGATTTTTATGCTGTAATGTAAGTGCTGTCCCTCCAGCAGGCAGGGAGGTGGATCAGGACACCAAACCTACCCTGCCTTAGGGGAAGGAGCTGAGTCCAGCCCATGGTGCAGCCACCCAAAACTGCTCCGGCTCTTTGCGGAAGCTTGTTGGCATACACAAGCCCTCAGCACAAAAAAAGGGTGTCAGAATAGGGAGTGAAAGCCATGGGAGAATGGCAATAAGCAGATGGGAAGGTATAGATGCATTAAAGATTAATTAAATTGTCCTGAACAAAATGTCTGCACAGAGCAGGACCCCTGTGTCATCGCCCTGCATCTCCACATCCCCTTCCAAAACAGCTTTTCTCCTCTGCAAGGCTTTGTTCATCCAAAACCGCTGAACAGTCGTTGCCTTGAGTATTATTTTAATCATTCCCAAATGCCTTTCCTTTGGAGGATTCCTGCTGAGATCCCAAGCTGGGTTCTCCACCAGAGTAAATCAGCCCAGCTACTGTACTGGGCTGCTGATTTCCATCTCCTGGAGACCCACCCTCCTCCCAGCCAACTCCACTCCCTGGGCTCACCCTGCACAAGCCTCGTCTAAAAATCTCCTGGCGAAACCTTGCTGTGCATCCTCCCCTACACAGGGCTATTCTTGGGATTTAAGGAATGTGGACATTATGTTGCTATGAAAAGGGGCACTGTACTGAATTTAAACACGGGAAGGTTGCAGGGATGAGAGCCGGGTGTAGTGGCCTTACACCCTTGCATCTGTGACAATGTTACAGGGATGACAACAGCAAAAAAACTTTGATCAATCCCGGAGTACAAACACAGGTTTATGTCCTTGCCATCTGGCAGAGTATCATGTTAAGAGCTGAGCAGACAACAGTGACTGCTCTACACAGTGTACTAAATACCAATAAAAGCTGAATGGATCTGCAATAGAGCACACTTTAGAAATAGCTGTGAAAGGAAAATCTAGGCCACTAAGTGCTGTTAAAAGCAATGTCCTTATATTTTTTCCCTTCCCCTTACTATTCTCCTCTGTCTTGCTTCTGCTCTTGGGATTCCCCTTCCCTCCCTTTTCCCAGCACCAGTGGCTGCACAGGGAGCTATCAAGTGAAATGCTGAACCTAAACTAAAGCTTGTGTTCATTTAACAAGCACTAAATATCAGTCAGGAGGGTCAGACTGGCAGCTGCCCCCACAGCTGAGGCCAATCCCCCTCCATAAATGAAGCACAGCATCCCCACGAATGGAAGAGGTGGCTGCAATCTCTTCTTTCCTGCTTCTTCCTTCCCTACTCAGCACAAAGGCAAACAAGACACTCATTGACCCAGAGACCCATGGATAAAACCCTGGACTAGTGTAATCATTGTCTTTTGCATTTCTGCAGAGCTTCTTCAGCACAGGCTGCTCCAGTCATTCCCTGGGCCTTGCCCAGAGCAGCCACCAACTCCCAGCTCTGATCAGTGGTGAACACTGCTCTGCAAACATCTCAAATGCAGATGTCTCAGCTCAAATGCCTTTTACTACAAAATAAGTGGACACACTCTGCCCTGCACGTTCCACATGCCAAAAGCTCAGACACATACAGGAGTGCCTTACACATTGATATTTAGGCTGCCAAGAGACTGACTGTCCCTCTGATTGGCATCAGGAGGAGCAAAACCTTATTTCACTCATGAGTTCACCACAACTTAAGGATATTTACCATGTTAGTAGCAAAGTCCGCAAGAGACTGGTTCCCAGAAATCAGTTTCAACACCAAGACCACCACTCCTGCATTATTTAACCTCAGGGGCCACAAACCTCAACCCAAAACATCATTCTTCACACCAAGCTGTATAAAACATCTCAGCCACCAGATTGTCACACAGACAGACACAACACAGAAATGCCAAGAGGGACTCTCCAGTGATGCACTGGAGAAAACACTGTGGACAATGGCACATTTTCTAAGGAACCCCATGGGATCTCTGCTCTCTGTTTTGGTATGTATGCATTTCCCATTGAATGAGTAAGAATATTAACCAGCAATTAGACAGAAGAAAAATTTAGCCTAGCACTTAGGTCTCATTGTTACTAAGCTTTCCTATCAGGAAATACAAGGGTCTCAGAAGGGAAGCAATGGAAATGATCACTCAAAACAACTGAACAAGCTGCTAGACTAGACACTACAGGCAGCAGTCCTGACCTGGCAGGAAAAGCCAATAGCTCTATTCTTCCTCTTTGGCATCTGTGATCCTACAATTGCTCAGTCATTTCAATAAATCCTTCAGCTCCTCTATCTGGTTTCATTATTTTATGGACTAAACTCTCAAAAGAACTCACTGCCCATCATTCAGGCCAGCTTTTCATCTTCAGTTGCAGCTGTGTTCTTCCCAAATGTGCTCAGCACCCAAGAGCCATCTTCGGAAAGTCCCAGTGGAGGTGGCAAGGGCCTTGCCAAGACTCTGAAGCACTGAGTGCCTATTTCATGACTGCCTAACTCTTCAACAGGAAGAAATGTTTGCATGATGCTCTTATGGATGTTCACACTGTCAAAAGGGCTAGATACTATTTTCCCAAAGTAACTTGACCCATTTAAAGAACTTCTCCAGGAAAGCCAGTTGAGTATCTCTGACATCTGCACTACCACAGACACTCTAGTACTAACCATCCCCTTTATCTCACTATATTTTTGCTGATATCTGAACTATGCAGTGCAGTGGTTCTGGCATCCCAGCAATGGCTAGTTATCAGGAGCAAGAAAGCACGAGGTCTGGGAACTCATTGAAAACATTCAGAGGCGATACGTGAGGGACTGGGAGAGATTAGACAGGGTTTGCTAGGACTCCAGGAATTCCTGCAATTCAGGGGTTACATGGCAAGATTTCTTTTTTCCATGGGACAGCAGCAAGCAGCAAGAATTTCCATTTCTCTTTAAGGCTGTTTTCACAGAGCTGTCACACATATACAGCTTCCCCTCGTTTTTCTCCACTGTTTCAACCAGATGGGGTACCCAGGGCAAGTCCTTGGAGTAACAACCCTCATGTACACTGGAGAGACTCAACTAGGCTCTCATTTCACCAGGAGCTAGACTTTGGAGCCTGACTGACAACATCCACAGCTGCTTGCCCAGCAATTCACCACTTAGAAAGGGCTAATTAGTGTGAGGTAATTAGTTTCAGGCAAAGAATGTTTGAAAAATAATCTGTGTAAGGCCAGCCATCCTATGTTTTGTTCAACATACTTTATTCTTCTCTGCTGCTGAAGGAGAACCCAGAAAGATGATGTAAGACACCTAAATCAGGCAGATGCTGGAGATTCAGAGAATCAAGTGCTAAACATACTAAAATACCTAAAGATGCAACTTAAACCCTAAAGGCTTCTGATGTAACAAGCATATAAAATGTGGAAGTTTCATGGATGATGCTAATTATCCCAAAAGCTCATCTCCCTTTCCCAAACGCCTCCACACCTAAGTTCTTGCTTTTCCAGGGGAAAAAAAAGCAAGGCAACACAGAAGTGATCCAGCAGAAGACAGAAGTGCTGACAAAGAGTCTGGCCAGAGCTGTGGCTGAATTCATTTGCCACTGGGCTCCTGCCCGGTCATGGGGCAGCTGTGAAAACAAGGCCAATGGGAAAGCACCACGTGAAGCCAGAGTGGAAATGCCAACACAACCCCAAAGCAATAGCAGCCAACCTCAACCACAGACACTACAATGGCAGCTTTCTTGCATTGTTGTTGTTTTTCCCTAAAATAGCCTGTAAGATAAACAGAGCCAGTGATTAGCTAAGTGCCATCCTCTCTGATACTGCTTGGCCATTATCTGCTCCTGACACCTAACATCTAATTGCAGTGCAACACCCCAGCAGGACAGCCTGTCCCAAGAGGGACTGAATGGACTGACTGGGAGAGTTAAAAAAGCCAGGAAATGAAAAGGTTGCACTCCAGCAGGGTTAGGATGTCAGAACGGGGATTTCAACAGCAGCACGCTGGAGAGGTTGGCTACCTCTCAGAAGCACACCCGGATTCCAAACTGGGGTCTGGTAAGGTTTCCCACCCACAAAAATAGCCACATGCTCCCTGTCAACAAGACCTGGGCTCTTCCCTCTCTCCTTCCTGTTTATAAGACATCTTCTCAAGGATGTCAGCAGAATCAGCAGCTCTCTGTGCTCCAGAGACAGCCCCTGCCTCGCCAAGAGAAAAATCTCTGCAGAAAAAACAAGAGGGGCAAGGAAGAATCATCACTCTCTTGCCATCTTTTTATTTTTTTAACTGCTTAAAAAAATTTTAAAAATTAAAAAAAAAAAAAGCCATTCATTTCAATGATCCTGTTTGCCAAGCAAACTTATGAACAACCTGATCAGCACAGCAGAAGAGCAACATACCAAGTCCTGTGGGCTCTGGGACTGACACAAGCCATCCTGACCCTGAATGCAGGACTGAGTCCCCCATAAACATGGCTCTGTTTAAGTGTTTGTTACAAACAGGAAGGTATCATATTTGGGAACTTCATGTTTTCCATGCTGGAGAGAGAAAAATATTTGGACAGGGACAGCAAAGGGAAGGCTGTGTGTCTCCACAAGCAGTGCACAAACACACACTGCACCAGCTAGGGACAAATATGTCACCCCCTTTGCCTCTTGTTTTGCTCATTTTGCTCTTATTTCAGCTTTTTCTCTGGAAGAAGATTACAGTTTACCACCCATTCAAGATGCAAGTGTCTCTCACTCTCCCTCTTTTAAAAGGGAAAACATATTTAATTCCAGATGAGAGATTTGATCACAGAGATCCATATCCTGAGCCAGCAACCTGCACTCAAGATGAAGAGCACCTCGCTGTCCTGCTATTCCTGTGTCTTGGCCTTTTTGGAGAAATTCCTATTTATGTTTTCTTCTTATGCAAGTATGTTGGTCTCAAGAAAACATTGCCAAAACAATTTCAGGAAAGCTTCATTTCCCAAAAAATATTTCCATCATCTCTCGTGGTAACTTAACTTTCTCTAAGTATGCACAGTGTGAGCCCAGCTGCAATGTGTGTGTTGTGCAAACCTGGTGAGACTGCTGAAGTCAGCAGATGTGGTGTGGATTTGCAGTGCTTTCTTGGAATGAAGAACTTTGCCTTCTATTTATCACACACTTCCTTGCTAAAGAAACACTCTTAAAATGGCATTCACATTTTCCGTAAACACTTTAGGAAAAGAAATAGAAAAGACTATCAATTACCAGGGGGAAAAAAAAAAGAAAACACCTTCCTAGGCAATGGCAAAAAAAATAGCCTGTAATCCAAATTTTGCTGTTTTATGCTGACACAAAGTTGGACTCATCCTGATCTTGTCCACAACATGACTGCTCAGTCACTGTAATTTAAACAGGCAGCACAAAGCTGTTCTCATGCAAATAATATACAAATCTGCCATGATTTGGTAATACTTAGCTTAATTTGACAGCTATTCATACCATCAGACAAGTATTGATTATAAATAAAGATAAAGAATGAGAAACTCGTGTTTAAATCCTAGGCAATTAATAACTAAAGATAGACAGAGGCAGATGAAATCTGTCAGCACATGGAAAGGATCCACTAATTGCATTGCACATAAGTTGCAAAAGTAGACAGCTTTTACTGCCGTGTTTTTCAGAAAGACAAACTTATAAGACAGTTTAAAATTATGATGCCTATCTGTGGTTGCAGCTCCCCCATGAACAGGACAATGCCACATCTGGCAGGCACCTTTCAGGAGTCCTACCCCAGCTCCTCTGCTCCACAAGGGAAGTGAAACACCATCAGCACCCCACTCAGATTTTCCTCCTATTAGTCAGGTGACTTCCCTGTTGACTTAACTTCATTTTCTTTAATGTCTCTAAGGCTGAGCTTTCCAACATAAGTCCCATTCATATTTAATCTCTACCTCTATTTAACTTGTCAAGGCTCTAATAAATGAGGAGAGCACTCTTGGCCGAAGGTTTTCCTCTGATCTGCTTGGTCCAAACAGGCCCACAGAAGTGGATACAAACTCCAAATGACACAGTTCACACCTGGGAGGATGCAGCCAGCAGCAGGACATGCAGGCACCCCACCAGAGAGCCACAGAAACTGTGAGGTCAGAAAAGACCTCTGAGATCACCCAGCCAACCCGAGACCCAACATCAGCCTGGCACCAAGAGCCACATCCAGCCTCTCCAAACACCTCCAGGGATGGGGACCCCACCACTGCACCCCTCCAGACTGAGACAGACACCAGGCTCCAGCTCCCACCCAGCCTTGTGTGAAGGTCCCAGCTAAACCCTGGGAGAAGGAACAGAAAAGTCACGTGGTGAAAGTGGCCACTACGTAGGATAAGTAAAAACAGTTTTGAGGACTGCGGGAGGCTGAGATGCTGGGTTCACCACAGTCTCCTCTCACCTTGGAAAGAGACCAGTTTAGAGAGCCACTCCATATCTGCTTTAAGGAGCAGGAACTGATCCCTCTTTTGGCCCTCTTGGAGCTGCTTTACCTCTGAGGCCTAATTCACTAGTGCAACTTACGCTGGCACAAATCCCATAAACGCCCATTAAATAAAAGTGTAAGGCACAGGATGGGACAAGAACTGACCCTGGCCAGAAGCACCATAAAGAAAGGCTCCAACTGCAGTGGTTCAGAAATCTTGCTTCTATTTGACCACACTTTCATCCCTTTTTTCCCCCAAAACCCTTGGTGTCCTCATTGCTCACAGCTCCAGAGCTGGCTCCCAGTCTCACCGAGACCTTTCCCTCTCTCTCTTCTGTCGTGCCCTGCCACAAGCCCCCACCCTTGCCCACTAGCACTGGCCATCCCCACACATCCAGGGCACACACCCAGGGCACACCAACCCTTCCTACCTTGTGTGTTCCATCTGCCATGTCACACCCTGCCCACCCCCACCACCAACCCAGCCCCTCCTGGCACACACTGCAGCAGTCCAGATCACTCCCTCAGCAGACAGAACTAAGGACAAGCCCTTCTCTGCCTCAGCTGCCAATTCTTTCTCCCCCAACCTCCACACCAGTAGACATTTATCTGAAAAAAAGTCACCTTTGAAGCCAAAACCCGTTTTGGGGCTTGATGCTGGGAAGAGGGGGCCTTTTCTGTCCATGCTGTCCAGACACTCCAGCAAGCAGCACTATCTCAGCTTGGCTCCCTCCTCAGCCCCAGACAAACGTGGATTCCCTCTTGACTTGCTATTTAAAGCCAAGACTGGCACACGGCGGTTTCAGATTAAGGAGCTGGAGCCATCGGGGGTGGGCGGTGTCCCCGTCCCCTGCCCAGAGCCAGGTGCCCCCACAGCAGAGCTCCTGCCTCCTCCGTGTCAGACCAGCCCATTTAGTTACTGGTGGCTTTGTCTTACTGTTCAATTTAAGGAGGATCATTCCCTAAAACCCATCAGAAGCTCCAGCTGCAGGGGAGGGGACGCTCAGTCGGATATATTGCATAAATGTAAGGGTTTATTGCATGTACACATCCCCTCTCAGCACACTTCACCAGAATAGCTCTTTATCTGCAGACATGGCTCATTGACCCAGGCTGAACGTGGAGCCTGTACCGAGGTGAACAGCAGAACTGAAGCCACTTGGCTCCCTGAGCTGTGTCCCTCCTCCCAGCCTGCTCCCTCAAGAGCTCACAGCTGCCTCTCCACAGGGCACTGAAAGCCTCCTCCACCCAGGGTTTGGCACAAGATGGGTGCTTTGTTTCATGTATGGTTTCAGAGATTTTGAAATCTGAACCAAAGTGGAGCAGCAGCAACACCTGAAGTGTGGAAATTGTCTTACAAGGAAAATCTTATTTTCCTTTAGAAAACAATGGACCTGTTGGAGCGAGTCCAGAGGAGGCCACAAAGATGATCAGAGGGCTGGAGCCCCTCTGCTGTGGAGACAGGTTGAGAGAGCTGGGGCTGTTCAGCCTGGAAAAGAGAAGGTTTCACAGAGATCTTCTAGGAGCCTTCCAGTATCTAAAGGGGATTTATAAAAACACTTTAAAAAAAGAGTCTTGGACAGGTAGATAGAACAAGGGGGAATGGCAATTTAGATTAAATGTCAGTAAGAAATTCTTTACTGTGAGGGTGGTGACGGACTGGGACAAGTTGCCCAGGCAAGCTGTGGATGCTCCATCTCTGGAACTGTTCAAAGCCAGGCTGGACAGGGCTTTGAGCAACCTCATCTCATGGGTGGCACCCTTGCTCAGGCAGGGAGGTTGGAATGAAATTATCTCTAAGATCCCTTCTAATCCAAGGCATTCTATAATTCTATGATGATTTTCAATAGGATTGTCTATGTCTCAGGTTCAGCAAAGCTCACACAACTCTGGGAGGAACTTTAATTTCAGTGGGAAAGGACTGTGATTTCTGAAGGAAAATAGTTATTTTCCTTTATATATAATAGTTGTTCTCTTTGCATTTTTTTTTTACTCTCTATATCAGAGGTAATGTAATTACATACACAGAAAATAGAAGAGTGTCTATTTGTCATTCTTTGATGCCCAGGGCAGTCATTTGCAGTGATGTAAAACAGGTCAAAGCCCTGTCACATGAATACAGTAAGATTTTACATGACTACTGTGGCAGTTCCCCCAAGGTCCCAGGCAGGACCAGAGCCCCAGACTAAATGAGGTACAATGCAAACACACAAAAAGAGAGAATGTCCAAATGGACAGACCAGAAACAAAACAGGAGGATGAACAGACCTATGAAATTAATTGGTCCCAGTTCCATGGGAGATCAATTCTAAGACCAGGAATCACCCCAAGGGCAGGTCACACCAAGCTCTGCACAACTGTAAGTGAGCAGACACTTTAAAATCAGACTCACTGCAGAAGGAAACATGGGTTTGGGGCACCAAGAGTCTGGACTCTATTCATACACCTGCCAGGTTTTGCCAGGAGCCTCCTCTTTACAGCTCACAGCTGCACTCCTGCTTTCTGTAGCAAATCAGGACCAAAAGAGAATCATCAGTAGATAGGGACATCATTTAATACCTTTGCATTCTTAGTGCACCTGGCCAAGAAAAACAACAGGCATTTTAAGTTGATTTGGGATACAGGTCCAGTGCTCTCAGATTTAGCTGTACTGCAGGATGAGAAGCCTGGGGAGACCAGTGCTGGGTAGAGGAAAAGAAATAGCCAGTGAGAGGATTAACCTAAACAATTGCAAGAGGATTGACAGTGATGGACCCTGGGTGATAAAAACCAGGTGCAAAACAAAAAATTACTTTAACACTCAGAAGCAACTCAAAAAAACCCCACAGGAACATGGACAGACATTTATGTCATCCTTGTGAGCACAAGGCAGCAACATGCAGATGGTGAAAGCTCAGGCTGTAACCATCTGAAGGGCTGAAGTGACAACCCCCAAAGTGCTGGATGGGAAGAAACTCAACTACAGTGGATGCAGCAGTTGCTGGATGGGGAGAAACTCAACAATTGCAGAAATCTGTAGGCTGAAATCTTGGTATTTCACATTTTACACCATGGAATGCGTGTTCCTTTCCACACTCCCAGCGATGCCAGCACAGCAAAGAGGTGACACCATGACTCAGATAATGCCATCAAGTCACAGCACCCAAGGAGAGGGCCTGGAAACTGAAGGGACAGCTTGCATGACTGCACCAGCTTTGTTCTCTCCTGATGCTGTTGGTGCATACTAAAATACGTGGCTGTTGTGGAAGACACCTGAATGAAAAAGAACAGGATTTGTATTCTAACCCTAGGAGCTGCACGGTGGAAGTCAACAAAAAATCGGGTCTATGATCCCTACAGGACAAGTCACATCCCAGGCTAAAGAGCCACCATCAGGCCCAGCAGAGCTGAAACTGTGGACAGAAAATCACCACGACCCTCAAGCCCATCGCCAGGAGCTGGCTCTTGTGTGTCCCTTCAGATTCAGATGAGAAGAACAGGCATTAAATCCACAGCAGATCTGTGGTTTAGGACTCCAGCCCTAAAAGGGAGGCTTTGCCTTACTTTTTTTTGCATTCCAGTCATACATAAACAAAGAATATAATCTGCTTTTGAGGATTTAAAGTCTGTGGATCTCGCTGTTCATGTTAAGGTGCTTGGCTGGTGCCACCATCAGATGTGATGTGCCAGGTTGACTTTTTTCCCTCACCTAAAGTTATAGAAAGGGAAGGAGCAGAGGGACCAACCTCCTGCACTCAGACACCTGTGTACAGATGCAGGGCCTTCCACCCAGGGGTTGGTTTGTTAGAAGAAGGGGAAGAAGAGACAGAAACTTCTCTCCATACTCACACACCACCTGTCTAAAGGGTCAGCTTGCCTCTGGCAGTTTCTCTTTGACACATAACTGGATTTGGGCTGTGAAACTTTGCGTTGCAATACATCTGTAAAAGCCACCAGAAAAGGAAGGAGGGAAGGCCCGGGTATCTTGCAAAATGTAACTAGCAGGAATTAAAATGTAAAAGAAACACCCTCAGGGGTCTTCACAGAAGCTGTAAACCCCAGCAACTGTTTTGCCAGGTGTTACTGTGCAGCGCCTGCTGTTAAAGTGACTGTCTGCTGGCACCTCGCCTGTCTCATCCTCCCAGTGCCCCTGAGCCCGCTGGGCAGGCAGTGCTGAGCTGGCCAGACGGGGAAGTTTTTAGCCAGCCCTGCTCGGCAAGGGCTGCACTGGCGCCGGGCTTTGAGCAGCTGAATGAAGTGTTGTCATTTCCCAGCTGGGAGTGGGAAAAAGCACGGTGCCGCTTCCTGATGCTGTTATTTTATTTTGCAGCGGCTTCCCCTTCCCACTGTCTGAATGTCACTGATTACTTCACTGCTGTGCGAGCCTGGGAGGGGGAGCAGAGGGGGAAGGGAAAAATCTGGCAAGTGCTTCCCAACCTGCCGGCATCCCCGATGCCCCAGCAGCTGCACAGAAACCAGAGGCTGCAAGGGATGGGTGGCAAGTTCACCTTCTGGGAAGCAAGAGCCACGCACAGGTCAGGGACAAACCTGCCATGGTCTGCTAACACCCACAGACGCCGCTCTCACTCCCATCTCTTTGACCCCTCTGCACTAAGGCTGGGGATGTCTTGCTGGCTCAGGAAATATAAGCCCCGGGCTGCTTTTTGGAGCCTGTCAGCAGTGCTCTTTTGTCAAGCAGAGGCCTTCCTGTCAAGTGATACAAAGTGCTTGCTCTCCTTTTCCCCTTGGGATCCGCGCACGCTTCCTCCCGCAGCGGCCCCAGCCTTTGTCAGCCCTAGGGAGCGGGCAGCTGGCAGGACTCCTGAGAGCCTGGCAGGGACAGCACTCTGCACAGCCCTGGAGCTCACCCCTGCACTGCATGCAGAGGGCTGGCCAGGCAGGCAGCGGGGAATTCGGGACACCAGGCTGGAGAATGGCAGAGATCCACAGCGAGGGTGATCAGAACAAGCGCAGCCGCCCCATGGTTTCATACAGCTCACAGAGAGCTCCTTCCACAGCAGGACTAAGGGTCCAGCCAGGGATGGACTGGAGCCCCAAGAGAAATAAGAAGAATAAGAAACAAAAAAGACATGGCATGATTTCCCCAATGAAACAGCAGTGAGAATGTCAAGTGAGCAGCAGCAGTAAGAATGTCAAGTTCTCCAGCACTCAGGAGAAGTCTCTTTCACCAGAGCATCCTTGTATTCACCTCTGAAATTTTACCCAGCCATGGCCCTTTTTTGGGGAATTGACTCCATATCTGCAAATTGACTCAGCTGGAACAATCTAACACTGAGCTACTACAATGCTGTCACTATCAGCTAGGTCATATTCTCTTTCCCTTGCTGCTTGGTTTGGTGGAAGCTCTTCCCTCTGTGCCTTGGATTTGTAAAGCAGAGACAAGAGTGCCAACTACCTCTGTAAAGCATTTTAAGACTTCTCCACTACAAGGTGCAACACCCACTAATTTCAGGAGGACTGTTGCCTGAATAAAGCAGCACTCAGAGCTCAGAGGGTAACCTGAAGCTACTAAAATCATCCTTTGTTTTCAGGCAAAAAGAAGATGCAAATAAAAGTATTCTGCTTAATCTGTTTGTTCTGAACAAGATGGAAAGATATTTAAACAGCAGAGACTGGGGCAGCATGGAATGCCACCTTGACTGTCTTGTTTGCAGGTTCCCCATATAATTGTCATGTCAGAAACAACTGTCATATCTACAACATCTAGTAAGGGTTGTGTATCAGGAGCAATTAAATTTAAAACATTTGTGATGTCTAAGCTTAGAGAGCACATTGAAATCCCTGCAGAAAATGCAAAAAGTCAGGCTTGATGGCAAATTTAGTGTCCCAAGAAAGCCTTTTCTGATTGCAATGAAGGTCCTGAATCACATTCTCCAAGGGAAGGACAGACCAGGGCAGGGCAGGGCAGCAGCAGGTGTGACTACTTCTCTCCATAGCAGTACCAGCTTGAGGAGGCTGAAAGTAGCAGCTTTAAACACTGCCAGCTCCAGGCCAGAGGACAGATAACATTTGTAAGTGCACAGCACTGCTCCAGAGTAATTCAGGCTAGGAAGCACCACCAGGACACAGCCAAGCAGAGTTCAAGCAGACAGGTTGCATTAAATCCCATGTCAACATGCAGCCTCAGGCTCTGATGTCTGGGTTGCGCAAGTGTAACTCTCCACTGATCCCCGGGGTGATGGGAAAACACTATCCACACATCCCTCAAGGCACAAAGAAAATCTTTTCATTCTCACTTCTTTTTCACCCCTCTTAAAGTGATGGCATTCCTCAGCAGCTGTAATCAGCACGCACACTCTCCCAAAGTGCCATTTAATACCGTCACACAAAACTGCTGCGTGACCCACTTTGGGTTATTATGTGCAATAATTATGAGACGCCACAGTCCCGGTCTGCCAGGCTCCAGGAGGCTTTCTGCAAGGGCATTCCCTCAATTCTCCCTTCTTGTGGACTCTCAGCTTCATGCCTGGGAGATGGACAGCATTTCTCTCCATCACATCCACCCCCACCTCCACTTAATTTCATGCTTGGACTGTGACTACGCTAACAGGGCCTATCGAGTTTCTCCCTCGGACACTGATTAAACCGACATGGTGCTTTGCACAGTCTTTCACGGGCTCCTTATCTCACTGACACGAGGGAGGAAAAAGCACAAGGACAACTCTGAGCAAAGCAACGCTGTCTCCTCTGCTGGCACTGGCAGAAGTCTCTTTGGGAAACGCAGCGCACCCTCTGTCAGGAAGCTGAGAGAGAAAAGCTCCGGCAGCTCAAGGGCTTGTCAGGGCAGGCTGGTCCTGGTAAATGGGAAATTCTGGAGCTCTCTTTAACAGCCTTTTCCAGCCTTTTCCCTGTATTTTTCAACTGTATCAGATTGAGGAGGTAGGTAGAGATCAGAGGCTCAGAGAGGTGGTATTTCAGAAATGGCCTCTGCTTCTGGGAGCTCTGCAAGAGATGCCCAGCAATGGGCAGTGGCAGTGCCCTGCCTTACCTCAGTGCATGCCTATGGCAACCAGGGTCATGGCTGTGGATGCAGAGCACTGAAGCCACAGCTGAAGGGCTATCACTTTCCATCTGCCTGAAATTCACCAGTTCAGTGCAAACCTGATTATTTTTTTTAAGAAAAAAAATTTTTTTTTTAATAAAAAATTATTTTTCCCAATATCGCCCCGTCTTCCAGGCTTTGGTGTTGTTGGAACCTGGCAAGATCACAAAGAGTTTCTGTCTTGCTTCAGAACTAAAAAAAAAAAATACTTAAAAATATGAAATGGAGGATTTTAATCTACTCCCATTTCTTTGATTTTTCACAAGGTCACGAAAGAAGGGAATATTCCAAGGCCCATAATAATGAGAGGCAATTGCCACCATGCCAGGATAAATCAGTGGCAGAGCCATGGATAGAGGCAGGAACGGAGAACAGCTCTCCTGGCTCTAGGGCCTTGAGCCACTCCAAACATAAGACATCCAGAGCAGCAGAAGACACACCAGGTCATCCATATGGAGCTGGTACATAGGACCCTGAACCTATGGAATGCCTACAGTCCTGCAGGGTAACAGAGCCTTGGGAAAAGTCCCCACGTATCAGTTACCTGTGTTCAGAAAAGCAAATAATAGCCCAGATCTCCCCAGTGCAGCTGTCCATGCCCAAGCCAGTTCCCCTCAGCTCCCTGTACCACAAGTACACAGAGACTCTGATCATCTCCTCATAATGCAGGCACTGAGGACAGGGCAGATGATTCCCCTACCAGGTCTCAGCCCAGCCCTACCAAAGACTCCATCTGAAAAGCTCTTCAGGCAGCAATAGAGCAACAGGGGCACACACTGTCAAATGATTTGGTCCCAAATCAAAGACTTCATCAATCCTAGGATTTGAAGCTCTGAGAGACTTTTGGAAAAGGCATTACTTTGCTCTTCTCTCCTCTCTTGTTCTTGGGCTCGAGCCAACTACAAAACTGTTTTGGTACCTTAAGACAGACTTTTCACTCCTCATGGGCTTGTGAAGCACTCACAGCTCCTTTCAGCTCCTACTAGAACCATTCAACACCTTTGCAAGCTCCTTGGTTTCTCAAAGGAGCCAGCCCAGCATCTGCAGAGCCAATTATAGGAGAGCACAACACAAGTATAAAAGAACAGACTCTGTTTCCAATCCACACATCAGAGGCTTTCCTTAGAGAACCTCCAAATCCATCACAGGCTTACTAGCTGCCTTCAAATCTCCTTGCCACAACCCTTGCAAAGAGGGCAGAGCCTGGAAGAGGAATGGGAGCTGATTTCAGAGGTGGACTGATTACCTGGACACACCTCACTGATGTAAAGGTACCAGCTGGGACCTCAGCTTTTCCAGAACACCCTTTGTCACAAAAAGCTGCATTTGAGAGAGACTTCTTCTACTCACACAGACCCACAGGTGACAAGTGCTGTTTAAAACAGGCTGTTTTCAGGAGTATATTTCCTTGTTTGGCTTGGGATTTTTGATGGGACCATAGAACTGCTGCTGATACCACAAGTGAGTGGAGCTAGGCTATCATTACAGATAGATGGTCTGCTGGAAAGGCTTTCACACATGCACATAAACACACACACACATGCACGCTGAGTTTGGCTGGGCTGGTTAAAACACCACAGCACTTATTGCTCCTTGAGGCCCATGAGTTCACTTCCAGGCTCCCAGCCAGCTTGGAAATCACATAACCCACGTGAGCAGCAAGGTTGTAAGGAGACATTTGTCCAGAAAAAAAATAGTTCCTGAGTGCTGTTCCCTGTTGGACACATCTCAGCAACCCTGAAACCAAGATAGTAACTAGTTGACACTGTGGGGACTATCCTTGGTGAGGTCAGCCAGAAATGACTGCCCACCATCACAAGTGACAGGGCTGCCATGCTGGGGATAAGGGAGAAAGCACCTGCTAGGCCTGGCTGCTCTTTGCAGGGAAGCACAGAAATTTTTAGCCATGTTCTAGTGCTTTTCTGTCAAGTAAAAGGGCCAAAGAGGCATAAAAAGGGTGTAAATCATTCACGCTGTCTAGAAAAGACAGCTGAGAACAGGGAACCTTTCAAGGACCTCCTTGCAAACATCAGCCCAAGGGACAAGGGCAGGATACCAGGTAAGCAGAGGAGGGCACACTGAGGAGGCACAGAGCAACAGTGGGTCCACAGGGCACTTCAATTACAGACATGCTTCTATAAGTGCCTGCAAACCACCACAGGTGTCTTTACTCCAGCAGAGTAACACACCATGGACAGACAGCAAGGCAGAGAAAGACTCAGGAACTATCAATATTGATATCAGAGATCAATATTGATACAAGGTCCTTTTCCCCAAATCGTGCTGGCCCTTCAAAAACCCTCCCCACTCTGTCTCCTCCTCCAGCACCTGGTCCATCAGCTTCAGCTGGATCACAGTGGGGTGAGAAGTGGTTCTGAGGCATGAGGGGGGATTAGGCCACCTTGTCAGGCCAAATTCAGATACCTCACAAGCACATGCCATCATTGTGCAGAGGAATGGAGATTTGGCCCTTCCTATGGGGATGAAGTTTATGCTAAAGACAAGGTAAAGTCAGGGCAACCCCCTCGTTCATCGAGGTGTAACAATCTGCATGAAAACACAGCTATTGATATTATCAGGTTTCCCATCCCTAACATTCTTCTTGCTCTTCCCTTGCTTTAATTTTTGCTGATAAGAGGTAGCTCATTATTTGGGGGGAAGGGGAGGCTGCCTATGTTTTTTTCACATTAAACTGTGGCAGCGGTGTGCAGAGAAGCACAGCACTTCCCCTCTCTCACCGGGTAAGCTGCAGCACAAAGGCTTGGGGCTGATCTCACATCCTCTCCAACAATTAAAAGTCAAGGCCAGCAGCACAGCCAAAACTTGACACGCTCTTTTAGAGAACAAAGGTCACTAGATTGAAGTCTTCACTCCCTGCTTTGGCCGAAGCAGCATGAAACATCCTCTTCAAAATCTAAGGCAGTTGAATCTTTATCAGGTGATGATGGCTTTTTGGAGAATAAAGACAACTGACCTCTGTGTCTTCCCTCCTACCGTTCCACAAGAAATCTTCAGGCTGCCTAATTAGTATAAATCATTTTCCAGTAAGTGCTCCTGGCCCATGATGGCCCCATCAGACACCAGCTCCAGAGACAGAGCTCGGATGGCCGCGATGGCGGCGCCGGGAACGAGGGCTGAAGGAAGCCCGGAGCCGGGCGGTCACCAGGAGCAGAGCAGGCTGAGGGGCTCACTGCAGATGTGCAGGTGTGACCTCCACAGCCAGGAGACAAGGGCTGGAGAGGACAACAGCTGGGCAGGAAATGAGCCAGAGAAAGGCTACATTAGAAACCACGGCACTCTTAGTGTTTTTGCACAAATAGCGCTTTTTGGAAGATTAAATGAAATAAAAAGTCATTACATGGTTAAATGGCTAATTTCATGGCTACAGTCATAAAGCTGACAGAAGCCAGAGCAGCCACAGGGAGGCCCTGTCCAAGCCTGACAGCATCAACACCCTCTCAAGAATGAGGCTTCACTAAGTAATTCAGTTTGGGCTAATTTAAAATCAATCCTCAGAGCGTGTTGCCAAGCCAGCCCAGGAGTTTCACTCTTGAAAGAGTCCAAGAGATAGACTCAGCCATCTTCTTGGTCATCATGGGGTAGGATTAAAATCCATCTCAGATTTTTGGAGGTTCTCCCTGTTTGCTGTCCCTTCTTAATGCTCCCTGCTTTGCCCCGCACACTGAAATCCTTACATAATTCAAAGGTAACCTCCAATTCCAGGAGACTTTGTGTGGCTGGTGAACAAGGTCTAAGATGATCCCAACTCCACCTTATCTGGTCAAAACAAGGATGACCCAAGAGGAGAACATACAGTGGTGGCCTGAAATTGCCATGGTTTTCATCCTACTCCTTCCACTGCCTCGGACAGACTCTGGGAGTGCAGACTGACTGCATCTCCCCACACACTTCTAGCACAGATTTTGTTCCAGCAGAGAGCCTTCCCAGCATCTCTCCAGCAGACAGGGAAAGCCCTCTCAAAAAGGGTATTTTTAGGAGCTGTTTCCTCCTATCAATCTGAAGAGCAAGTGGCATTTCCCTATCATTACCCCAACAAAAATAGAAAGCACAAGGCACCACAGTGTCAGGCCTCTCACTTCCATGAAGAACTCAGAGGCCTGGGCTCTTCCACACTCAAGCTCAGATTGCAAAGATGAAACCAAGAAACCCCCAAGAGAACCATAAAACCATTTGTATGCCCCTATGAACTTGGGAGAGATCTAAATTCAAAGCACCACTAAAGCAAAAATCAAACTGACTCCTTCCAGTCCTCGCTGTGCAGCCATTCTGATGTGGTGAGAAGGAAGATTCAGGTCATCAAATCACACGAAAATACTTTGTTACATTACTTTTCAGCAGTGCAATGAGTCTGACTGGCCTAGTACAGGCAAAGAAGAGTGAGATGGCAGCAGACAGCCAGCAGCAGGAGAAGATGAGGGGAGAGAAGGGCCTCCAAAACAAAACTCAGTGGAAAATACCATTTTTATATGAAACAGCCTCTGCTGACAAATAGTTCTTTGTCCCAACACAAAGAGCATGCTTCAGGCATGAGTTGCTAAGACAGAACTTCCCCCATGCAATTCCCTGCTCAAGATATGCTGCAGAAGCCAGTACTGCCTCCACGTGCCCTACCTGCTCTGGTGTTAAGATAAAACATTTCCAGTCACATCCTTACATAAATAAGTTCTCCATTTTGTGTATTGATCTACTCCACTTTTGCTAAGACAAACTCAAAACCTTCCTCCAGTCCCACTGAAGTGAGAGGGACTGCACTGCTGGGACTCAGGCAGAACCACTCTCCTCCTCAAAGCCTCAGAAAATATTTGATAAAACATGATGTAGCTTTGATCAGGCCACAGTAATTGACACCTTAAATTTCAGCATGTAAATAAAGTTTCAAGAACTGTGTCTCCCAAAAAAAAAAGAAAAATCTTAAGTGTGGGGGGAAAAAAACCCCAAATTTTTGTCAGTTTTCTTTCATGGGATATGAATGACATCCTAAAAGATTAATTTATAGAATAGAATAAATTGTATTTTAACACTGAGATCAACTCACTTAATACTGTCAGGATCCTCCATCCAATATTATCCCAAGAAAACTGGAGTCAGGTTTATCAGACATTCCTTACCCACATTAAAAAAAAATAATCCCACCTCTTCCTAAAAAACAGTGATTAAAAATACTTGATAAACAAGTCATAATGGATGAACACACATATGTATTCACCCTGCTCCTTACTAACCACAGCTCCTAACAGGAGATAATGGAAGCTGCTTTCAAATGAAATGTCTAAATGGGCCTAGAGCTTGTTTTCTCCAAACTCAGCCAGGCATTACTGCTGCCACAGCCACTTTCAATCAAGCTTTTACTGCAAAGGAAAACAAAGGAAGAAGTTAAATCCATGGGAGATTTCCAATGAATACTTAAAAATCTTTTCATGGGACAGAGTGAGGGAACTCTGTACCAGCAATGACCTCAGGAATCTTGTGAGTTCACTCCATTGCAGGCTGTTCCCTCTCTCCCCTAGATTTTAATTAGCTAATTCAAGGCCTTGTATGGAGGAGGAAAGAGTAGTGCTTAAGCAGCAGAAAGTTCAGCTGAATTTGCTGTGTGCTTGGAATTTAATAGACAAATACCAAGATCCTTTTGGGAACTGTCATTTCCCACAGTTAAAGGTGGACATACAGCCACTTGGAGCCTTTCAAAGGACCAGGGACACAGAGAGTGTCTTCTCATATCAAGAATATGCTGAGATTTGTGTGCCATCCTGCACCTTCCATGGGCAGAGCTGCTGCCAGGCTGCCCCCACACAAATCTGTGCTGTGCAGACACACAACACACACCCGAGGCATTCTCCCCGTGCCTGTTTCTCCCCCCACAGGCTCTTTTCACCCTGAGGAACAAAGCCAGCAGCTGAAAGATCCAGCAAAAGTGCCTTGTTACGAAGAAGAAAGAGATACTTTAACTCAGCTGTCAATAAGTTTTGCCCATTTACATGTGTGCGGAACACTTTGAATAAATTACGTTTCCAGGATTTAGCTCCACGACAGTGGCCTAACAAAAGGGGACTTACAGCTCCAGGGGAGAGGAGGGGGATGAGGGGGAAACACATTCTGCACAAGACAAAATCCCTTCCAGAACCATGAGGGCAAACTGGGTTGGCATTTTCCTTTGATGAGCACAGCTTTTACATCACTTGCAATCTATTTTCAGACACATTTTCTGCATTTGCATCAAGCACAGTCACTTCCACATATGGTCTCTGTGGGGGTGAGGATGGGATGGCTTTGCTTTTTTAATTACAGACACAGCAAAAGTAAAAACAATGGGGGAACCATAGGGTGCTGCTGATGTCAGGTGGAGCTATGCCCCTCAGGGGACCAATTTTACTTGGAGAGTGAAATCTGCTGTTCCAGCTTTTAGCAGAACAAGCAGCCAACAGAAGCACTTACAAGACACTGGCTGGGCTTTGTATCTTATTTTAAATATGCACACATGTGTCCCCAGGTGACAACTCTGAAGAAAATTTACCTGTGGGGAGAGAAAGAGAGGAGGATGCAGTCTGTTACATCACCATTGGGCAGGAAAAGCAGCTTTCTCATGGACCAGTCCTCCTACACCAGGGGAATCACTTCTGCATTTTCCTGAGCAAGACACCCTAAAGAGGAAAAACTCACTGGGGTAAAGTCAGTGGGACTATTATGAGAAAAAATGGGAAATCAAGTTTCCTGCTTATTGAGAGAAGACTACCAGAGAGAAGAGTCTCACCTCTATCCTTTACTTGCCTGTAGGGAAATAATCTTATAGAAAAGTGCAAGAATGGATTTAATCAAACACAGGTTTGTGCCCCCATAAGAGATCCAGCAGATGAAGCTCCCAGCTCTGTGCCAGGCTGGACAGACCAGCCACTCTAATGGTACATGCTGATCCTCACATCCTTCAAATTGTAATGCCATGAAATAAAGCCTGGCTGCATTCCAGGGTTGCACTGATCACTGATTTTAATAAAAACAAGTGAAGTAAGATAGATCCATGAGGCTGAAACTCAGGCAGGTTCCCCACAAAAACAGCAACTGAAAATATCCCCAGCTGACAGGCTCCACTGTGCTTCAACAGCAGCAGCTTGGGATAGGCAGCCAGAAAGAGCTAAAGACTACCCAAAAACTCCCTCCTCAAAGGCAGCACACATGAATTCCTGATCTCCCTGATATGAAAACCAAATACACTGAAAGTAGGAGAAAAGGAAACTACCAACATCACAGCTTGGTGTTTAGTATCAATGGGAACACGCAGAACCTTTCTTCACTGCTTCAAACAAATGACTGACTCACTCCCTTCACAGCAGCAACCCTCACAGCCACTGCCAGCCAAAGAAACAACGTGGAAAAAAGAAAAATCCATGTCTGTTAGGTGAGTTCTCTGCCCCCAGAACCCACCAGCAAATGGTGCTTGACAAATGATACAGCAAATTTCTCATAGTCCAAAATACCCTCTCTGCAATTACCACCTGGAGCCAGGAAAAACCACTGCCAGAAGCGTGCTGATTTCCATGCTCCTAATCTTATCTGTGGCAGAGGATCCAGGGCATCAACTTCACTGATGTTTCCAGGAAGAGGAGCCCTAATCAAGCATTTCTGCCCATGAATAACAGACAAGGAATGTCTCCGCTTGGCCAGCAGTAGCCTGTGAAAAATTAAAAAAACATTGTAAAATCGGCTTTGGAAGCAGGGAGAGCTAAGGGGTGATTGCTGTCTTATCTCCACCAGTACAGATGCTGGAAGGGCAAGGCTGACCCACAGACAGCTGTCACTCTGAGACAGCATGACCAAATCCGCAACAGAATGAGTCTAAGATGCTGGGTGGCCATCACACAAAATGGAGTTCTCTGCTAACAGGTGTATGGCTTTTTGTCTTTAACACAGTTGGAATAATCACTGATCTTCTTAAAGCTTCAGCTGCTGTGCAGTGCAGAAGTTACAGTCAAAAAACACCCATGTTTTTCTGAGAACTCTGAACATGCACCAGAAATAATCAGTTGGCCAGGTATGACCCTGAGACTAACCAGACCCAGACTGGGGACTGGCCCTTTAGCTCTGGAAGGCACCATATGGGCCAGATTGACTTTTACTACAGAATACTCCTGAAAAAGAAATGCAAATGTTAACAAGTCCTTTTTCATGCCAGCTGGGTCTGCTCATTCCCAACCAATCCTGCATGCTTGGCAGAGAGTACTGCATCTGCCAGGACGAATTGCTGATGCTGGAGTACCTGCTCCCCAGCAAGTAAAGGCACTTCCAAGTGCACATGGGCATGCAGGTTTTGCCATGGCACCTTCTTAGAGATCTGACAACACACAGCAAAGGGTCAACAGTTCTCTCTGGAAGGCTGTGCTGATATCAGCTGCAAGATAACGCACCCTGAAGTCAAAGGAACTCACTTATTTTCTAGGCTCGTTATCAGTTGTTATTGTAAGTAAAGCAGTGCTATGTCAAATGCCCCCTGGTTCTGACCTTCCCATGGGCAGGACCCACTAAGATCTCACGGAATGTGAAATAATCATTAATACACTCTCTGGCAGTGCTAATAAATCATACAGCTCAACGTCTTTTAACAAAGCCATAAAACTCTACCAAAGACACATCAATAAACTGCACACTCGAGAACCATTCCACCCCCAGCCTCTTCCCTCACATTCCAAAAATGCAGAAAAGCAGCAGTGACGTTGGCTCCATCCTCTAATCCCCAAATCCCTCAATTACACCAAGGGAGCTGAAGATAACACAGATTTAAAGACCTAAAAGGAAGCTTCTTTCAGAGGTAGAAGAAAGGTGTTATATCAACAATCCAGGGTAATGGATTCATTTACTATGACACTTCTCCCTGTGCAGACAGACAGGCAACACAATGTCTACAGACATTATGCCTCCCATTCAGAGAGGAGTTTGGTGGTACCTGAGCCTTCTGCAATGAGCTGAATCTCATGACACAAGGAAAAGTTTTGCCTGTGTAAGGAAATGGGCTGGCTCACATACTAATCCTTCTAACTCTCACTGAAGCCTGAGGGAAAATTCACATATATTGGCTTTAAATTAGCCTTTCCTTTTCCACTTCGAAGAAACCATTCCTGATTGACACCAGAACATGCTCAAAACCAGATACCATCAGCCTTCCTTCACCTCTAACTTCAGACACACAGAGCAGAGGCACCTGAGGGGTCCCTCATCTCTCTTCACAGGAGGAAAATGAGCTTTTAGGGCTTGAAGCATCCCAGCCTCACGCAGGTGAAGAGTGGGACAAATAAATCCTATTCTGCAGCACAGCAGGGCTGGAGGAGCTTTTCTCCCTCCCACTGTCAAAGGGACCACTGGGGCTCTGCACAGAGCACTTTCTGTTGGTGGCTTTTTCCAACTGCTGCCACGATTGGATGCCCCCTTTTGTGACAGTGGGACTCCAGGCCACGGTGTCCATCTTTTCCAGTTCACATGAAGCAGGAGCTGCTCTATCAACCCTGTACCAGGCCATGGTGAAGGCCACCAAGTCCTCTGCATGCGTCACCAGCCTTGTCAGCAAGGGCAGGATTTGCAGCACTAACCCAGAGAGGAAAGTTTTGCTTCCAGCTCCTGATCCACCACCCACAACTCCTCCTCCTGGATCCAGCTACAGTCCCTCTGCTAGGACTCTTAAAAAAAAAAGTTGTTTTCAGGGTCACTGTGAAATGATGTTGTTTTCAGCAAGCAGAACTGCCTGAACCTAATTTACTGTACATCCTGTCTGTACCTCACAATGAAAACACCACACAAGGCTGCAGGTCAGACCTCTGAGCCCCTCCTGCTTGTGATGCTAATTCCTGCATGGTGATGAGAAAGCCCCAAGGGCTACCAATCCTTCCCACTCTGGGGTATAAATTGATCACCAGGAGGAAGGAAAACCACCTCTTCCCTTAAATACATGTAGTATTACACACATAGGAGCAAGGAGCCTGTGTGTGAAGCTTCCAGACACAGCTGCTTTGCAGACAGTGACCAAAACATTTCATAGGAATACATATCACAGGAATGTCCTTGGATGTGTAACTGCAATGTGTCCTCAGGCACACCTGGCAGGGAAGAGTTGGGGGCTCTGGCTAAGAGTCACTGAGGATATTAAGCAGCTTTGGAGTGAGATAGAGCCTATCCAGCTCTAAAAACTCATTGTGGGGGAAAAAAGCTCAGTGGGGACTTGCCTGTGATTTACCTGTAGGCTTTAATTACTGGCAATGCATGCAGATATGCATGAGCTATATATGACTATGGCAGCATCACCATTAGCTATTCCAAGAACTTAAATATGGCCAGGACTCAGCTCTTGGGTGCATTTAAATTGAGGTGTCAGACTCCCATTACAGTCTGCAGAGAGCTGGTCAATAATGGCTCAATGCCCTACTTACCAACATCCCCACCAGCTTTGAGGGCAGCTCAGACACCAACACATAGGGGATTTTGTCCATGAGCTGAACACTTCTCATGGTGCCTTGGCTTCAGGTTGCAGGGCAGCATTCCCATGCCTAGTGGGGTGAGCCCCATGGAGAGGACAAAGGGGTCCCCTGGAGCCCCTTCCCCACTTGTCCCCACCTCCTCACACTCCCCATGGTGCAGAGGCTCCCTGCCCACCCACAGACCCAATGCACCAGCGCAGCTGGATCAGAAAGTCATCTGCAGACCTGCAGATGCAATGGAATTAGTTCTACCTGAGCAGGAGTACAGGGAAGGAGCCAAGCCCGTGGGTTCCTCTGGACTGTCCTGATGCTCCTTGCAGGCAGCAGGCAGCATGAGAGGGGAGGCAGTGAGGGGAGCCCTGTGGGCAGGCAGGAGTTTTCAGAAATGCTTTTTCATTCTCACTAAATCCTCTGTCCAAACCTTTCCCTTTTGCTAAAAGTCTTTGCAAACACTAGCAAAACCTTTCCCGTTAATCTCTCTCCATCTCCCTAAAACAACACAGACTGTCTGTCTCCAGGGAAGGCTGTCACAGGATATGGGGGAGGAATCTATCATTTGTAATGTACGGAAATATAACTTACATATATCAAAGGCATTTGCTGCAAAAGAAAACAAATAGGCAGCAGAGATTGGGAGGCCAAACCCTCACTGCCTTCAAGCTACTGTGCTTAGCAATCCTGTGAGCAACAGCCTGAGCAAACCCAATTAATTTGATTTGTAGATTGCACAGATTAGCAATTGTGTTCCAGTGGTAAATCCCACAAGGAGCCCCTCTTGCTTACATTTCTGTACAGCTCCTCATTTGTTACCTGAATATGTAAAGGCACCTATTTAAATCCCTTCCATTTCTTTACTGCCAGGTATGCAGCCCTGGCTTCCAACAGCACCTTCCCACCAGGATCTGTCAAGATCTCTGCAAATTTTAGTTATGAAAACTCTCCAGTGTCCATGTCAGAAATATAAGCAAAAACCTTGACCCTGAGGCACTGAGTGGCTCAACAGAGCTGTTTACAGACAGGCTGGAAAACAACTGAACTGTCTGTAGGACACTATTTCTGATGGGCTTTGCTGTAGCCACCAGCCATGCCAGGGCTTCTGCACCCTCCAACACCTCTGGCTTGATCTAAATTTAACATTCAAAGGGCTCAGATTATTAAATGTGAGACCCTCTGCATGATAACAACCCAAAAGAGGGCCATCTAAGCAAAAGGAAACACCTCAGTCTGAAAACTGAAAAATGTTGTATGACCTACTGTTAGAGTGAAAATTATTCTTTCAGCTTTATGAGCAGTTATATCTCCATAAGTAAAAATGTCTGATGAAGAAGTATATAGTAAAAGCTGCATAAGATTCTAGAAATATTTGTTTAGAGCCAGAGATGTCCCTTTAAAATGAGGTCTGTGAAGCTGGAAAAAAAAAAATTAATTAAAAAAAAAACCAAAACAAACAAACCAGTGAGGACAGAGGAGTAGTGAAAGCTTTTTTCCTAGTTTTTTAGCACTGTATCTACTAAAGAAACATGTTCTGCTGGTTAAAATAAGAAAAGCAAGATTCTACTGATATTGACTAGATTTCACTATTTCTAAAAACATGAGCACTTCATAAATACTCTGAAATATTCTGTCATCGCCAGACAGAACATGGCAGTTTTCTATAAATATAGACATCTGGCAGTGGTTTCTTGTACTGCTATAGATTTCTGGTGTGAAGAATGCTATTTTGTAAGCAAATGCATGTTGGAAATTAATTTCATATGTGACAGGTTACACTGAAGATCAAGAAAGATTTTCTGGGCAGAAGCATGTAACAAAACCAGTGTTCCCAACCAGTGCTCCTGACCCTCTCTATGAGGTTCCCTCCACAATACTGTAGGCATAAAATATGTTCCTCCAAGCAGTGCTGTGAAGCTTAATTACAGCATGCCCTCAAATTGCATTGAAATTTGAAAAGGGCACTTAGTTTGGCGTTGTAATTCCAGCCATGGTGAAACAGCACTAACAAAACAATGAATATTAAATATCAGCAAGTAACAGCCTGCTTGGTACAAACCACCTGAGGGGTACCACAAGCAACAGCCAGGTACATAAAATCCAGTGCTGCAGGGCTATGCCATGACTTTTAGTCTTTCCTTTTTTCTCTTTTTTTTTATAGGATTTCCAGTCATATCTATGTCCTAATCTGACCCATGGTACAAGCATCCACAGAGTTGCATCAGACAGAGGGCAGGAAGAAATTCTTTCTTGTGAGGGTAGTGAAGCACTGAACAGGTTGCCACATCTCTGGAAGTGTTCAAGGTCAAGTTGAGGGGGCAACCTAGAGGAAGATGTCCCTGCCCATGGCAGGGGGTTGGAACAAAATTATTTTTCAGGAGTCTTCCAACACAAACCAGTCTAGGATTCTATGATTCTACAAAACTGGGGACACACAAGGTCATGGCAAAGAGGTGAGGATGGGGGGAACATCTTACTTCACTAAGGGCTCACCTGGGCTGAAAATGGAGCCTAATATCTCACTCTAAAGGTGACAGAAGACATCTCTGTGTAGGGCATGGGCTATGTTTTCTATCCACATCTGCTTTGCTCTATAAACTCCCTATCACAAAGTTATTAGCATCAGCAGATAGATCAATTTCTGACTGGAAAATTTTCCCTTCTGGTTAACATAAGCCAAGCATAAACACTCCCTCAGAGGTTAACAAAAGCCAGCAGCCCAAACAGGGACAACTCTGCAAGAAAAGGGGAGTGGGAGTCAGGGGGAAGCTGAAAAGACAATTAATCACAGGTTTTCATACACCTTAAGACATTCCTGCCAGTGATCATCCATTTAGAGTGACTCTGTATGGCTCCTCACCCCCTTTAAACCCTGTATAGGAGAAATATTTTCCAAGTGGAGACATCACAACAGATCCCAGAGCCATCCTTGGCATCCAGCCCCCACTGTCCACCTTCCCCACTCCCTTCAGTAAACACCACTAATTCCCCAGCTCCATCAGACCTTTTTTTTTTTTTTTTTCTTCCAAATACACCTAAAAGCATTTTGGTACCAAAGACAAAAAGAAAAGCAGGGAGGAGCCACTAAACCCAGAGTCTCCAGACAGCTCTCAGCGTCTGTCAAATGCTTGCTAAAAAATCCAAATAAAGACAAACCCAAGCAACCTTGATACCTTGTGTTATCTTTGCAGGGTGGCTGCTGCCTTATCAGCTCTGACAGAACCCAGCATTTAAGAAAAATTCAGTAGTCTTTGGGTGGAAGTTAGTTCCTAAAAAAAACATGCAGCCAAATTGCTGGAAGTTGGTACAAGAGGAGAGGGTGAGTGGGTAAGAGACGGTCTGAAAGGCCCCACTATCGTCTTGCTGTTCCCTCCCAGGAAATACACTGCCATGTACGATTTTTAATTATTTATTCCATAATTCACTCCTCACATTTCACATCCACTGCACAGGCCAAGAGCTACAAGGGTGAACAATGGCTTGAAATGCTGCTTGCTCACATTAGGAACAAGAATGGGATGGAATTAGGACAGAATCCAGGCAAAGCCACCAGCTCTTCATACCAGGTTTTCAAACTCATCAGAAATGAATGAAGATCTTCTGACCATGACTGATGCTGGTCTTAAGTGCCACTGCCCTGATGGGGAAGATGGGGATGTTTTGTCCTCATCTTTACTTATAAAAGATGCTCTTTTTGGATAACGTCTCCATGGAAGAATTTGGATGTTAAGGAGCACTTCTTTCCTGAAAAGCCAAAGTTCTGTTTGCTCTCACACATACCTCACCGTGCACTGTGCATTTTGGCAGCCCCCTCACACAGGAGTTGGACTTTTCCCATGCAAAGGCGCGAAGGTCCCGCTCTTGAGAAAGTTATAAAATAGTTATAAAACACCTTTTCTTGACATTAATTGATGGGTAGAATGAGTTAGCAAGAGAGGAGCTGTCTCAAGGCCAAGGGCTGCTTTTCAGAGTCTCATTTGTAATGTGACAGAGGGAACAGCTGGGGGAAGGAATCAGCCTCTTGTCAACCCCAGAGGGAAGGACAGACAGACGTTCCCTGGGGAGCTGCCCTGGCATTATAAGCTCCTCTGACAGAGGGTGAGTGGCTTTCTACCTCTGACCTGACCCTTTCTCCCCCAGAGAGTCCTCACAAGTCTTCCTAAACAGCTAGCAAAACCTGAAGTGACACAGCTGGGCTCCCAAAATGACCCTTTTTCTTTATTTTATTTTCAATTTTTGCCCAAGATAACACTGCAGGGGAGGCAGAGGAACAAAGCAAGGAGAACTGCAAGAGTGGAAGGTCCCCACCATGAGGTCCTCAGTACATGAGCATACTCATGTATTTCTTTAAATACAAGCAATCTCCAGGTGCTTGAAGTAAGTATGTGCCTAAACACTTGGGAAAATGGTGTCTGAGAACAGAGACTTCCCTAGTTGCAAAAGTGCATTGAAATCCTTGGGTTTGACCTCCCCTTGTGTGCCTCCAGTGTTGTGCTACATGGGCTTCAGTGGATCCAAACTGGGATGAATTCAAATAGATGTGTCATACACTATTTTCCATGTTTTATTTGACTTTAATTACTTCTTAGCAGTACTGATGTTTGAAAAATCTTTCTCAATTGAGGGTGTTGGTTCTGCCTAGGGCTGCTTGGCCCTTTTCCACTGAAATGCCCTTTCAACAACTACCAGAAGCCTTTGCAAGGAAAATGAAATCTTTTGGAAGATCTCTTTTTCTGCGACTGTGTGAAAATTTGCCTCTCTCAACTCTCTTTCCTTCTCCCAGATTTTAGGCTGGTCATTTGTTCCACCTTTTTAGAAGGTGGAAACCCATGGTGGACTCCAGCAGGATGTGGAGCAACACTTGTGAGCAGTCAGACCTTGCTGGAAACATAGATGAAGACACTTTGATGATGACGAGGATGATAATAACAGTAATAATGCCTGACTAATCTGTAGGGTTTTTTTTTTTTTCATTCCAGGACTTTTGATGGTTTTTTCCATAAAAAACAAGCACGGTGTAATGCCATCTGTCCCTGAAGTCAATGGTGCCTTGTGCCCAGCAGAGAGGGGACAACTGAACTTGCAATTCACACACATGAACCACAGTGGGTGTTCAGTGCAAGGCTCCAGCCTGAGCATGAACAAATGCTTGCATCTGTTTCACCTTGGGCACTGGAAGAGGGTCTGGGGACAGAGCTATTGGCCTGGTGGGTCTGTACTGCAGCAGCAGCAGGAAATCCTTATCAGGGCAACATCTGCTTTGTACAGGGTGCAAAGGTACCTCACCATTCTGAGGGGTACACAGTAAATAAACTCAGCTGACCAACGGGTCTGGTTTTGGAGGGGCCCTTTGTCAGAGTAAAACAAAGCCCCTACCCAAAGAGCTGCTGCATTTAACACTGTCTGTTCTTCGTTCTGAGTTCAACAGCCCTTACCACAACAACAACGCTTTGGTGCAATGAGGATTTCCAGGCACTAACCCCAATCTAAAAAAAAAATAAAAATAAAATCACACCAGCTATAACAACAACTTTGCCCAATGCTGTGTTCATCGTACCAACCAAAACCTCTGCTCACTTGCTGAGCTGGTCTCTGAGAGCAATATTAAATATCTCAGATGTTGCAGTCTTCCTCAAGCTCTACCTTAATAGTAAATACCTTCCAACACACGCCACAGACAGGAGGCCCTGAATCAGCTTTAGCACTGTGTTAATTACAGCAGAAAACCTGTTCAATTAATTTGTAGCATTTTTCATCGCCCTCAGACAAGTTATTGGGTTTGCAGTTTGAGGTTATCACTTTATAGTATCTGCCTTACCCTTGCAGAGGTATAAGGGAAAGCACCTGTAAGTACACAAAGAAAACAATCCAAATCAAAATGCCACTAAAATTCATTCAGGTTATTCCTTGCTGCTGTTATTTCAGTTAGTGTCTGATCACTAAGCTGTTCCCATTGTTTCTTTCAAACCCTTGTCTCAGTGAAAGTCTGAGGATGTTTTTCCTTCTGGAGAAAGAAACCCCAGAGATGTACTTTCAACCTCCCAGCTCAGTGTTTCCCAGATATTTTGAATCAGGCAGGGACTATTGCCAAGATTCACATTTTCCCCAGACCACCACACACCCTTCACACTCTCAGTTTAAAGCCATCACAGATGCAGGGATGGACCCTGGAGTAATTCTTACTGCCCTGTTCCTGTTGTCCTTCTTGCAGTCCATGAGCCAGCGTGGGAACCTACACTTGTCCCTCTTGCATTGCCCAAGAGGAACCCATTGTCCAGGTACGAGAAGGTTTGGCAGATTTTAAAGCATATTTAAGAAAAAAAAAATCTTTTTCTTTTAATAGGTAGAGTTATTGAGAACCAGGTTCTGATTTTCACACCTGTACCTAAGTTTAGTCTTCCAAGGCAGAGTAAGCCCAGCAACCTTCATATGCATACTGATACATACACCAGGATCTTTCCCCCTTTCCAAAAAACTGGATCAAGAGGCAAAAGCCACAGCTTCTCCAGGGTGCTGGGTCATGTTTCAGAAGGTTAGACATGTGCCAATTACCCCTGGACAGAACTCCTGCACTGGTCAACATAAACATCCCCTTCCAGAAATCCCCTAAAAGTGGTGTTGATGCAGCCCTGCAGCGTTACCTGTTTAGCCTGCTGGCTCTTATTCTCCCTGGAAAAATATTTTCACCCACAGGGAGTATTTTGGCCAAGTTGTTTTCTCTGCTTTATTTTTGCAACCTGCTGAAGTGGTGTCAGTAGTCAGAAGTTTTGTAGAGACAAAGCCAAGCTTGAGGAGAAATTTCTGGGTGACATCCCACATTCACCTTGGCTCCAGGGTGGATACACACTGTGCCTGGACCAGAGGGAAAACCTGGTCACCAGCAGCACTGGTTGCAGCCACCTTTGCTGCCCACTGTGCTTCTCATGGAGCAGCTCCTTCCTTGCAGCAGGCAATGCCATAGGCAGGCCAGCAAACACTGACAGAATTAACTTGTCATTTTCCATTTCCCCAAAATGATCTTTCTGCCTCAGGAGACAAAAGCAGAGACAGAGAAAGGAAGGTATCACCCATTTCCCTATAAAGTACTCCAAATTTCAAGGGATCATTGAGACAAACAGAAAATTGTCATGATGCAGAGTGTGAAAGATGCAATCCCCTAGTGCAGAAGGTCCAGCCATACATCACCCCTGAGCTGAACCAAGAGCCAAACATGACTTTTCAGTCTTCACATTCACTGCCCCCAGGCTATATTACATTTTGCCCTGTGGACCTTGATGCATTTGAGATTCCCAAAGAGTCATTTTATAAATGTTCCCATAAATATCCAGTCCTTCAAAGTACTGAGCCTTCCCGCTATAAGTGGGAACAGAAGAAAGAACTTGCTGCCTGTAAGGACACTGTGATATTCCACAAGCTCAGCCCATGCTCCTCTAAGAATTTAAACCATCACATTTTTTTCCAGGTTGGCTTCCTGCCCAAGTTTCCTCCCCAAAACATCCAAAGCAAGGTCAGAGGAGCTCTCCCCCTGGCACAAGGGAGTTACCAGGCTGGGAGCAAAGGAGGACAAGGACAGGCCAGTGATGGGGTCAAGTTCAGTCATCTTCAGCTGCCATGAAGTCACACCTGAGAAAGATTTACTGCCAGTATCTGAGTGGCTGCAGTCAGGAAAAGGAAGGTGAGTCCTATTTGTGCATCTAATGACCCAACTCAGCAGGACAGAAACCAAGTGCTTGACCTTTCTCAACATCATGTGAAGCAAATGCTCCATACGACACGGCTCCAGCATTATCTACCAGGCACAGGTGCATGACTGCAATTAGAAATGACCAGCATTTCACACATAACAGCACCTTTCAACCCAACTCAGCCCATCCAAAACCACTCTAAGACTCAATTACCATTTTCTTCCCACCCAGCCTTCCCAACTCCCTTGCCAGCTCAAGCAGCACCAAATAATTCCCCATGAAGTCTCACAGCTGTTATGTGAAAATTAAATTGGAAGTCACTACACCTCGCTGCACACTAGTAGATCTTACACTTTGGTTTATCCCAACACCATTCCTGACCCCCAGCCCTAAACCAACTTCCGTGGAGAACAATGCTGCCAGTCTGTGTCCACAACAGATTTATTCCCCCCTTTCCAGCAGCTCACAACACCCGCACCTTCAAGGGGCAGTAGCTGCTTGAAGCGAGGGTTCCTTCTGGTTTCTGGAAAGAAAAGGCTGCCCTCTATAATCAGGGTATTGTTCTCCCTAAATGGAGCCAGACTCTGTAAACACGCTCCTCTGCACAGCGCTGGGAGGGTGAATGCCAGCGTGTGCACACATACATGCAGGGAATGTGTCTTGTTCTAAACAACAGTGAATTATGTTAATTCATTTCCTCTGCCCAAACAGTGCTAATAAGCTTCGGGAAAGGAGGAGGAAAAAGTAAACAAGAGTCCATTACAAAAAGGTGAGGGGGAGAGGTAACCAAATAACTCCACCAAATGTCTCCTCTGGGGAAGGACATTCACAGCTAAGACAGGCTCCACACAGCCCTCCTTCCGAACTGCTGGAGGTGGAAATGTAGCAGCAACCATTTCTTTCTTTTCTTTCCAAAGGTTTCAGCCTGTTTTCACGAGTTCAATCTTGTGAAATGGGAAATGAGCCCCCACCAGTGCCCTGATCCACAGCTACTGCATCCCTGGGGGCTTTGCACTGCATGTGATGCGAGTGCTCCGGTGACCAAGCCAACATGAATAGTCAGAGCCTATTTGTGATTTTCTAACAGGAAAATAATTTCACTAAGCAAACTGCCATGCTTTGACTCAAAACCCTGATTAGCACAGTTTGAAAACAGGGCAGCATACTGTTCTGGGAATTAACTTGCTTGACCCCTAGTCTATAATGGCACTCAAATAATCTGTGAGTCAGACCAAGTTGAAAAACTCTTGGAAGACCACACTGAAAGAATTTACTGGATTTATTGGATTTTCTAGGATAAAAGAAAAATAAGCTTGGAACTCCACTTAGTCTGTGGCCTTCAGAAAGAAGCTTTTTCTCCTGACAGTATCTAGAAGAGGAAGACTGCCTATGCTGAGTAGCACTTTTTGGGTCTCTTTTTAATGTACTGGAAACTCTCAATAAATAGTCATAATTATTATAAATATGCAGGTCTAGTGCTATGATTACTTTTGAGTAGCACCTTTGCTGTAGCTTTCTTCTTTGGTATTGATAGTAAAGTAAGGGACAGATTCCTAACCCTGTGAATCTACAATCCTCCTCCAAACAGGAATACTCAAGGGGAGGAGAGCCCTGAATTTAACTTCAATTTAAATATCCAGAGGCTACTTTACCAATTGCATACAAGGACTACTAGTCTGATGTTTCCAATGAACTTCCAAGGACAAAAATAAACCTGTGTAAATCTCCATCACAAAATACTGCTTGAAATCCTCCAAATCCTCTGGCCTACTCCTGTTTGAGCAGGCAGGAAATCAGGAAAAGCATTCTGCCTTAGGAATACAAGCAGGACTTTGCTCTGGTCTAGATAAAACACTGACCCATCCCCACCTTATGGTTTCTGCAGCTCCTGAGCAAAATGCTCTCACCAGCCTCTACTACTTCTTTGTATCTCAGAAACAATAGCTGTGTGCTCAGAACAAACACCTTCAGAGAGCAAATCCAGCAATTAGCAATCAACTGTCCAAAGCCACTTCCCTGCATATGCAAATATCTCCCTAACAGGTTTATGATTCCTTGTCAATTGAACAAGGCAAAGTAAACACATGCTTACTGTCCTGGCCATGACTAAGTTGAAAGTTTCACTCTCATTAGCCCTTAATGAAATTAGCCCTGGCAATACTGCATTTCTGATTGGTTGGGAATAGCAGGGAGGAGGAAAGATACTCATCAGCTCTGATCTGTTATTCTAGTTTTATATTAACTATTGCAGGTCGTGATGAACCCTCCCATGGCGTGGTGCCACCCTGCACAGAACTGAAACTCAGCCTGGTCTTATGAGGCTCCAGTTTCTGCTCTCTGGTAGGATTATACATTTAAATCCTACTCACACCTACTCAGCCACAACTCACTGAACCTAAATGGACTATCACCTTTGTAATCCAATCTTGAACATTAAAATATGAAATCACTTATCAGAGCATGGAGCCTGGTCTCCATGGAGCCTGACCTCCTCTCTGGAGGAGCTGTCAACTCCTCCCCAGTTTTTCCATTTCAAACTGCCCAAAAATATATTCCCAATTTTACTCGTTTGGATAAAGAGATGCTGTTATTGCCACCAAAACGTTGCGTTAGCCTGCAGAAGAACAGGGAAGATTTAGATTCACCCAGAAGGTGAGCAAGGTGGCTCACAGCACCCTCTCTCTGAAGGGTATCCACACCCTGCAGAAGTTAGAGCCACCAGTTTAATACTGACTGGTCAATGACAAACAAGCATCCTTCCTTCCTTCCTTCCCCAGAGTCTGCAGTATCCCTGGGGAGATATTCCACAGTGTTCAGAGGTTCATCCTGTTACTCATTAACCCTTCCATCCTTGACACACAGTTCATACACCTGCAGCTCATCTGGCACTTGCCATTGCTTAACCAGCAGTTACAGATGTGTTACAGATCTGTGTTAAGAGATCTGAGAACAACCACTGAGAAAAATAACTTCCTCTGTTAGGCCAACTCACACAAATCTGTTAGAGAGGAAGGAGGAGGGAAAGAAACCTGTTCACAGTGCTCCAGCATCTGCAGCTGCCTAACTCCAGTGCTTTGGCTCATGCAGCTTTGAGAGACTTGAACAGCTTTCCCTTTTCCCTTCTTTGTGGTTGATTTGGCCTTGCCCCATTCACTTCTGTCTAGAACAAAGGAGATTAAAATCTATACAAAGCAATAGTAAAACACAGCACAATGAAAGCACCCCTTTTACATTACAAGGCTTTTACTCAGAGTCACATATTGGTCAAAAGCCAATCAAGTCTCACACCTGTATGAGGAGGCACCTGGGAGGACACAAGAGGTGAGAGAATTACAGCACAGACTTGGAAAAGCTGCACCCCAACATCCCCTTCACAGTCACACACTGTCTGCTCGAGATCTTCTCCCAGGCACCAGCAGGCCTCAAGAGCAGGGGTACAGTACACTAACTAATCTGGACTAAATTGTCTCTTGGAGGTTGGCTAACCCATTTCCCTCCACATTCCTCTCCAGCTTTTTCTCTCTCCCCATATCCTGGGCAGAACTAACAAGCCCAAAGTTACCACAGAGATGTTGTGCCAGTCCACATTAATACCTAACTCTAAAGGTTATCAGTTCAGGGGGTATGTGGGGCAAACCTAGCAAGGAGAATGTGAATTTTTAAAAATGCCTATTGCACAAATTAAGTCCACAATTCCTTATTTGTCTGCTGTTCCTGTGTTTTTATCAGACAGGCACAAATACTGACAGCTCCTAAAATACCCACAACAAGTCAATGCCACCCAAGTGGTATCTAGGGTATGACACCTCTTGCATTACTCACTTGACAGGATACCCATGATTGTGTGAATCTCTCATGAAATAAATTTACCACAGATGAGAAGAAATTATTTTGTGTCCCATCAAGCTGAGAACTACTTGTAGAGAAGCTGAGCATAGAGGTGCAGCCATCCTAAGAAACATTAACCTGCTCCAAGGAGCCTCTGTTCCAAATTTACATTTTTCTTCTTTCTTTAGTGAAGCTCAAAGTAAGTTTGAACACTTAATGGAAGAAGTAGCCTGGAGTTATTGGCTGAATTTCTTCATGAAAATTGGAGTGGCTGGGATGAAATAACAACGTCAGGTTCCTTGCAGCACTGCAGGACGCCGTGTTTCTGCTGTGACACACAGGGGACACTGAGTACTCAGAGAAACCAACCAAACTCCACACAGCCCAGGTTTATTTGACTAGGAAGGGGGGGGAAATAAGAGATGGGAATGGATTTAACAACAAACAGCATACACTCACTTATTAAATAACACTCAGGCAAGTCTTGAGCCCACCCAGACCCAGAACACCGCCCACAGGATGGCTCTGTCTTTGGGGATAAACCTCTCTGCAGCAACCCCAAGTTTAAGCAGTGAATATCCAAATTGTTTTCAGTCCTGGCACTGCATGCTCCACCCATCAGCCAGAGCTGGCAGTCAGTAGCAGCAAAATGTGCTTTTCTAGAATAAAAATGTGAGTTCAAGCCATGCAGTCAAGCAGGCACACTTCCCCTCTGCCATCACACATGAGGTGGGTATCACAGATAATCTGAGTAAGTCATCCTTCAGGGATGGATCCAAAGCCTATGAGAGTGAGTAGGAGTCACAGCCCCAACACTCACAGGCTCTGAATCAGGTCCTAACCTGTCACAACTGGCATGGGCTGCATCTGCCTATCTCATACGACATCAGCACAGCACTATCAGATTAATCAAGCTTGCTTTTGGAAATATTTTTTTTACCATAGCACCACAGTTGCTATGACAGAGCAGCAGAATGAACAGACTTGCATCAGACAGAGGTGTTTGCAACTTCTGCATTCACACTGGCTCCACTTTCAGAAAGACCCTTATATGACCAAAAATGTTTCACCTTGCTGCAAAAGATTAGAACAGGTGAACACAGCTAAACAGGACTGGGGGCATTATTACCAGAGAAAGCTTAAAGTAAAGTCTGATTACAGAGAAAAAGATAAGAACAGAAATCCAAATTAAATGTTCCAAACAATATCAAATGCATTTTAGCTTGAGCAGCCCACCAGAAAATACAGGAAAAGGTCAGATGAAAGACAAATTACTTGAAACAAGACAAAATGAGGAGGGTAATGAAAGAAATGTGAGAAAAGAGCATTTCCACCCGCTCCTGTAATGTTGGGATACATTTGCACAGATCCTTTTGGCAGCCTGGTTTTACAAGTCACTGCAGACACAAGTAGGAGCTTCACATCTTAGGAAAATCAGCTGCACCAGTTCAAATCCCACTGAATAAATAAAGCTATGACTAAAGGTTGTTGGGTTTCTTTTAATTCAACCTAGGCGCAAGAGGATCTCTGCATTGTTCTTTTCCCTCTTTCAGTGGAAATTTTTATCTCTTCCAGTAATTAATCCAAAAATGCACAGGCAGAGTGTACTGCACTCACACTATTCCATGACGAGTGCTCTGCACCCAGATCTATCAGCGCCACTTATGGTGAGACAGACACTCAAAAAGGAATTATCAGAGAGGATATTGGAAAAGATCAGCTTTATCAGCCAATTCATGTCAAACAAAAAACTTCAGCTATAGTTAATAAATTGGCACCAATGGCGCCAAATCTTGAAAAGGGAGTTCCTATTTGCTAGCAAGTATCACTCCTTTTTTAATTTTGAATGATATTTTTTTCCTGAAAAAAAGCCACTTTCTTGTAATATCTCAAGCACCACCTCATGGCATATGAAAGTTGCTTCTGTGGCTAAGATTCAGGCTTTGGAGTCCAGCCTTTGCTCTGTGCAAGTTCATCCCAGAAAAGAGACGTTTGGATTTGCTGCTTGCGTCTTTAAATGAAGGTCAAAGAAACATATGGACTTGGAAAACAGAGTTATAAAAACTTTAGGGAAAATCTAGATGTATTTGAGCGATTTGCTGAGTTTTGTAATATTCCTAATTAAAAACAAATAAAATCAACCCTAATTTTCCAGTATGACGCACACTGAATTTTATGTTTAAACTCAGCCACAATTTAAAGCGGCCGACAGCCTCAGCAGAAGGGAGGAACCAGCGTTTAAAAAAATAACCAGGATTTTCTTAGATCGTCTTTGACTCTAGGTACAAGTCACGCTGGCAGATTATTCATGAGCAAGTTCCCCAAGAGCAAGATCCAAAAAAATGCCCCAAACTTCTCCAGAAGATGTGCTGTGACTTCCATAAAATCTGAATCAGGCTGTTAGATCTGAACACGCTTCTCTTTCACAAGCGAGAAATTACCTAATCGTTCTATCTGGTAACAACCACTCAACAAGAATAAAGGCGTAATGCAGAAGCCAATAACCATCTCTGTCACATTACCATTATTTATCTTTTCTGTGCTTACTGAAGGACTCTTATAAACCCTAAAGTTCACTCTTACAAACCCCAAAGTTGCAGAAAGGGAATTCTGATCATCAGAAAGAAGAACTCAACTTCCAAGAAATAAAAAAAACCGCACCTTTAGCATCCTTTTCCCTTTTCTTCAATATTAAAAGAAACCAAAATGGCACTTAACAGTATTTCTGCATGAAACCATTGAATTTTGACATGGCCCAATCAGCAAATTCCCTGCAAAGCAGACACCAAGCAGGTTTGCAAGCCAAGGTCGCACAGAGAAGTGGCAGAACAGAAAGCAATTAAGGTCCCGTTCTTCCCCTCCCTACGCAACGCACCGAAAATGAAATCAACATCCAAACTAATTAGTTTCCAGCAGAATATCAGTTTACTTGCTAACAGGAGGGTGGTTACTGCTCTTACCAAAAACTTCTAAACATACCATGCAAAATCTTGCTTAAGCCATGGGACCAAGCCAGGCACATCCCAATGTTACCATATACGGTCACCAACACGAATATGATGGCAACTTGACAGATTTGGAACAAATATTGCGTTGTCGGTCACTGAGATAACACAGGCAGGAAAATATCAGATTGTATTACCTGTGTCCAGCCAGAGGTGTGGCGTGGCAGGAGCTACATTGCTGCAGGACATAGTCACTAAAGGTTAGTGACCCAAGATGGCATTAATCCCTGCAGAGGAGGGCCAGGGCAGGACACTGAAGACTTTTATGCCCAGTATGGGGCTGCTTGGAGAGAGCAGGAATGGAATTACACGAGGGATGAGCTGCTGGACCTGCACTGTTATCCCAGGTTCAGAGCAGACATTATCAATTGAAGAAGGGAACCAGGCTGAAGCTGCCACCCCACGCCTTGGCTGTCAGCTGCAAGGCACAGTCCCTCTTAGAAAACCACAGCACACAGGTTTTGTTCTCCAAGAGTGGGTTTTGAGCACACAGGTGTTCTAGTCTTCAGGCACAAGGGACAGAAGTGGCTTGGATATCTACCAAAATAGCTCCCAAGGAAGACTTTTTTTGGTACAGGATCCCTTCAGGAGATCCTTAGCCTGGAATAAGATTGGCCACTGAGAGTTATTCCAGACTAAGTTTTTCGGAAGGGTTATTCCAGTGCATTTACAGGTGTACACAAGACCTTAGCCAAAGTCTTTCAACCCCAAAAGCAGTGGTTCAAACACAGGCAGAGCTACCTCACCCTTAATCCCTTCAAACACAGAGAGTTCTACCACCTGTACCTCTAAAATCAGACCTGCTCTCTGTTGTCCCTGGATACTTCAGCGGTATTGCCTCTTTCTTAAGAGTTTATCTTGGTTTGCTAAGATATTCTCTTTTTTACAGTGTTTTCTACATCAGTGATGAGATACATTGGTGGGACAGAGCCAACAGGCACAGATCCGAGCCTGGAAAAACACCCCTTTTTGCTGGGAGGTGGAAAAAAAAAAAAACCTGCCAGCTAAACCCAATCAGTCATTCCTGCAGAACCCTTTGCCTTAAAAGGTGTCACCTAAATAAAGATGTAAAAATAATACAACGTAACATTTAATGCAAGATTGCAGCTGAGCATTCAACTGTCAGGAAATAGCAAAGCTGGAGCGCGTGGGCAACTTAACTCTGCCCCCTTGTGCAGATGCACCACGGCACAGCCCTTCCCCAAGCACAGGCTCAGCATTCAGTCAGCTTCAAATTAACACCCTAATTACAGCACAACCTACTTTTGCCTAAAATGAGTAGAAAAGAAGGACCATCACTTTCCCAAAGAGCCTCCTCAGCCACCTCCTCACTTGATCGCCAGCCAGCAAGCACCTATTAAACTTCTGATGCCTTGGATCAGGAGGTGCTGGCACACTTCAGGCCACACATGTCTAACCTGCAATCAGGACACAGATATGAAATGCTGTTTGACCAAAACAAAGAGCCATTCTTCCTCCAGAGAAGAGCCTCACGACCTCAGGCTGAGATTTGGCTGAAGGACTGCCTATAAAACCTGAGCAACTGCAGCAGGTAACGTTTACACATCTCCAGCGGCCAAAGCCCTCCTATGAGGCGTTCAGAAAAACTCTGCAGGCACATGAAAAGCCTGGCAATTTTTTCCAAGAACCTGAAATTATCCCAATGTAAACACCTAACAATTGGAGATATCTGTCAGCACAAAGTTTTGAAGATCTGGGAAGCATCTCATCTCTGTTCACAAGTTTTATCTTCCATCTACCTCCTTCACTATCAAAAATGTTCTCCTTCTTAAGGAGGTCTAAAACAGGACTTAAATGTCAGAATTTTGTCTCTGTTTCCACAGCAATTACTCCTTTTTTATCCTCTACTTCCCCTCTCTTAAATCAGCACATGAATGAATGACATTTTTCATGGGTTTGGCCCTGGCTTTTAACCTCTATTTCTTGATAATTTTAAATAACTAGCACCATCTCTCCGTACACTTACAGGATGGGTTTTTCCAGCCCTGAAAAGTGTTCAAATAATCCAATTACCAATATGATACTATCAAAATTATATTTAAAAGACCTTTCCACAAGAAAAATAATGATGAACTGAAATTACTGCGGTTAATTTTCTGTCACTTCTTCACATGACAACAGCCCACAGTGCTTCACTTTCCAGGGGCAATAAGAGTAAGAGCAAGACAATTGCAAACCAAATTTAAACAGGGTCAGCCAGTAAAGCAGCCGATACTCAGCTCACATCAGAGACAAGAATCTTTTTGTCTTCTCCTGCCCACTTCAGATCTTTTCCGGAACTCCACCAACTTCTCAGGTCCATTGCAATAATATACATCCATGAAGTCATCTTAATTCACACACTGCTGCCCATCGCCCACAACTTAAACTGAGTCTCCATTGTAAGCCTTGCCTGGAATTCAGACTTGAAGGAATTACAGCCTATATACTGTTTTCTTTTTCATTCAGCTTCCAGCCAAATCATTTTATAGTGCTTTTGCCTCCATAAAATATTTGCTTGAGAGGCAATGCCAAAATGAAAAAAAAAAAAAGAAAGCAGTGCACTAAACCAAACTTGAGTTTTCAGAGTAATCCTCCCCCCTCTCCTTTCCCACCTGCACCCCCAAGATTTATTTTTGGCAAGTTACAGCCCAAGTGAAAGTTTAAACCTTTTAATTCACAAGTCCTTCACACTGGACAATTTCAAGGTCTTACAACAATTCACAAAACTCTGAGACTGTTGGGAATTGCAGCTGGAGCAATCTGCATCCTAAAGTTGTACCCCTATTCTCTTGGAACAATGCAGCCCCTACTTTGTGACCAGATGCAAGGGAGCTGAAATCCTGGATTCCCATTCAGGCTTTCTAAGGACAGCACCCACCGAGGTAGAACACAGGGGAAAGCGCAGGAAGCGCCAGCGCACCTCGCACTCTGATCCCAGAGCTTTGCTAAAAGCACCTTGCCATAAAGAAACTTCTTTTTTTGCTACCCCCATCGTTCTCAGGTCAACGTATTTCAATTTGCCTCTGGAAGGGTAACCTGTTTATTGAAATCTGATCGACTGCTGGAGCCTCAGCGCTAAAATACGCTCTTGCTGTTGGGAACTGTCATTTGTCTGTCACCAGGGAAGTTAATGGATGTGTTTGTTTAGTTTGTAAGTGGGAATACACAGGGCAGAGGCTGGAGGGATTACAGGAGGGGAGAGGTATTTCTGATCCACAGAGGAATGCAGTTGCTTTTCTTTAAAATTGTCTGTGTATTTTTACACAGGCACAAGAAAAGCCCCTGGAAGTTCACCTGTGCCTAAGAGACCTCAGCAAAGCCACAGTGACCGCGCTCCATCCCAAACGACGGCCCCGAACCACGCAGGTAAGGAGGCACCACACGTGGGCACGAACCTGCACCTCTGTGCAGATAAAAAATGCTCAGGGGACGAGTCCCTGCTGACAGCAACTCCCCTGGGGGGTCCCTCCGGTGGCACCACGGGTGTTTGCCGAGCAGGAGCCCACGGAGCAGAGGGGAGGGACAGAGTCACAGGGCGATCGCACCAGGTGCGGTGCCCTTACCTCTCGCTGAGTCCGAAAATGCAATTATCCCTGCGAAAAGGAGCACCAGCTGCAATTCCATTTTGAAAACCAGATCCCGCCGTATCGCACAGGCTACTGTCCTCTCAGACCTGGAG
>VZRH01001687.1:955552-1038407 GCA_013397555.1 Urocynchramus pylzowi | reverse complement strand
GTCCCGCAGCCCCCGGCGCGCTCGGCACCCCCGCCGCTGCCGAGCCGACCTCGCCGTGCCCCAGAGCGGCCCCTTCCCCGCACCCCCGTAAGCCCAGCGGCGGTGGAGACCTCTCACCCCGCAGCCTCGCCGCACCCCATAAGCCGTCCCGGCCAAAGCGCCGCTCTGCCCCGGCCCGGAGAGAGCCCGGCCGTGGGAAGCCACCGCGCAGGCAGCCGGGCTCGGACGGGGGGCGGCCGCCCCGTTTTGATCTCTCGGCTTGGACGCAAATGATGCCAGAAAGAAGCTGGCCTGAACTAAGCTAAACCAAGTGGAAAATAAACTGTGGAGATGTCAGTTCCTTATATTAACTGTTACAATTATTTATTATTTACTTTCAAACATGGCTCGGCTGATGCATCCGTTCTTACAGCAAATCACTCTTCATACAGGATCAAAACCAACCTGGCAGAATTCACCAAACAGACTAAACAAACGACAAGAAAAAATACTGCCTCAATGGCTAAACTTTTTGTATCTCAAAAGAAATATCATTACTGTTGATGTTACAGTTTCTTAGATCTCTTACTTGATATGCTCCAGCGTGAAGACCTCCTTGAAAACAAAGTTGTCTCAGTACTAGTTCAATGTGATAGGCACCAGGATAACGCCTAAACCCAAGCCAAGAATTAGTTTGAACATCTGTCTTATCTGTTTTGTTAGGATTATGAAATCACACCCTCTATTTTTATTGTTATTACTAAATATTTTTACTGAGTGGTTCCTGACAACATTAAATCTTGATACACAAAATCAATGTGAAAAACATGAAAGACTAAACATATAAACCCCTTGAGCCAGAAACAAAGCGGCTGACAACGCTGTTTCTGTATTTTACATATTTATATCATCATTTTTATCATTAAAGTTAATTCAGATGAGAAATCCCAGATGGACTCCTCCTCCTATCAGGCAATAACTTCAGCCTCATTGATTTCAAAGACAGTGTTGGCTGAGGGAAACCTTCAGGACTTAACCTACATGGTCACATTCATGCCATGCCTTCTGATAAAATCAGTCTAACTTGCAGCAGAATGAAAGCTCAGCTTCATGCTACATCTCAGGAGATGATGAGTAAAACACCTCTTTGTAACATTTTCCAGTCATTTCACCCCAAAGGAGTCAAGCTCTTTGTCACAAGGGCATCACCACACAGGTGATCCAGCCCTAAAACTATCTACACAGCCTCTGTTTCCGTGCAGACTGAAGTCCAAAGCAGCCTCAGCTCTGGTGCAGATGTGGGAGGTTGGTTCATGGGCAGGTTTCCCACCGAGTTAGAGCTCCTGACCTGACTGAGCTCCTACTCCACGTCTTGTTTTTTGAGTCACACACAGAGACTGAGGCTTAAATCCCAGATACACCATGGCTATCTTGTCTCAGACTGTCTGGACTTGGGTGAGCTCTCTCCGGGCCTCAATCAGCTCTGAAAGAAAAGATCTTCTTCCAACCCAGGCTGTGCCCAAGCCCAGCACTGAGCATCCAGCTCCAGTTGGACATAGAGGATAAAAATCCCCTGATGGATCCACTCCTTCCATCCTCACTTCCTTATTGAAAATCACATGTGTGCCTTTGGAGGCTCCAACATATCTCAGACTGAGAATTTCTCCTCGCAGTACAACTATAAAGCAGTAAAATCTCTTCTGCAGCCTTCCACCAGCATGAAGTTCTGGGAGATGAAGGATTACAGAGGTGGTACACAAGAAGTTAAAAATTATTCAGGTGCCTCAACACCTTCAGATGCCCTTTAAGCCCCTCCCTTAGGCATACAGAAGCTTTTTAAAAATATGATTCCAAGTGATGTTGCAAAGGGATTACATGGGGCAGGGAATGGAGCCCACAGCTTCCATACCCCAGGCTAAAGTAACTGGAAAATAAACCTTTCTGACATCAAAATGTCAGCACTATTTTTTAATTTTTTTTCAGGGGCTTGTGAAAGCCTGAAAGGAAGTCTGAAACCATGCTGTAGGCTTCATCCATCTCAATCCCAATACCATAGCAAATGAATAAATGTAAAATATTGATACAAGAAAAATAATTAATATTCCTCAAACAGCTCCTAGTTTATCAGAGACAAAATCTCATGTTGTTTTCCCAACACTTCTACCTAAAAAAAGGAAACATGCAGAGCTGTGTTTTTCTTCTGGGCTGGCTGTAATTTGCAGGATGATTGAGTAGTCTGAAAGTCAACAGCCCCAGTTTGCTCCTGCACCCCACAGTCCTGAGACAAGGCTGTGGGAAAACAGTTTGCTGGAGCTGACAAACAAAAACGAATGCTAAGCAACGAAATACGAGTCTCCACATGGCCTGAGAAGCAGCTAACAGTCCATTTGTATCCCAGTTGTCCCCAAAGCCCTGTTTCCGGACCATGGCTTTTCAAATTCTGCATAGCTGTGATGGTCTAGTGAACATCCATCCCCAGAGTGACTTTCCTTATGTCTCCAAAACCACAAACTGGATTTTTCCCAGCTTTTTTACCTCTTTTCTCCCAGGAGCTGCTCACCTCCGCTATCGCAGAGCTCCATTTTCCCACATTTTCTCCCTTCCAACTTCATTGTTTGGCCTTTTCTTTTCCCCTGCAGATGACCTAGGAGACACAGCACCTTCAGACTGTAATCCCTAACCCGTTCCAGTGATTTTTTTTCCAACTGCAGGTGGCAGCCACGCAGCCGGATTCCCCAGGACGCCCGGCTCTCCACGGGGCCACAGTGCTCCAAGCGCCTTGGGTTGGTTGGCAGCGGTGCCGTGCCCGAGGAGCACGAGGCCCCGTGGCACGGCTCCACGGGGACATGCCACCGGGACATGCCAGAGGGACATGCCACCGGGGCGGAGGGCGTGCGGGGCTGGGCGGCTCCGCGCAGCTGACGGAGCACGTGAAGGTGATGGAAGGGCATGACCAGGATTAGCACATTCCCTCCACCTGCCACCCCGTCCCTGCAGCCCTCCTCTGGTTACCCAGCCACGCGGGCTCAACCTGAGCATCCCTCCCGGGTGCCTGGGAAAGGGGGTTGCTGAGGGTGCAGGGAAAGGTGGGTAGCATGAATGATCCCGGGGTGGATCAGTTCTGATGGAGGATTTGGTGTGTGGCAGGGCAGCACAGAAAATGTCACAGCTGGGAAGACGAGGAGCACAAAATGCTCTTTTCCCTTTGCACAACACCAGAGTCACTGCACTGCTCCACTTGGGCCCACAGCTAAGGCTGAAATGGTGTTTTTCATACAAAGCAGTGTTGTATGAGAGCAGAATCTCTGCCTTCCCTCTATGTGGTAACTGAGACCTAGCTACGACCTAGATAACATTTAGAGGGGATGAACGGGCAGATGGAAAGATCAAACATGGTACAATACTGAAATCTATGTCACGTGTAAATACACATTTAGTCCCTTAGACTAGGTTTGCTCTAAGTGGTGTTGCAAAGAAACAAATGGTTCATCATATGCATATGGTTCACTTTTATACATGAAGCATGAATGCCAGTGTCTGACAGAGGGAAAGGGTGGTAACAGGGTTAGATGTCCTATCATCCAAACCTCGGGTCCTGTGCAGAATGCTGGGAGGCCCCACTTCCCCATGGCCATTGTACCAGGGCTTTCATGGCACAAATGATCCCTCTGCTACCTTGTGGTCTCTGTGTTGGTCTGAAGCACCACCAGGAGAGAGTTCCCAGCCCTTTCACTGAGGTCTGGTTGCACACACTGCCCAGCCTCGCTGTGCCTGGAGAATGTGCTTGGATTTCTCATTGGAGCTAAATCTGCACATGACAGCATCTGCAGAAAATCATTTCCACCATTCCTAGTTGGGCAGGAGGCCCTGTCTCTCTTGGCCAGGTTAGGCACGCTGTGTCAGCACTCCCTGGCACCAGGGAAATGTGACAGCCCTGAGCAGAGTCCAAGAGGTGCTCGGGGAATGCCAGCCTAGCTCAGACCAGCCCAGTCCAGCCCAGCCCAGCCCAGCTCAGCCCAGCCCAGCCCAGCCCAGCCCAGCCCAGCCCAGGAGGATACATCTCGCTGGCAGTTTGAGTCCCTCAGGCTGCCTCCCCAGCATCTGACAAATGAATTTCAAGGACTCAGTGCCTGGGACACACTACTTAGCTGCTTATCTCATGTCTCCAAGGTGAGTGACAGCAGAAGAAAACTCCTTGCTCCAGGCTAAGCTGAACTCTCATCCTGAAGGCAAAGCTCACTTGTGCAGGACAAAGCATCCCAAAGCAGCACCATGAAGCACAGACCTATATTCCCTGTGTGACAGCTTCAAACAACCTTCTCTGCTCCAAAAGGGTGTCTAAGAAGGTCCTAGTATGGTAAAATGCTACAATCCATGCAAAATTCTCCTTCCTTGCAGGAAAGGTAAGACAAAGGAAGGGGTTTAGATCAAGCAATCTAGATGGAAGAAAGCACAGAAGGTTTTAGACACACAGGCCCCAGACCTCATCTGCTTTTTCTGACTTCTCTCAGTAGATCTAAGGAAAGATACTACATCTCCAACAAAATCTGATTCCCTTCTACCCAACAACTACACCATGATCACAGGAATAAACCACATCTGAGCACCATTTCCACACTCCTGGAAGGTGCTCACCAGTTCAAGATGAAGAATATGGTACAAAAAGCTTGTGGCAGACTAGTTAGCCCTTTGTTTAAAAGAGTTATACTCCTCCTTTTGTTAATTGTATCTCATTCCTCTTTTTCATATCCCTTTCCATCACTCTGTACTTCTTTCCACTCCTGAATATTTGAAGGCAGTTCTGTAACTCTGCGGTTGTTCAAACTACAAGTAGTTAAAGTTTCCAAATGTTCTCCATAAACACATCCTTCCTCAGGCCCCTTATCCTTTATATCACTCAACACTGGTTTCTTGGAGTCAGTCTGACACTGATGTATGAAGGATTTGATTTTGCTTTCCTTCTACATCTGGCTAGAACAAGAATAATCCCACTGGAGCCATTGGAATCATTCTAAGTGAGAAAAAAAAACCTGATCAAACCAACAGACTCATATGAGCAGCCACTATTCAGTCCAGGTAGGCTGAGCTGAAGACTAAATTTGCAACCTTTGAATCTAAATATCTAATTCAGGGAGGAAACCACATTTTTGAAGGCCTAAATCTTCTCTAACTGCTTCTTCACATCATCCTCCTGTTCAAGGAAATTTGTACACATTGATTCTGGGTTTGGCAAACAATGTAGCAAACATGAAAGAAGAGTTGTGAAAAATAACAAAAAAAGAAGAAAGCCCGATATCAACAGACAGAATGAAAAACAGAAATGTCAAGTATTAATTGCTGAACAGACGTGAGGAATGTTAAGGGAAACTGTTTGGGGATTTATGTTCAAAAAAATAAGACAACTTCCCAAACTATTTCCTTTCAAATCTCTCAGTATTTTCCATAAATTCCATGTGCATGTGTGGTGCTCTCTGATAACATACAAATCTGCATGCATAAACTGTTTTGAAATGTTTGTACAGTTTCATCCAAAAAATGTGACTATATGTTTGTGTTTTAATTGTCAGCAATGGCAGATTAGGCAAGAGCCACATGCATCATGTCAGGGGCACTGACTAAGTTTAGGTGGTACAAGCTCAACGTCCCCCTTTCTGGCTGTGTCTTGATAACAAAGAGAAACCAAATTATCTGAAGGACAAACCTGCAGTAAAGCAGCAGCACAGCCCCTGCTCTCAGTGGCCGGGGTACTGGCCCAGACAAACCCCCTGAAACCAATAAAGTCATTGCAGATTCATGCAAGTGTAACCAGGAGTAGAAATTTGCTGATTTCCAGGTCAGACATCAGAGTTTTTGCAACTCTGCAAAAAAGTTAAACCTTGTGGAGGGGGTAGGTGGGGGGAAGAGGGACTGACACTTTTCCTCAATCAGTGTTGTTTGAAATGTCTTTCATTTATTAACATTCTTGCTGAAGCCGAAATTTAGTTCCACTCTATCAGGAATATAATGCAGCTGCATTTTCTGGATGGGAGCACCACCAAAAATATGTTAACTATACAGTCAACAGCTATGTCTTGTTTACTCTCATGCGTAAAAACCACACGGAAATGATCCTCATAGGAAATTTCTGTCTGTGTGCAAATAGAAACAATAGGAGAGATTGGAATGGGATGCTTGCTGAGAAATGGGGTGGGAGAGCTGTGCTGCCTTCTCCTCAGTCAACATCTTGCTCCAGCCTGCCTGGACTGGCAGGAGCTTTGTTTTGCCCAGGGTTTGTCTGAAAAACTCTCCTAGATTCCCTCAAGTAGAGATCCAGCCAGGTCTGCTGTGGTACAGAAATAGAGTTTGCAGGGAAGGTGCATCCAGCACCTCAATGCTTCCAGTCAAGGACATTCCTCTCGGAGATGCAATTTTTCTGAAGCTTGTGGACAGTCCTCAGCCCATGCAGCCACACCACCACAACAGCTCAGCCATGGTTTTATTCCTCCTGATGGGGGACGAGCTGCCCGTGGGGGAAACCCTGAACTCACTGGGGATTTCTTGGCCCAGCAGTTGCTCAGATGTTCTTCAGACCTTGTCCTGGTGCTGTGCCTATGGCTTCATCCAAGAGCATTGTTGGGGTGGCTGGGTGTGCAGGGCAAGGCTGGGGGAGGACTCTCACTCCAGGAGGACAAACCTTGATGGTCCTGAGGAGCTCTCCCCACTTGTCCACAGCCCAAGGAGGATGGATACAAAATCCACCATGGCATGGTGCACCAGACACTACATGAGGAGCATCTGGCCCACCCTCCCCAGGCACAGGGAGGGTTAAATATTAACCACACCAAGTCTGCTGAGGCCTGGCTGCCCCTTGGGCTGGGCAGCAGCCCCCTCAGCCATTCCCAGCCAAGGGAAGAGCAGAGAGCACACTAAGGAGCCTTGGAAATATGCAAGGAGCTGCCAACGTTTGCTGCCAAACACTTCTATCTTTCGACAAAGATAAATCTGTTGCTTACTTAACCCAGCCTTTATGAAACTCACAGCTCTGGGTTTCCAAAATAACAGGAGCAGAGTAGGGCTGGCTGGTGTCCTGGTGAGCAGCAGATGTACACAGGGCAGTGAGAAGGTGACAACGTATCTCATGAGAAAAAGGGCTGGATAGTAAATCATATATGATAGAAATAAGTAAGAACTTAACCTCCATGGGCTAGAGGACTTATCTTCTCATGTTTCTGCAAAGGCCAGGTGTCTGTTTACTTAAGAGAGCTATTAAGATACAGTGTTAATAATGAAGAACAAAAAATCTGCTTCTCAGAAGGAATAATGGACATAAAAATCTTGCATGGCAAGGCAGATGTAATGCAATAGTGAGGGAGCAAAAGGTAACATAAGTACATAAAAGGGTGTCCTCAGCTGTCACACAGTTTGTAACCCAAGGCCAGAGGGAAGAGAGATGTTGGGACACAAGACACAGCAGCCACTGCAGGGCTGGCTCTGAACTCCAAGGTCGGCTTACTGGTGAGCTTTTATCCATGTTCTGCACAACTGTGAGTTCAAACAGATTAATGTCATCCCAGGGTTTGGGTGTGGAGCTTTGCTGGGGCTTTGGGGCCTGCCTCCTCCATGAGGTCCTACATCTGACTGACCAGGCATTACCCATTTGCCAGGGCTTTGGTCAAATCTCAGGCTTCCTGCAAAAATGAGCCAGACTCCACACTCATTTTCAAATCATTTGCTTAGTTTTTACAGGGGTAGGTGCTGCAAAACCACTACAAATACTGGGAATAGAAACACCCTTTTTAGCTATAAATCTCACTGATCCCAGGAAATACTATTTTTTTTTTAATACTACAGTTATTATCTGGCAAGAATATAGCCCCTTACTCTGCCACCCATGACCCAGGCTGAACCTGTTTGGCCTGTGTTATTGTGCTAGTGTAATTCAGTGGAAAAGAGATTGGATTAAACAGGCAGCTCTGGAGGCATAAATAAAAGGAACATGCTTTAAAGAGTAAATAGACAAGTCTGGGTATAATGGAATAACTCCTGGTCGTGCTAAATCAAAGAGAAAATAATGCCCTCACTAAAATCTGCACATGGGTGTTTGTCTCTGCAATAAAGAGAACCAACAAAACCCAGAGGGGAACAGGGGATGCTCTGGGACTATCCACAAATCCACACTAGAAACAGTACCCAAAAAAAGGAGAGGGAAAAAAAAAAAAAAAAAAAAGAGAAAGAGAAAGAGGCAAGCTCCCTGTAGCAGCCAAGCTTGTGCTGGGGAAGAAACCACCCAATTTCTGAATGATCTGCACAAGTTTCACAAGTTTTCAAAAATGAGTGTATAGAAAGCTGGGTTAGCTCCAGGTAGATTCTCACTGATTCTAGATCAAATTTGTTTAGCAGCAGAAATATTATTTTCTTTCCTCACTGCCAGCCCTGCAGCTCAACCTGGAGTGGTAGGTTGAGTTCTCAACTTCACCTCCCCTTTTCCTTTCACACTTCTCTAGCAAAGCCAGGAGCATATTTGATGTTTGAAGGCAGTAAGAGGATTTTCCTAGCACAGGGAATCTACAGAGTAGACAGAGCTTCTGTCCAGGCCAGCAGCATAATATCCTAAGGCAGGAGAGAGGCCTGGGAGGATTCAATACTCCCTGGCAGCCTGAACATGAAGATTCCAACTCTGGGAATGGTGAGCTGGCATTATCAATCAGCTCAGCTGTGAAGTCAATTGATTTGCCTTCCTTCACAGGCAGTTTTACCCTCAGCAAAAAGTTGAGAAGCTGCCAATATAAAGCTCACTGCATTCCCTCCCTGCTCACCAGGAATTTGTACTCCAGGAGCACTGCAAGAGAAACAGGGCACTCACCTCTCCAGGACCAAAATAAGGGAAACATTTGTTTGCAAGCCAGTGGCTGATTCTGGATGTGTTCACTCCTGTATAATCCATGGTGGATCCTGGTCTGCCTCCAGCCCTGGGTTGGCCTGCAGAGAGCAGGGGAAGAGATTTCAGAATCAACTCTCATACTGCTCATATGAGCATTAAGCATCCAAGTGGGGTAAAGCATATGTGGAGCTGCATTTCAGAGCTGACATCCACATTTTCATGCAGTGGCATCAGAAAAGGCTCATTGTGCATGACTCGGGGACATTTGTTTCCCATCAGCAGAGGAAATTCTCAGCACTTTAAAGGTGTGAGGGTCCTTCCCATGGGAAAATGGGACAGTGAATCTGAGAGCCAAAAATGAAGTTCCCTTCCTCATTTCTACAGTGACTTTGGTGACAGGGCTTTAATGAAGAGTTTTGACAATGTACAACATTGTTATATGTTGGCTCAGCTTTATGGATGTATTGCCTCTCCTGTGCTAACAAGGGAATAGGGATCATCATTTCAGCTGAAAGACATACAAGTGCAGGAAGGCTAAAAATACACAATTTTATGCAGGCATTTTTCTAACCAGGCCCTAAATGTCTTCTTCATAAATCATTTGCTATTATGAAAAGGGTAAGAACTCAGAGTCCTGATGTGGCCATAAACTGAGATACCCAGATTACAGACACACCCACCCCTACTTGAGCATAGCACTTAAAGTGAATAAATGGAGAGAAGGAATTCCACATCTTGTAAAGTTATACAGTGCAAAAGAATTCTTCAAGGAATACAACATCCTGAGCCTATGACAAGGAAATCCAGGCCAGGCATTAGGGAAAAAGTGAATACATTTCAAGACCAGGCAGAATTAGCAGGATGATCAATCTGAATAATCCAAAGTGCCTAAACTCAGCCGTATTTTCCAACTTAGTGGAGTAAGTGTCACTCTGTTGTGTGATCCAGCACCAGGGTGAAGGACTTGGGACTTGGGACTTTGCTTTCACCTGGCCAAGACTTACTCCCAAAGTGTGTTTTCCCAGAGAAGTTGCTAGGCACTCTCCTGTTGGCACCATCTCCAAGCAGCACACAAGCTGTGCCTCATGAGAAGCCCTCTGGAAGGTGCTTCAAGATGGGCTGGAGGAAGTTTGGGTGCAGGAAGCAGGGCTGCATGTCTTGAAACTCAGGAGTCCAGAAAAAGAGCATCATACTTCAGCACAAACACAAAGCTTTGTCTGTGAAAAATAGCTTGTCTAGAGAATGTGGAACAGGAGAGCATTTGGGATGGTGTCTATGAGAAGAAAATAAGAAGACCCTTCTATTTGAGTAGAGAAACATTATTGCTAGCACTTGTATCCTTGTAGAATTACTTTTCTTAAACACAGGTCCATGCTCTTCCAAAGATACAGCCCAAGAAGTTTAGTCTGGTATGTGCAAGAATATTTTAATGATTAGTAACTACTTTTTGCACAGCTCTCAGAGGTGTGCTGTGACTTAACAGTTCAAACATGTTTATTGGATCTGAATAAAGCCTCGTGGGCCACTCAGCAGTGACACAAAACTCAAAGTGTTAGCCCAGTGCCATTTCTGACAAGTCCTTTTGAAGGCAGAATTGCACCTGATTATAGTAATGAACTTTGGTAGAGGGGTTGTCCACAGGCCTGGAAATGTGTATTTCATTCTTTTGCCATTTAGTAATTGAGTCCTAGGCATCAGAACAGTGAACCATATACTTGGGTAAGTTGGACAACACAGGTTTTCACTGGAGGAGGGTTTGCCACCCAAGCTGCAGCGCAGAGCATGGCTAAGCCAGATACCAGCCCTTTTCCTCTCGCTGCCACTTCATGTGTCAATCACATGCAGGCTCCTGATTTAGAGCAATTCATGCCATCACTCTTGTGAGCTGGAAGTGAGAATGCCTGCATGAAGCCCCCAGATGCCAGCACAGAGTGCAGGGCACATGGTGTGAAAGGTGTAGGTGTAGGGCAAGTGGGTGACACCATCATCCCCTAACGAGCACAGTTTGTACAAAGAGCAAGCTGAGCACATGGGCTGAGACTGACAAAATGCTGGTCAGAGATGAGCTGCAGCCACAGAATTCATCTCTGGGTCCAAGTCTCTTCCACAGCTCAGGAACACTTGGGCCTGGAGCTGTCATTCAGCCTCTTGGAGACAAACAGTCTCACAGAGACACTGTGGGACATGGTGGTTTCTAGTGCCTGATCCAAATACCTGCGTGAGCACATGGCACTCCCAGCATCTTCCTCTTCCCCTCCCATTGTCCTGACATGTTCTCATCAACTCATTCCAGTTTGTATTGTGTTTAGAAAAGCTTTGCAAACATTTCTCAGCTTTGCTGGGAATTTATTTCTTAATCCCAGTTTGTGCTGAAGGTGGCCTAGGAAATTACATGTTATTCTAGGCTATAAGGAACTACCCATGGCTAAACATTCCCCTTCTACACCATGGAATTAAGACAAAAGAGAAAGGGAGAAATAAATGCCTCTGGGTCTCAGTTAGGGTTGAGCAACAGAGGGGTGGTTTATTCCTCTGCTGCTGAACTCTCCTTGTGGTGCAGGGACACCCATCTAAGCTCCATCAGAGCAAAATGCCACCCCTTTGTTCCTCATATCCGATACCATGGGAACTGAGTTATGTGATTTCCTAGGCCACATCAAAAGTTATTGGCAAGGTCCCACAGGAGAATAAGTCCTCTGAGACCCTGAAGTACTAGGGAGCAAAAGGAAAAACAGGTTAGGAGCTCTGCAGAGTCTTCCACTCATGCTAGGATGGGTATTGATGATTGAATATTGATGATCATTGGAACGCTGGTGGGGCTCAGTGCAGACTCTGTGCAGGCACGTCTCCATTGTGCTCCCAGTGCATTCCAGAGCCACCTCAATTCCTGTCAATGTCTGATTATCCCTCCCTTCCCTTCATAGCTAAAGGAAACATTGAAAATGCCAAGATTTACTTTTGTTTATTCTGTCTTTATCCATCTCTCCCTCTTAGCTAGTAAGTGCTGCACAGCCTCTGTTCTGCCATGTACAGCAGTAGTGTGTGAATAATAAATAACAATGATATGCTTTCAGCCAGAAAATAAACCCCATATGTGTCCTCAAGTATCTCTTTTCTCTTGAAGTATTCATGCAAACATTGGTTCCAGAGACTGTTATAATCCTGTTTACTTGTCAATGCTTGGAGTGAGCATGTAATTACACTTCCACTGTAAGATACTTAACATGTAATTCAATGGCAAATAGCTGCCATGTTATTATAGTGTTCTAAGTTTGGATTTATGCCCTGAAATCTAAATTAGTCCCAACAATTTCTGTTCAGAGGAGGATAATATAATGCAAATATTATCAAGCATACCAAAGAGCAAGTTTCACCAAAAAAAAAAAAAAAAGTGAGCAAGTAATTTTAATTTTTTTTAAACTTGTTTTGCCACCACAGTTTTCTTGGACTTGAATCTCACTAGATAGGCAAAGGTTTTGTGTTTGAGTATGATGCCAAAGTGAAATTAAAAGTATCAGTGGCACTCAAACCTTGGGAATCGGTTCTGTCCTTGAAGACAGACACAAAACTTCTGTCACACATCTCTTATGGTGATACTGAAGTGTGACCCTGATGTCAGTCCTGGGCTAAAACAAAAAGAACTAAAGGAAATTATAGGCATATCTAGCCTTTGCTCACTCATTCACCCTCGTGTAGCTGTCTCTAGGATCTGTCATTATGCTACTGCCTGTCAGACCATCATCATCAACTACACTAATTGGGCCCTGCCTTTAAAATAATCCATCCCCAGCACCACAATACTTCTCACTCCTACGGGCCTGTTCATTCAAGACTCTCCGAGGGCTTTACATGCCCTGACTGCTCAAGCAATGCAATGTGCCCAAGAATTTGGTCAGAGGCACAAGAGGGTAGCTGTGTTTGCCACAAGACAGTTACACGCTTGCCCACGGTCACAGGCTGCTCAAGGAACAGAGGGAGGACTCCAGCTCCTGGCTGCCCTCCTTTTCTGCACGCCCAACCCCATGTTTTGTTATGAGCCTCAGTTTCCCATTTGTAAGAGGAACCACAGTCTTTCATCCTTTCCAAAGACAGTCTGACACGTGGCACCACCCAAGAGCAAGTGAGTTATCTATGGCCATGGAATTGTCTGGGTCTCCTTCACCACCTTTCAGCAAGGTTGCCCTTCCCAAGCCATTCCTTGGCTGCTGAAGCTCATTGCCAGCCCCTTCAGTACAAAAACAAGGCAGGCACTTTTGTTCCAAGTCCTAGAGGCCACAGCTAGGCCGGGAGTCCACGGGAGTCATGCCACCAGGGGCAGAAAGTCCCTGAAGCTCAGAGGAAGGAGAGGAGAGGAGTGTGGCCCTGGAGCACCTGGGAGCCCAGGCTGCCAGGAGGGCCAGGTGTGCACCACAGCAGCAGGGGGACCAGGGGCCACGAGCCGGCGCTGACAGCCCAGCGTCCCTGATACATCAGCTCTTGGGGTCTCACATGCATCTGCTGGAGGGTTTGAGATTTGCTGTGGGGATCAGTAAGCAGCTGGCTGCTGGGTTTCCAGCATGCCTGCCAGGTTCAGGCAGGCTGGAGGGGGTGTAACTCCATGGAAATCACACAGGCACGTGGATGAATGTGCAATATCCTCACCCGTGCATGCACACAAACACATGGGGAGAAGGAAGAGGTGAGTGTAGTGCTAGCTGGGATGCATTTGCAGAAGCACAAGAAGACCCCAGGAAGAGAGATGAGTGACCAGCAACACAGAAGCCATCACCTGAGAGCCACCACACACCCCTTGGAAAATGCCTGGTCATTTAGTTCTCCTCTTAGCAACTCTCCACTCTTATTTAGAGAGAGCTCACTGATGGTCCAGGTTCATACAGCAGTTGCATTGTGCCATCTTCTGGTTAAAGGCTGAGGACTCCCTCTCCAGGAGTCCTGCTTCCCTCCAGCACTTAAGGAAAGGTGTTTTCTTATGCCTTCAAGAAGTGACATCTGGAGATGTCAGGGCAGCTCAGCTGCTGTGGTGTAACATCACCTGCAGAAAGGAACCACAAGCCCAAGGCAGTTTGTTAGGATCATGGGGACAGAGGAGTTGCCAAACACAGCCCTGGTCTGCCAAGCCTGATGTTCTTGCCTCCAGGAGAAATAACATTTGAGCATATCTTTTCAGTGAGACATTGAGATACCCTTATACCCATTTGGCTGGCTGTGCACTTATGAACCACCTGTCGGGTGATGAGCAAACCTGCAGGAAAGTTAAAAAGAAAGTAGACTCAGCAGGGTCCTCAGAGATGAAACATGTTCATCTCTCTAGTAAGGAAGATCATAAATATCCATAAATGCATGAGGACACATGTTCAGAGCTGCTGCCTGTTACTCATGTGGATCATGAACATGGGGAGCTGGATGTTCCTAACCCACCCTTTGCTGGAGAAAAATGAAGATACAAAACTGCAGAGGGATATATGATCTTGGAAAGAGAGCTCTTTGTAGAGAAATAATTGGTCTGAATGTGCAAGCCTAGACTTGATGCAAAAAAATTAACTGACAAATCCTCTTGTTTTTCCAGCAGCACAATTTATAATGTAAGTTTTAAAACATAGCTCTTGAAAGAGGAGTAATTTCCAACACTGCCACATCACACCCAGCTCTGACCTCACTTGCACCAACACAGCTCACTCGATTTCAACAGCAGCATTTCTCCACCTACCAGGATCATTTTGCAGAAGTAGGTGTGCAGGATGATGAATTCAAAAGGAGCTAATTAGGCACATAGACAGACAAATTAGAAACAAAGACTTCACTAAATACTGGTTAAGCAAACACAGCTTCAGGGAAGATCCGTGCTAAGGATTGTCATCAGCAGTACTAGTGTGAGCTGGATGAATTAGGTGCACAGCAGTCCCCACCAAAAAGCTGGCACATTATGATGTTGGTGCAGGAAACAGTATGAAAGGATGAAATCACCTCCTGTTCCAAGAAAGGGAAACAGCCACTACATTTCAGACACTGCAGAGCATGGGACCTGACAGACCTGTGGCTGCATTTGCCATCCTAGTAATATTTAATTATTTTTCTGTAATGAGCTCTGCAAATGTCTTTAGTCTCAAAATGTCTTTTTATAGTGTTCTGAAATTTGAAGTAAATCAGGGTCATTATGAAAGCAGTCTGCTGATGTTACACACAGGTATCAGCCAGTGTCAAGGTACTGTTTTGCTGTTAGCTTAACTGAAGCTGGAGAAGCAGAGATTTTTACAAGATTTACATGACTTCAGCCTGGTCTGCCCACTTATAATCTGCCTACACTTCCTAACATGCCGGGTATCTCCTTGCACAAGTCTGTCATCAGGAGGAGATGTGGGAACTTGTCCAGATTTTGCAGTAATTCGGTCGGTCTGTGCCCTCAGCAGTTTGGCTCATGAGCAATGGGGAGCTTGGATTGCTCCGTGCTGCAGCCTGGCTGTGCCTGAGGTCTCTGGGCATTGCATGGAGAGCAGGAAAATGCTTCCTGAGGCTGAGCTCAGCCTTGCATCCAGATCACCAACAGCAGAAGAAGGATTTTGGGTCTGAAGTTGGATGCTTGGTGGGTAGAAATGAGAAACTAAGCACATAACCATCTCCCAGGAAGGAGCTTTGAGCTTTGCCAGTGTCTGACCACTGCTGTTACACAGTCATCTCACAAGAATAAGTCCCAGCCTACTGATTGCATTGTTTCTTGAACACATTGGTAGTAAAATATAAAGTGCTTTTTCTCCCTGCAAGTATACTAAATATCAGTCCCCCTTAAGTATCAGCTTTTAAGCCTTGTAGCATTTTTCTTTTGATCATTTCTATGCCTACATTTCTATGATTGCATAGGCTAAGACTGACTCAAATATTCCATATGGGGTCAGGGCTGTGGGCTTCTGAAATCACCAATCTAAACATGTAATTATTTTGCTATTTACTGCAACTTTCAAAGGTTCTTTGAACTGTTTTTTTTCCACCGAATCAAATTGAGCTGCTGTTCATTCATTGCTGCAACAGTTTTCCTCCTCTCCACTCCAGTTTGGCTCTGTCCTCCTACACTTCTGGCATCACAAGCTGACAGTTAAGGTTTTCTGCCAGGTCCTCTGCAGCACTGTGCATTTTACAGGATTCCTTGGCCTCACTCTCCCTTCCTAAAGAACTATCCCATTTCATCCCATCTCCATTGGCTGCTCTGATCGCAGCTGGAATTTTTGACCCCCCTCTCTCTTTGCCATTTTGTTGCTTATCACCTACAGCATTCCAGCATTCCACCACAGGGGAGTTAATGTCACCAGATCCTCACCTGATATCCCTGGTGAGGCCCCCTTCCCTGTCCCCAGGCATTGCAGATGGTGCCCACAGCCCATGGATCTCCCTGATGCTCTCTGGGACCAAGAAAATAACAAGACCCCAAATGACCAGGCACTGGCATGATCTTGAAGACCTGAAATAAGAGTTACCTCTACTGCTGACCTCCTTGGCACCCTGCTGTGCCCAGGGGAGCTCACCAACAGCAACAGCTCTCTGCTCTGGAAAATATATAGTCTGAGCAAGGGTATTTTTATCCAGTTTCTAGCACGGTGCAATATCAAATACCCTGACGAATCCCAAACACGTCATGGGTGCACTAGATTCACTGCCTCCACCAAATCAGGAAGGCAATTGTACATTATTTTTGGCATGATTTGGTTTTAAAGTGCCCATGTTGTCTGCCAGCCATTGGATATTTTCCTGCCAGTTGTTGCACGAACTCCTTCAACAGACTGTAAAGTCTGGACACTTCCCCAAAACAAACAAGCTAATTACGTAGAAGATGCCAAGACCTGATTTCACTGTCTTCTTAAAGGCAGGTGCCATATTTGTTTGCAGCCAGTCTTCAAATATTTTTGACCTGGAGGTTCACTGACTTAATTTTTTCTAGCAGTTTTTTCTCTCTAGATGCGTGATCCTTTCATGCTGTCCCATTCCCACTGGCATCAGAGAGAATTTTGGCTGATCTAGGGCTAAAGGACACAGCCCTGGCTTTTTTTAGCTACCCTAGGTGCATTACATGTATTGATTTATGTGAGAAATGGTTACTTTGCCTTGGTGGAGAAACAAAAACACCCAAGTGTGAAAAGACAAGGCGACTGAAGACACAATGGTCATGTCGTTCCTGAAATGTTCGTCTCACTTCAGAAACAGCACTCTGCACTCAGACCAAGTGATAAGTGAGGACACAGAATTAGCCAAAATAAACCTCCTTATCTTAAAAAAAATTCAGCTTCCTAAAGCCAACCTGGGTCTGATCTGTGTGAACAACAAGAGAAAGTGCAAGAATGCTGAGATATTTCTTAAAATAATATTACCATAGTACCCAACAAAATGTAAGCTCTGCTGGCAGAACAAAAGTTATTTGCAATTAGCACTGATACAATGTCCATGAGAGGTCAGATGGAGAGCAGAGCACTCACTCTTCTACATCTTCCACTTTTAATTTGCAAACAGAGGCAACAATCCTGTTGGGATATACCTTGGCTGGCCATCAAACACCAAGTGGTTCTCATTGTCTGTGAACTTCCCTTTAAAAGCAACAGGACCCCTCCTTGCACATAAGGAGGCCTTTGGTTAAAATCTGTGTATTAGATGAATTCACCAACTCCACTGAGGCAAGAAGGATGACTCCCAGTGTGTGGCACTGGTTAAGGGGCTTCATTACAAGCCCTGGCCCAATGAAAAATTTCTTGGCTTGAATTAAAATTTTTAAAATTAACTCTTGAGATATTCTTTGTGTATGACTATAAATCCCTCTTGGACACCATGTCAAGCCCTCTGGTGGTCTAAAGAGACATATGACAGAAAACTCAGTAAGGTCACCAAGTGTATGGCAGGGAAGATGTCCCACACCATGCCTTGAAATCATTCTTTCTTACTCTCCTGATCCAGCATCATGGATGTCAACCAGAGGGATTTGTCTTCTCTGCACAGTGCAGACCCCTCCAGCATCAGAGACAAACGTGCCCATCCCAGTCCCCCTCCTCAGCTACAGCACATGGATCAGCCCTGGGCTGGGACATCTCTTCCCCTCTCCTGCCTTGCTACAAATCATCACTTAAGATCCACATCCCTTGCCTGTTGTGCAGTTTTCTTTCCTTTTTGCACAAAATATAAATGTAAGGGGGCCCCCACGTACATGTTTAGGTGCTTGTACACCAGACTGCATGTACAGGCTACATCTTTCTCTTTTAGTTAACATAAGCTGTCAGGAAAAAAAAGGGAAGCAAAAGATGTCATGTCATGAAAATGTTATTATCCACATGGTGCTGGTAGCTGACAAACTGACACCTCCATGTGATAAATGCAGGGCTTTGGATGTGCCCAATGGGATGAGAGTCCAGTGCAATCCCACAGGAGTCAAGTCTATCAATGAGCTCAGACCAAGAAAATTCTGTTGCTTTGCCAAGTATTTTGCAGAGAGAGAAGATTTTCTCCTGGGATACTGTTTCCCAGCAGGACAGAGGTGAAGCGGGACTTGAGTTGTGCCCACTGAAGCCCATGTCCAACTTGCATGCATGCTGGAACAAGTCCAGCTTCACAATCAAACCATCCCTGAGGGGAGGGCACTAATGAAGCAGAGCATCCTTGGGGAAAGACTGTTTGTCCTTTTTTGCCTGGCAGGGAATCTCTCAGCACAGTTTCAATCACACAACACATCAGCAATAATGTGGACTGAATTGTTGCTCCTCAGGGGTCAGTCTGCCAAGAAAACTGAGGAATGACTCATGGAGTGGCATTCAGAGTGAGGGGAGGGAAGGACCCAGAGGTGAAAAACGATTCAAAAGCACAGAGGTTGAATTCCATGGGAAGACAGGTCAGTCCCACACACAATGCAGGAAAATGCCCTTGCAGTGCATCAGGGAAATGGAGCAGAGCAGTGGGTAGTGGAGAAATGCATCCTTCTCCTAAGGCAGAGGCAGCATTGCCATGAAGAGGCAAGTGATAAACATCTGATCCACCATGAACCAGGATATCCAGAGAGTATGGATGGTCCAGGGCTGAACCAGATCATTGGAAAGTAGACTGGTGGCAACCAGTGGAAACGTGGACTGGAAATTTTTGCTGCATTTCTTTCCTAAATAACAGGAACAACTCCGTGGGAACATTCAAGAAATGGGCCAAGATGGGCTTTCCTCAGTCAGAGATGGAAAATTCATTAGACCCATGTCATGTTGGCTCCACTGTGACCCATGCAATATCTGATTGGAGAGAACCAGATGTGCTCCAATGATATTTCTGGGAGATGCACTTGATGAGCCCTTCAAAGCAGGCTGCACAAGGGGGAGAATACATCCCCTTTGCTTCCAGAAACATTTGTTTTACATCCATTACTTTACCCATAATAACTCTCCCCCACAAACACACCCCCCCACATTTACAGAGCCCAAGTGACCCATCTTTTGCATTTCTTGCTGCTTTTACAAATCACATGTGAAAAAACTACCTTATTTCACATCCACTGCTCAAAGGAGAGAGTCAAGCAAGGGAATATGGAAAACTGTTATAAATCCTGTTATAAAACCAGTTATAAAACCAGTGGCTCCTTGTTACATCCCTGTCCTCTGCTTTCTTGCATGTCTTTGTCCATTGAAGTCCCTCCCTGCTTACATACCACCCTCCTCCAACTCAGGCTGGGCATCTCACAGGAGGCAATGACACCTTGGGGGCCAGGAAGGGCCAGGTCAATTTTACAGAAAAATGGGCAAGTTCTGGAGAAATCATTCCCGAAGAGGCAGTTTTGCATTGAAACTAACATAGAATGCGTGTCTGTGCTTATGGGACACCTGATACTGCCAAAAGGAGATTGGAGTGGGAAATTAACCACCCCCACCCCTCGGCTTGCTGCCAGCACCAAGTGTGTCCAACTGCTGCACAGGAGAGATCCCACCAGCTATGGAAAACTGGGTCAGTATGCAGCCCTCTCATTGCTGGTGGGCATCAGGAAAATCTAGAGGGTTAGGTTCCAGGGCTGAGCAGTGGCCAAGCACAGCCCCCTCTGGGCACAGGGCTGGGGTGCAGAGGCTGGGGCTGGCTCCTGGACTCACTAAGGCAAGGATGGGGTTTGCTTTTGGCAGGGGCTGCAGGGGTTGCTGCGCCGTGGCGTCACGGCCAGCTGCTGAGACGATGTCTGGGCCCAGGCACTGATTAGAAGCTGTCCCAGACAGAGCAGGGTGAGGGCAGGGGGGGAGAGGGAGTGATGGATTAACCCATTTTGAGTCACACTCTTTATGGAGAGCGGGTTACTTTCTGCTCCAACACTGAGTTACGCTAACAGGCATTGCTGAGACGGGGCCTGAGTGAGATTTATTTATCTTGAATCCCTTTAAACATTTCAACACCCCATGGCTGTGCACCCAGCAAGCCTGTGAAACCACATGCCTCACAGTTCCTACCCTCTCCCTGCTATTCTCTCCTGGCTTTTTCATTCCCTCCTTGCTGCAAGCCAGATTCCTTGTCAAAATTAAAACTTAAGGCATAGGAGGCATGCACTTGGCTTTCCCCTGTGCCACCTGGTAGGGCCTGGTCCTGCCTGGGGGTGGTGGGACCTCTCATCAGCACATAATCACTGCTAAAAGACCCCATGGCCTCCTCTTTTTTTCAAAGTCCAAGGCAATATGGATACTGGGGAGCAGCACAGCATGGGACACTTCTTTGAAATGGTGTTGTCTTTGGAGTGCCTCATGCTGCACACAGGATGTGCCTTGAGAAGAGCTCCTACATCTGCAATCCATCACCCACAGACCTGGCCGAGGAGCTGAGGCTATACAGCCCATTTTTTAACCTTGCCATTCGCTGACTAACGAAACACAGTGGGAATGGTTTATGGGCTGGCACTGAATGGCAGAGGAGCCCCAGCACCCTTGTTTCCATCCAGCACCTTTGTTTGAAGGATGAACTGGAACCATCTGTACTCCCTGTGGGAACAGGGACCTGTTAGATATGCATAAACTGCTCCATCCGCTTCAGTGAGTTGCAAAAATTGAAAAGGACAGCAGCTTTTTTAAAGATTTTTTTGCAAAATGAACAACCAAGGCACAGAGAGTTACCCTACTCTCGCACTATTGAACTGATTCTCCTTTCTTTGAGCCTGAATTGAAGGTCATGAGGTTCAGCCCTACTATTCTAAGCTGCCTAAACATCTTTCCCCCCACCTCCAAAAACATGGCATTCACTACCCACCAGGGCAAGAATTCCTTGGGAGCAGAGGTGAACATTTCAGGCTCCTTCCTCCCAAGCATCCTCACCTTCACCAGACTCTCTTGCCACATCAGCTGGTAATTTCTGTGCTTTGCTATCTCATGGTTTCTACCACTCCAACATTCTAACACCATTTAGAACAATTTTATCCAAAGATCACAAAGTGCTTTATAAGGTTTAGTTAATTAAGCCACTGAAGTATTATTACATCTCTCTTATGGAGGAGAAAGTCAAGCAAAGATGTTAAATGGCTTGCCAAACGTAATATGAGTCAGTAGCTAAGTTGGGAAAAGAACCCAGGAGTCCTGACTCTTAACCCATGGCTGTAAACCATTTTTCTCTATAAAACAGAAATTAAGCAAGCAGAAGGGTGGCAGCACAGCTTTTCCTTTTATTTGAGCTGCCTTACAATTAGGACAGCAATAGAAATATGGATTCTTAATCTTGAAACTTGGAGCATTTGTTTGAAATTGACTGTGAGGATATTTTGGGGCACTTGCTGCCTTTTGAGGTTCTCACATCATGATCATATTTGAAGAAACTACTGTGATAGCAGGAGTTGTGGGCTTGTTGCAGGAATGAGTGCTGTGTTATCTGGGAAGTGAGAGCAGATCATTGAAATATCACTTCCAAACAGTCTGACAAATTTATGACATATTCCTGCTAACTAAAGGCATAAAATCCACCATAACAAGTTACTGTTTGCTCTCCCTATTACTAAAGAGGAAAAGAAGGGAACATAAAGGTGAATTTTCTTGCAAAAAAGGACTCTTCTGCCAGCTCAGCCCAGCCAGAGGAACTGCTCCAAGTCTAAAGATAAACACAGCGATAGCAAGGGCATTTCCACAAGGAGGCCAAAGAATTTGAAAGAGGAAGGAGTAACTGGGACCCCAATGAGCCATTTGCCTGTATCCTGCTGTCCATAAGTTTTATAAATTATGGGAGAAAAAATGCTGTGTGTAACTGAAAGCTGCCCCTAGACACCAATAATTTGTCTGACCTGCATTTAGACGACCAATCCGCTCAGCTCTAACTACCCTTGGCAGCCTCGTGCCGGTCGTATTTTTACATGGATGAACTGTTCTTCAACAATTTCCTCCAGTGTGCTTGCAGCACAAACAGGCTTTTCTTTGCAAGCAGGTATGTGTGCCTTCTTTTTCCAGTTATTTCTTTTCTCACACACGTGATTCATGTGGCTATTTGAGAAAAAAAACACCCAGCCCCCGCGCTCTTTCCTCCTAACAAGCTACAAGCCCTGCTGCAGTTTTATGAGACAGGGATGGAGGTTTGCTTAGATTTGGATTCTCCTGGTTCAGGAGGCGACAGCATGGAAGAAATGAAGATAGAAATAGGACTTGAAGAAAATGGAAGAAATTTTTCTTCCATTTCTCCAAGTCCTATTTCTATCTTTCCCTAATATTTGCCTGGAGTATCATGGTTTATTATTCAAGAAACTTACAATCATAATAAGAGACTGTACTTACAGTTGAAAAATTTGCATTGCTTTCTGGGGTGATTCTGGGGCTGAATTAGACATCCAGAAAAATATCACTGTGAAGAAGGAGAGATAGCTGGGAAAGCTGTGCCATCACCTCTTTAAATCCAGAGCTTTTCTTCTATGTGTTTGCTCCTCATGGCTAAACCTTTAGTCCCTTGGGTCTATGAGACAGAAGATGTGGTGGGAAAAGCATAAAAGAAAGAAAGCAGATGGCAAGGGCACTGTCAGATATACATAGATATAGAAATAATAGATATATTTGCTCTTTCTGTGAAGAAATCCATCATAAGCACCAAATGCCCTATGACCTCAGGGTGTAAGTGCAGGATTTAGGGCCTTGTAGGAACGTGCCCTTGCTCTTTATTTAACACCAAGTAGGATTGTGCCTGTATGAAAGCAACACATCCAGTGGTTTCCCGCAGACATTTTGATGATGGATTGCTGGCATCACTTGTTTTCTTTTGAAGGCAATTCATTTATCAGAGACAATTACTCAACTGATAAGTTCAGTGTGTTCAGCTGTTCGTGGCTACACAGCAGCTACAGGCCAATAAATATGAGCTGCAATTAGCTTGATTAATGATTTCAGATCACTAAACTGCAACTTTGTTTAAGATAAGGCTCTAGGAAGCTTTTCTGCTGAATCTGGCAAGTTTACTGGCATTGGTGACACTACCTTCATTGTAAGCACCCCAAGCCAGCAGCTCCTTCAGTCTGACTTCGTGATAAAGAGAGTTCCAGTCCTTGGAATTTCTGAAGAGCTCAGCAGGTGTTTGGTGGGGGAAGTACAGTGACAGGGAGCCCCCTCCCATCTGCCACATTGCAAAGCGCTAAGGAAATTGTTTCCAAATGTCCCTTAATTTAGACGTTTCCTCCCTCCCCCACCCCACCCCAGCCTCCTGTTTTACTCCTCTGGGCTGCTGACCTTCACCTCTTCAGCCATCCTTCAGCCGAGCCAGCCGTGAGTGTCTTGGAGCGTGGAGCAAGGGAAGCAGAGCCATGCAGAGCAGGTTTTAAAAGCACTCTATTTGCTCTGACATGTTGGCTGTCACCAGCAGTGCTGCAGTGGGACTTGCAGAGCACGGAGCGTGCTGGCAGCAATCCCTTCAGCTGGGATGGCATTTGCCTTTCATTCATTTTCGGGCTGTTAAGAGCACGAGGGTGAGTGCATGTGTGCAGGTACGTGCACCTACATGCTCTTCCCTTTCTGCCCTTTGCTAAAGGAATCAACGTCACTGATTCCTGTGCCACAAGCCCAGACTGGTAAGGACTGTGCTTGTGGAGCAGCAGTTTCAGAATTACAGCCTCTGCTAAGCTCCAAGTACAGGCTCCAAGCCATGAAATGAGCTGGGGTTCACCCCACTCTACCCAGCATGTTTTACACAAACCCAGTCCCACCTCTCACTCCTCCCAGCAAAGGCATTTCCAGGCTGAGGAACTTCTAGGCAGAAACCTGTGGAGATATGATTTCAGTGGTCTGGGAAATGATGTGATTGGCATTTCACTTTGGATGGACATCAGGTGAAATTCAAACCTTCATACATTCCAGTTACAACATAGGCACTTGCCTCAACCAGCTCACTCAGAGGCTGGAAGTGGGGTGTCCTCCCTGAATTCAGGGGAGAAATGCAAACCATTTGGTGTTAGTAAGAATCTGCTGTTTCTGGGCTCAGGGTAACACCAGGAACAGGGACATGGCTGCAGCCCCAGCCCTTTCTCCAGTTTAGGTGCTAAATTATCTCTGCAGCTCTTTCTTCCCAAGCTGAGAGTCTGAGGTCTCCTTCCAAGGAAGAAATGTTGGAAGAAGGCACCCACCACTGGAGCAAGGGTCCTGCAGCTGCAGTGTAAGATTTGCTTGTGCAGTGCAAGATTTTGGGTTCAGTTCCCACATTAAGATGGGGAAAAACAGTGCAACAATTTCTGCATTTCACCTCCATGTCTTCAATCTGATCTCTATGTGGGCACAAAAAGCAAGAAGGAGAGCAATGGAGCAACCACAGCCACGAGGAGGAGGAGGAGGAGGAGGAGGAGGAGGAGGAGAAATCTTACTTGCTCACTCCATTTTCAGGGCCCTTCACTCATTTCATGTGACACTTAGGAGGAAAATATGCTGCAGCTGTTAATTTAATGCCCCTCTCATTTCTCAATTTTATCCTGAGAATCCATTTAAAATATAGCATAAATATTTGGAAATCAATACTTTTCCCTGGGATATTTCCTCACAAATGACAGGTAACAGGTATATTTTATTAGCTCAATTGGAATTGCTTTCTTCCATACCAGCAATCCATTTGTCAGCCACAGCCAAACACTGAACTCTTTACCAGATGTCCCCTGGGGCTAAATAAAGGACAAAAAAAACGAAACAAACCCATCCCAAACTGTAGGTACACAGGTCTGTCTCCTCAGGGATGTGGATGGGCTCATCTTTCAGACAAGCCTGAAGCCAGGAAGGCTCTAATGAAGCCTCCTGGAGGAGCCTGAGTCCTGGGGAACTATCACTCACCTGCTGACCTGAAGGGCTGAGCAAGTATGACAGGAAAAGAGGAGAACAGAAAAGGAGGAATTGTTGGTCCAGAGATTTGATAGAGCCCCTGCAATCATCTGACCTTTATTACAGAGTAAAAGGAGATTTTGGTGGGAATTTTTGTAAACTATGGCTGCTTGATTACATAATGAAAAGGAAATATGCCTATCAGAAATGTCACTTATAGCTTGGGGATTGGTTCAGATGAAATTTAATCACATTTTCCCAACTTTTAGTGTGCTCCTGGGTTCTTGGGGTACCAATGTGCCAGCGTCACCCTAAGGAATATGTTGGCAAATTTGAAATCAATACACAAGCAACCTTGAGAAGATGAAATGCTGGGTTAAGGCTTTATGATTCTCAAAACTTTTCAAGATTTCTTATCCCATTTCTGAGGCATTTTCATGGCCATCCTACAGTTTTAATCACATCATCAGGTTCTTACTGGAATACAGCTGTTTTCCAGTTTGTGTTCAGCAGATAAATCCCCTCCAGTAAGGAAAACCCAGAGGTTTGAGACAAATGTGCTCAGAAAGTGGCCAAGAAATGAATAAAGCCAAGTCAATATAAATGACACATGGCCATATCCTGGGCTTGGCTGTACCAGAGTGAATTCCAGCCGATCAGCATTGCTCTCCCTGGCTTCAGACCTGTGAAGCAAAACGTGGTTCCTTCATCTGCGCACAAACAACATCTGAAGCAAGGAGAAGATGGACTAAGTGGGAGGATGAGACAAAAAGAGAAGGAAGGCTTCACCAAGATGAAAGCCAGGACCGGTGACCATCTGGAGAAGACAATTTCTGAGCCAGTTTCTACAAAAACACAATTTTGGCACATACTCCAGACCTTGCCAGCCCAACCAGGATTTTAGCAGGACAATGACAACAATCCCTTCTAAGAAAAGAGTTATGCCAACATGTACCTCACTGGCTGGAGCATAATCAGGATCCAGATGAAATTGCAAAGGTGACATGATAAGGTACCAAATCAGGTCACTGAGGAGATCTCAGCCCATGGCAGAGAAGGGCCAGGCCATGGCCCGAGTCCAGCTCATGCTCTCAACACAACCCACACCAAACCCACCAACTCCAATGGCAGAGAGGATGGTTTGGCTCAGCATGAGGGGAGTGTGGTGTAACAGAAGCCAGGAAGACCCATCTGACCATGGGCTGCACTGTGCCTACACAGAGAGGAAAATCAGCAGAAGGGACAGGGGAAGGAAGAATCCACCAGAAGCTCTCCCCAAGGAATGCTCTCCTGAAGGAAAGGCTGAAGGGTTGTTAAGGGACTGATGACGTTTTTGCCGTTTTGACCTGGACTCAGGGAGAGGCCAGACCCCAGAAATGTGAAGGTCCAGCCTGTGATTTGGGTTTAAAGTACAGAGCATGGCAGCTTCAGTCCAGCTCTCCCTCTTTTTTATGAGCCCCCTCTAAGTACTGAAAGGCCTCAATGGGGTTTCCCTTGAGTCTTCTCTTTACCAGGCTGGACACCCCCAAGCTCTCTCAGCCTGTCTCCATAGGGGAGGTGCTCCAGCGCTCTCAGCATCTTCATGACCTCCTCTGGATTTTCTCCAACAAGTCCACATCCTTCTTATTTTGGGGACCCCTGTACTCCAGGTGGGGTCTTACAAGGAAAAGATGTGAAGAATCACCTCTTTCGACCTGCTGGTCACATTTCTTTTGAAGCAGCCCAGGATGCAGTTGCCTTTCTGGGCCACATTTCAACAGGGAAGCACACAACAGGGGGATAACAAATGGCCACAACTATTTTTTACCAAGCAAGCAAGAGCGGGGGTGGGAGCCTCCCAGCCCCTACACGGGGCAGGGGGGTTTGTTTAATCTGTCCTACTCTGCCAACCCCCAGATCATTTCCTTCTCCAACAGCTGCAGCTGTGGGGGACAGCAGAGCACGGAGACACACAGCTGTCCCTTCTGATTGCCACACAGCCCTGTCAAGGCTTGCTGGGTCTGGCTCTGGGACCAGCTCTCCTCAAACCCCATTCCTCGTGAGCTGTTTAGGGCAATTCGTGAATTTTTTTTTTTTTTTTTTCTTGCCTCAACCACATCCATTTGGAGAAAAAGAGATGCAGCCGCTCCTCGTGAATTTTGCCTGTTTCACTGCTTTCAGCTAGCAAAGCTGCAGGGCGATGGGAGAAATACACAGCATTTCCAAAGTATTTTTTTTTGCATTTGAAATATTCCACATAAATGTATTTCTCCTTGGCCAGCACTCCAGGTCTGTGAGATGGTTTCCAGCACAAGCTACTCATGATCTATACCCCCAGCGTGTGAACAGGAATGATAGTTTTTGCATAATTCAGCTGTCATGAAGTTCTTAGAGCAGTTTGTTAAATCTCTACTGTAAGACTTACAGTCCTGCCTAAGGGAAAGGGTTTGGGCTATCTGCCTCAGTTTTCTGTGTTTTGGAGGAAAGGGGGTTGTTCCTGCAAGTCAGCTGAAGGGGATTTTGTAACAGGAGAACTCTCACGGTGGTGAATGTCACTTCTCACAGGGAGGGCTTTTTCCATGGCGAGATCTGCACAGTTGGAATCTGAATGGAATAAACCTACAGACTGACCAAACACAAATGAGCTTTTTAAAAGATCTGCGTCAGATTTGTAAATGCTGGTCCACAAAGACCTGGCTACAGTCATGAGGACAAAAGCTTTAAAAGAAGACTCATCCTCAAACTGGGTTGGATTCCACAATACAAAGAGGAACAGAACAAGACCACTAACTGCACTTCTCCTCTATTTTTCTTCCTGTTTAGTTTGACCCTACCCATAGCATAGTTTCTTGGCCTGGCTTGATATAAATGACAACTTTATAAAGTTGAACTGGTCTTTTTCTAACCTGAAAAACCTTTTTTTTTTTTAAAAAAACCTTTTTTATTCTTTTTTTTTTTTTTTTTTGGACACAAAAGGTTCAGTATTAGACATAATCACTTTTTGGCATGCTATCTAAATATGCATTCTCTTAGATTGATTGGCTCTGTGTAAAGACCTACAAGGAATAAGGTTCTACTATTCACTATTGTCAAAGCAATACCCCAGACTCCTAAACAAATTTGCTGCTGCAAAGGTAGGAAAAAAAATAACAACCCTGGTATAATTACCTTGCCTGAAGCCACTGCTCTGACACCACAAAACTGAGGTTTTCTGTGCTGTGTAGGAACTCAACTGATACATTTTTCCCTAATGCATAGTCACTTTCTCAATGGGACAGCATTTTCTCCCAAGGAGCATCCCAAACTGCTCAGGTTACAAGGGGTTAGGTCTCAATGTTGCTAGAGAAAGAGCACAACTGTCCTCAATGAACACAGGCTAAGGGTGCAGGAATGCTGAACTGGAGAACCACAAACTGCCCAAAATGCAGCCACATCCACACCAATGGTCCTCACAGCAAATTTAAATCATCTTTAGTTCAGATGACTGAATTTGGGAAAAAATCAGTATTGTCCCTGTTCGGTCACTTTGTATTTGCTGTAACAATTAACAGATCTGTTGATGCAGTCCTGAAAAATTCAAGGCTGATGCTTTGAGATCTGAGCAGGAAGTTTGACCAGCTGATCTAGTTGGGGTATTGGAACTTGATGATCTTTAAGGTCCCTTCCAACCCAAACCCCTCTATCATTCTCTCTCCAGAGATCGCCTCTCCCAGCCTCTGTTTCTCAAAGGTTGTGTGCAGGTCTGTTCATTCTTTTGCCAACAGTTGGACTCAGCACTTGGCCCACAAATAAAAAACTGCCTAGAAGGGATCATTTGACTCAGGGGAAAAAAGCAAACCCACTGTCATTCTACTGTTTGCATGTTTTTGCATATTAAAAGAAATAAAACTACTCATTGTCATAATTGCACAGACTCTTGATTTATACACTATTTTTTGGTCAAAGGTACACGAAGTCTTAAGATCTCACACAAACAACATGCTATCAATGCTAACAGCCTGGAGCATTTCAGGACAAGCAAGAATTGAGAAACAAGATTTTTTTCAGAAATTAATGAAGGCTTCCATTTGAATTTTCATACAGAAATAAAGTCTAATTTTATCTTTGCACATAAGAAAATACTTGGGGTCAAGAGATCAATGCCTGGATCTATTACAAGTTTCTTTTTTTGAAGACCATAGGAATAAATATGTGCCCAACTTACCATGCTGCTCCATTCTTTCCCAGTTGTCCAAGAGACATAAAGTGTTTCTAAATTAGATTATTAATTATCAAGCTACCAGATCAGTCTCACAGCAACTGCATAAAACCAGCTTTACAAGTTGTATCCATAGCACTATCACTTCCAGGAAGAGTCCAGGAAAGCAGATTTTGCACATGACCCTGATGAACAGCAACAGTCAACTGCTTTTCCTCACCTCTTCAACTCCTCTTTTTAAGCAAAAGCTGTTCCTTTTATTTCTGATCAGCCTCATACATGTTCTCCCCATTTCACACTCAAACCATTCTGTGATTCAATGAAGATGGCATTTAAAGTCAAGGAAGCAACAGAGCAATGTGCCCATGAGCATCAGCTTATCTAGGCCCTGGGCCTGTGGATCTGTCCAAAAGAAAAATTGGAATGGGGAAAAAAATTTTTGGAAGGCTTTCATGGCAGCATGTGTCTGAAAAAGTTCCCATTCACTAAAGCCACTCATTGTCCACGGGATTTGGGAGCAGTGGAGGACACTCAGGTAGGCATCAGCACTGCTGGACATCTTCCCCCAGCTGTTACAAAACTTCCCAAAAAATCTTTGCATTGTTGATAAGGCAGAGTATTTCAAAATATTGCTACCCCATACCGTGGAGGGATATGGGGTAAATGTAGTTTTGATTTAATCTCAACCTGAGTATTACTGCAGCTTTTCATCAAGGAAAAATATTTAGTTATTGATCAAAAACACTTCTTATCCTCATTGCCATCAGGAGATAATGGGCAGGGAGGAAAAAAGGACCTTTGTTGCTCTATTACAGTCCTCATGCTGCTGGCTTGGATACTTGCAGGGAAGCTGAAAATGTCCTTACAAGCCCTGGCCCTGCTCTGCAGTTTGGCTATTGGGACCAGGAGGAGAAAAGGAATGTGGGTGAATGACCATGAAACTTATCATGCAATCAGAACTTGGTGTTCCTACCCATTTCCAAAAGGGGAGAGGGGAGCCAGCCAGGAAACAGAGCGAGACCTAAAAAACACACAAACCAAATTTGATTAACTGAGGAGGAGGAAAAACAGCAAGTTAGTCTCACTTTGAAGGTTTTATGTCAATGCACAAAAACACATTTGTATTTAGGTTTCCAGGCCTAAAGTAGCTGTGGGAAGGAAGAGGGGGCTCTTTTTATTAAAAATATTTATTGAAGCTTTGTTTTAAAGAAGCCCTAGTGCTCTTCAAAACACAACTTTGACAGTGTGGTCTCCAGGTGGAGATGAAATCACATCTTATTGGCATGATGGGGATGGAGGGACAGAAGGCACTGAATGTTCATAGAACATTGCAAGAACACATTTGAAGAGGAAAGGGTCTGTAATGCACATGGATGGCTTTTTTGGACACCATAGCATCAAAGCAAGATGAACCTATGTGCATCATGGAGTGAGGAGCCATAAAGTCAGCCCTGCTCGCATCCAGAGCACTGAGATGCCCTCGGTCACCTCTTGGATGAGGACTGGAAGGGACACTGAGCAAGTTCACAGATGATACAGAACTGGGAGGAGCTGTTGACTCCCTCGAAGGCAGGGAGGCCCTGCAGAGAGACCTCAGCAAATGTGAGGGCAGTCACCAACCATGTGAGGTTCAACAGGGGAAAGTGCCGGATTCTGCACCTGGGATGGAGCAACCCTGGATGTACGGACAGACTGGGGAATGAGGGGCTGGAGAGCAGTGCCAGGGAAAGGGACCTGGGGGTCCTGGGCAGTGGAAAGTTGAACCAGAGCCAGCAGTGCCCTGGCAGCCAGCAGGGACATCCCTGTCCTGGGGGCACCAGGCCCAGCATGGCCAGCCGGGCCAGGGAGGGATTGTCCCGCTCTGCTCGGGGCTGGGGCGGCCTCACCTCGAGTGCTGGGGGCAGCTTTGGGTGCCACAATAGAACAAAAACATGAAACTGTGAGAGAGTGCCCAAAGGAGGGCACGAGGATGGTGAAGGGCCTTGAGGGGAAGCCGTGTGAGGAGAGGCTGAGGGCACTTGGTCTGTTCAGCCTGGAGGAGACACAGAGGAGACCTCAGTGCAGTTACAGCTGCCTCATGAGGGGAAGGGGAGGGACAGACACTGATCTCTGCTCTGTGGTGACTGTGACAGGTCACAAGGGCCTCAAGGCCTGGGTTGTGTCAGGGGAGGTTTAGGTTGGATATTAGAAAAAGGTTCTTCCCCCAGAGGGTGTCTGGGCACTGAACAGGCTCCCAGGGCAGTGGTCAGAGCACCAGCCTGGCAGAGCTCAAGGAGTGTTTGGACAATGCTCTGGGGCACAGGGTGACTCTTGGGGATGGTGCTGTGCAGGGCCAGGAGCTGGACTGGATCATCCTTGGGGGTCCCTTCCAACTCAGCTTGTTCTGTGACTCTGTAAATGAGTGTTCATGGAGTGATCCATATAATTTAGACTAGCAAGGTGGCAAGGCCACAGCCTACACTTCTTCTTTTGCTTGTCAAGGGGGCACAGTCAAAATGCACCAGCCCCATGAGTGCTTCCTACACTTGTGTGTGTACAACACCCCTCATGCTAGGAAGTCAGGCATCCTCCACACAACTGAAAACAGCCTTTGTTCCTCTGTGAAGAAGCACATGCTGCCCCTGAGCAATCCACAGCCTTGCTGAAAATTCATATCACCACTCCCATGCTTGCTGCACATGATCTCCCAAACTGTATCCTGGGCAAAATGCACATTGGGCCAGACCCATGCCCTCTCCATCCTATACCCAGACCATTGTCCCAGCAGCAGGCCTGACCTTTGGATGAGAAAGCAAGGGTCCTGCTTGCACCACACTTTTCAAAGAGCACATTAACCCTGATTGTCTTGGCTAACTCTCTGGAATTTCCTTCCTTGCCCCGGAGACAGAGCATTCTGTGGAAATGAAAATTAATACTTACAGGCGACTAGAGTTTGGGTGTGTTTTCAATTATATATTGAAAAAAAAAATAGAGAGAGTGGAAATTCAGTGGCTGTTACAAATAAGCCCATTTTAATTGTAAATTTATTTAGCAGGAGGTGGAATTAATCACCTAAAAGAGAACAGGGGGAGAGCCCCAACACTGCACACAAAGCAAGGAAAGTGCGAATCACACAGTTGGCATGAGATCCCATTTCATTTTTGTTAAGTGCAGGGGTTTTAAGTCCCTGAATATCTCACTGTTCTTTCCCTCCTGTTCTCCAGAGGGAGAACAAATGCAAATGGTGTCGTGTTAGAAGGGGCTAAAAGGGCACCCTGTAATAATCCAGTGCACGAAACCCCATGGATTCATCAAGGAGGGAAGGTGTAACAGCCTTCAGGAAGCCTGCAATAGCCTCTGTGTACACATAACACCTCCAAAGGAATTTTCTGCAGCTATTCAAGAACAGACCCAGGTCTATTCACCCCAGTTTCACCCCATAGCTTGCACATGCCTAGGCAGCACTCAAGAGAAGCACAACAGAGGGCTGTACACACAGAAATAACCCCAGCCAGATGAAAAATAGGCTCTGTTCTTTCTCCCCTTGTGCTGGTGTTGGGTTTGACAGTCTTTCCACAGCGTGTACCCCACAGCACAGCGCAGCAAGAGCATGAACAAGCCCCCAGCAGCAACCAGGCACTTTATAACTCTTCCCCACACCACAACTACATCTGTTCCACACCAAGCAAGGACAGGAGAGGCCAGGCAAGAACCTGGCACCCACAATTCTCCAGCAAGCTCGTAGGCATGCCAAGTCCCAACAGATGTGGCCACATCACAGCAGGCTGCAGGCAGGATGAAGATCCCATTTGTGGAGTGGAGGCTGAGGTGGGGGTCAGCTCCAACGTATTTTCCATACACATTTTCTTTGAAGGCTGTGAATTAATTTTGCATGGACAATCTCGCTGTCATTTCAGATTCCCACTCCACTAACATTCAAGCTTTAGCTGTACAAATAGGGGAAATATATTCCATGTTTCCAGACAGTGCTTGTCACATCAGTGAGTATTGAAACCTACTACTGTCAATGAATTTGCTCAGCTCCTCCTTGAACCTGCTGATCCTGTCTCCACAGCTGCCTGTGGTTGCACCTCCCTTGCATGCTGGCAATGCTCTCCCTAATGCACCCCTAATGCACCACTGGCCTTCTTGTCACCCAGGGCACTGCCAGATCAAGGAGAGCTTGTTGTCCACCAGGACACTTGGGTCCTTCTCTGCAGAGCTGATTTCCAGCAGGTCAGTCCTCAGCCTATACTGGGCTGGGGTTATTCTTCCCCAGCTGCAGAACCCTCTGTTTGCCTTTGTTCAACTTCAAACAGTTCAGCTTATCCATTACCAAGAAGCTTTTTAAAATTTGAATTGTACTCTACAACCAGCACCTTCTTTCCAGGTGTTGCTTATAATATTTCCATTTCCTGTAATGATCCAACCCTGAGAGCCAAGTTTCTGACTGAAAGGAGAGGTATCATCAGGCCACTTAGTCACCTCCAGTGAGCAATCTGCACATGACACTTAACTACCCTGGGTTTTTTTAATTGTTAGTGTTGCAAACTGGCTCTGTGTAATGCACTAAGAGTGTGTTGCCCAAGTTTCTGTAGGAACCCAGTTTTGAAACTGCTACATGCAAAAACAAATATCAGCTGTGACCATGAGAAAAACCATGGGTCTCATCCAGGTGACCACAGCTTGCACGTAGAGTATGAGCAATCAGTCAGATTGACTCTTGAAAAACATACACCTCTCTCAGTTACAGGGTTTATCCTACAGGGGGGAAAATAAATCTGTTTTCAGTGTACAAGTAGGACTGAGAATCAGTAATCCATCAGTTTGGCCAAAACTTCAAGCCAAAAGCATTTTGTTTGTGTGTGTTGAAGCAATAATTTTGTACAGCTTTCCTTAGATGTGAGCAAGATATCAATCCCCCAAAATGGCACAGAAAGCCTCACACAAAAGCACTCATTTAGTCTTTGAAACTGCAAAACTGATTTTCTAAGCTACTTTCTAGGAAACACTCTGTGAACCATGAAGAATTTCTCAACAGGAAAAGAGCTGAGCAGAGGGTTTGTGACACTGAAGAAAAGCTCCTACTGTCCCAGATTTGCTGCACAGTCTGCTAGCTCACAGCCCTTCCAGAACTAGTTCTTCTGACACCCTCCACACCAGGGAAATGTCATATTCCCCACTGCACAAGAGACAGGCCTTAGATACCCAAGGGGTACCCAGGCAAAACGAGATCACCAACAGGTGATCCTTGGTAGCACCTTCACTGTTGGGCATGAGTGCCTTACCACAGGAGAGGAGGCAGAAGCCTGAAAGGGAGATGGGTGGCAAAGAAAGAAAAAAATAAGGGAAAATCAACAATTACAGTTACATTGTGCAGCTGCCAGAAAAGCTGAGGGACAGAAGGTGAATTATGCCACAGAATAGAGGCTGTAGCATTGCAGAATGGTAACAGGTCCCTGCACCATGAAGGCACAGTCTGCGTTTGAAGATTAAACTTGGTGCTCTCCCTAGGATTCCAGCAGCCTGATACTTTCCCTACAAACTCACTTTCTGATGGAATAAGGCAAGATTTCAAGCATGCATCTACAGGAAGTTGTCTTGATGGACAGTATGCTCAGGGAAATGGTGAGATCACAGCCCCTGGAACTGTTCAGAAAACATGTAGATGTGGTGCTTAGGGACATGGTTTGATGGTGGACCTTGCAGTGGTAGGTTAATTAAGTAATTGGACTCAATGATCTTAGAGGCCTTTTCCAACCTTAATGAGTCCATGATTCTATATGTGCATGCATGGTATGTACAGATTATAGAGCTGGTTGATTGATAACTCCCATATTGTTCGACACATCCAGATTGATGGATGTGATTTGAAATTCAAATTTTCAACTTATTTGGCTTAAACATGAGATCTGGGGAGGAAAAGGAAAAAAAACACATGATTTTTGAGGGATGGACAAGAAATTTCTGAAAGTGGGGTCTGGCCACACTTTCAAAAGATGTGTGGTGGGCTTCCTGTTTCCATTTAAAATCTCTTATTACTATGCCAAATGCTTACTGTTTGCCAGTGAAGGTAGTGGCCAATCTACAGGCTGTTTGCAAGCAGAGGATAACCAGTTCCTAAAAACTGTAAGGAATTACAGAGCTTAGGAGCATTTGCAGAATCTTCCTCCTAGTGCCTACATCTGTATAGGCTATTTATTTCAGGGTAACCTCAATGCCTCTGTGCAGTTACTAGCCCTGTGCTGGCTGACACACCCATGAGCCTGCCAAGCACTGGAGATGTTCATGACACTTTCCTGCCCACACCCCCTTCATCCCTTCAGCCTCTCCATGCTGCACCAGTTCAAGGCCAGCAAATGAGTTCAGTTTCAAAGAACTGCCAGTGATGCAACAGTGGTTGCATTTACCCAGTCAAACCAGGTAAAAATGATTCCCATATAATTTCTTCAGAGCAGCAGCCTGGAATCATGGAATCACAAATGGTTTGGGTCGGAAGGGACCAACCTGGTTCCAAACCTCCCACCTTCCACTATCCCAGGTTGCTCCAAGCTCCATCCAACATGGCCTTGGACACTGTCAAGGATAGGGCATCAACAACTTCTCTGAGCAACCTGTGCCAGGGTCTCACCACCCTCACAGGGAAGAATTTTTTCCATAAAACACCAGACTCCATTTCACCAGGTAGGAAAAGGCTTTAAACAAAAGTATTTATTTAGAGAATATCAGTGGCACTAATTTATGTGCTGTTCAATAGGGATGTGTGGGTGCATTTGTTACCAAACCCCAGTAATCAGATGTTAAAGATCACTCAGAGCCCACTGGGGCTTTGCACAATGTTCTGAGCACTGCAAGCCAAATGTGATGCTGGTAACATCTTCCTCTGTTGTGCAATTGAACTGAAGAAATACCAGCACTTTCCATTTTTGAGAAAAGAAATAGGAAAATAAAAGGATAAAAGGGATTATACAGATCACCTGCCATATCTGGGGGAAATTCACAGTAAAAGAAGCATGATAAATCATTAAATCAAAAAGGAACATTTCAGCTGTAAGGAATTTTTCGTTCTGTTTAAGCCTTAAAAAAAACTATAGCCAGACACACAAATATGATTATGTTGAGAAGTGCTGCAGGTGGGTATTACCAAAACAATGACCACATCAGGAATAGAAATTTAAGAGGAGAGTGAAAGGACTGGTACAAAGGAGTCCCAAAGTTAAAAACAACCCATGACCCCACCACTTGCGACACAGATATCAATACGTGGGAACCAAATCCCTTTGGCACATCAGCATTGTGCAGCCGGAAACTTGTGAAACTCGTTCCACTGGTCCCCAAATGCAGCACAGGAGATGCAGCCAGAGCATGGAACACAGAGAAAGGACACCAGGGAAAAGTGGGGTTATGGACAGGGCACCAGCAAATTAAGCCAGGAAGAAATTAAATTGAGAGGAAGCAGGAATGGGCAGTTATAGATGACATCGCAGCTCCTGCTGTGAACTCTCTGCCCCAAGAGGGCTCTCAGCCTTCAGCAATTGTCTTTCTGCAGGTATCCCTGCTCCACTTCAAGACTGCACACCCTGTGCAGAACCAGAGAAAGGGCTCAGAGTCTAGCAGGATGCTCTATTTAAAAATAACGTAATCCAAATTACCTTGGCTTGCACCAAGTTCTGACAAACCCCTAATGGCAAAGGAAAGGAAGATTTCTCCATCTACACATTGCAAAAACATTCCCAGTAATTGCCACTGCTCCTTCATCAACAGCCCCTTTTTTCTTGCATCTCCCCATGCAGCAGATTGTGCTCTCCTCCCTCCACAGACTAACATCATCACACACAGTCATACAATCACACAGCAACAATGCCAATGGCAAAAAAAATTGAAGTATTCAAACCCAAGTAGCAACAGATGTCTCGTTTACAAATTACCACCATTTCACAAGACAGCAGGAAAAAATGACCAATTTGGAGACTCTCATTGAAGTATTTCATTCCTCTCTCTGTTGATTCACCAGCATAAATCTTACATTGTGATTTTGATGAAGGAGTGGAAAAAAAGAGACTCTTTTCACCCTATCCACCAGTTTAAGCATGCAAGACCATCCTCAATGCTTTATGACAAGGTCCACTGGGCTTTGTAGGCAGCTTTTTTAATTTGTATAGCTAATAAAATGAAAGAAAAAAAATCACCTTCTCAGTCCTGCAACATACAGATTTGTGTTATGGCATCTGGGTCCTTGGGGTAACCTAGCACATTATGCCACACTTGGCCAAATCTGGAGGAGTTTTTCCCTGCTCAGCAGAACTGTTTTACAGCAGGGCTTGTTCTTCAAAGTCCCTCATGCTGCCTGTGCTGTCCTTCTGATCACAGGGCTTTTATGTGACTGTCACGGAATCATAAACATCATGTGAGGGGGGATGGCTCAAAAAACAGAGTCTTCCCAGAAGCTGCAACTCTCCAAAAGCAGTGCTGATGATACTCCAACCATCCCAATTCTGCCAGCCAGCTGGTTATGACCTGGAAAGCACCTGATCTTCCAATTTAAGTGTCTTTTCATCACCCCAAATGATGGCAAATGAACAAAGCAAATGAACTCCAATGGCAAATGAACTCCAGCTCTATAAACAGCACTGGCCTCACAGCAGAAACCCCGTGTCAGCCAGCCCATCACAGCACATGCAAAGCCCTTTCTGTAAGAAGAGGACCAGAGAAGTGCTCAAAGGGCACATGTGGACAGTCAGCAGTAGATAAGGACTGTGTTTGCTCAGACATACACAAAATCGTGGTTGACTAAGCACAAAAAAAAATATGGATCATGCTTACCTGGGCAAGTCTATGAATAATCCCAGTGGATGGAGCACACTGCTGACAATTTACCTGTGGATCTCAGAGCTGCAGTATCTTTCAGACAGTGCTAATGTCCTCAGATTTTAAGGGGTTGAGTCTTCAGGGACATCAGCAAGTGCTCTGATCCTGTAGAATATTAATAGTTCAATAGCAGCGAGGCAGCTGCCTCTTGGTGTACCTGTGTCCTCTTCCCTCCCAGGTGAACAATACCAACATTAAATCTGACATGTCTGCAACTTGACAGAATTATTGTGCAAGACAGAGGCTTCTCAAGTGCCTCTGGCTTTTTGCACAGAGCCACACAAGGACATGCCCTGTGGCTGTGCCTGGGAGCTGAGCACACATGGCAGCCCATACACAGCCACTGGGCCAGTACAAGCATCAGAGGGACTGAATTCATAGAAAAACACCTTTCAGAGTCTTCCTGGACAAGATTTCTAGGTAAGAGTAAAAGCTGTCTGAGATGTGGATAGACATTAGCCCTGCATGAGAGAGCCCACACAGGACTTCAGCATCCCTTCCTGTCACTGCAGACAGAGCCCAGACATGTTATCCACTTCACCCAGGGAAAGGTGAACATCAGATTAGGAACACAAACTTGTGTTAAGACCTTGCTCTGTCCTCAGGCACGTCGAAGATGATGCAACTTCCACAGCTATCAGGGAGTTACACTGCTCATATGGAAAATATCTTCATAAAAGCAACAATCCCAAGGGCACACCGTGAGTATGGGCTCACCAGAAGATTCGAGGTCATTCCTTTCATTAGGAATGGGGCAAAAAAAAAAAAAAGATCCTATTTGATCTGCAGTGGGAAGGGGAACAGGGCATGAATGCCCGCATTCAGCTGCAATTAACCGGGGCTCCTCCTTAGCTTCAGTACACCAAGAGGGAAATTATTTGAAAGCCGCAGCCGACGGGGAGAACTGAGTGGGTTTGGGATGGAGGGAACAAATCTTTCCCTTACGACAGCTTAAGAGTACCACCTGGTGGAGAAAGCCAAATTTGCTCTGCCGCTCCAGAGTGGGCTGCAGAGGGATGACAGGAAACACAGTGAAAGAAGATAAAGATGTAACAGGACTATTCAGGCTTATTTTCCTATAGAAACTGAATTTTCCCCCCCTTTTCACGGGGTGCTAAGCGAGGGTGAAAACCACACTGGGCCCAAGCAGCTTAGTTCAGGTCTCCCACTACAGACCCACTCCCACATGGCCAGCAAGGAGGTCCTTGGTGTTGGGCATGCAGCAGCCTCCTCTTGAACAGCTTATTTTATTTTATAACAACAACAACAAACAAAAACAAAAAAACCCCAAACGAAACAAAACAACACAACAGCAACAACAAAAAACAAACAACAACAAAAAAAAAAAACCAGCAGCCTCCAAGAACTTGTCAGGAGGCAACCAGGCAGCTAACATCAACCTACACAGTACAAACAAGTGTCTCTCAGTGATAGACATCTCCAAGCAGAGAAATTTCACAGCTGAATGTTTAAAAAAAAAAAAAAATCAAGGCCTCTGAAATTTGAATTAACAAAGGAATTATTTGGAGAACGGCCTGGATGAAATAGGAAATATGGAAAGCTACAGAACTACAGGACTAAATAAATTCCTATGTCTGCATATATATAAGTTTTGAAGTGTTTAATTAGAGATCTTTCCAGAATCTGCAGACAAAATGTTAATTTTTGACAATGCGAGGGTTTCATTACACTTAAGTAGCCTCATTATGCAGTTCCATTCTGGTGTTGAATCAATTAAGCATGGCAGCAATAAAGCAAAGTGGAACTAAAACTAATGTTCTAGTGGGAGCTAAATCACCAGGATTATTCAGAGTGACATGTTTCTTAAGGAGACCCAGGCGAAGTTTATTTACACTGGCGATTGTCCCTGTGCTGTGCCACGCAACCTGGAGAGCCTGACCTACTGCTGCACCCCTCCAAGCAGCAGCAAATTAAATCCCTAAATCATGGGAGGTGTTTGCACTCTCACAGCTAATTTAGGGCTCTGAGTAAACTTATTTTTAATATATTATACAGAAAACTCAAAAAAATGTTTTAATATTATATATCTGAAACAAAATTCTATCTAAAACAAAGTTCTAAGGGAAAGACTCATTCAAAACCAGCAATATCTTAACAGAGAAAAGCTAAATAACTTCCACTTTTTATAAATTTGTGCAGTGAAAAATCATGAGCAAGAGTTTTGGCTACTGCCAGTCAGACACTGTTGACTTGTATTCAACTACAACAACTTCCAGACTCTTCCACAATTTGCCATAGCCACTAATTAGTTTACTAAAGACTCCCTGCCAGTTGTGAACTCCTGAGATGATGGCAGTTGGAGTGTTGGAGTTTTTTATCAAGCAATTAATTTTTCCATTTGCTGTTTTCTCCCCTCCTTGCTCTTGGCTCAGCTCACACTGCTCTGTCTCTGGATCAAGCTGAGCTCAGCTCAAGCATGGTGCTGCAGCTACGTTGTGCTTAGCCCAGGGATTTCTCACCAGATGTTAATGCTGTTTATTAAGAGAAGTGATTGTGAATAGAATTGCTCTGAATTTCAGCCAAAATAGGCTTTCAATTGCTCAGGCCCTTCAGATTTGCAGGAAAACTGAAGTTTGGGTTTGAAAATTTCAAAGTTTGAAACAGAAAACTGCTTCCATTTGGAAATGCTGGTGGGAGGAAAGTTTGGGGCATGAGCCACCTGGTCTCTATCTCAACAAAGGGCAAATCAGATTTTACCTCTGAGTCTTTGGCACTGGGCACCTTGTCACTGACAGGGGAGAGAAGGTATGAAGCAAACCAACCAGATCCTCAAGCTGTTGCTGTGATGTCCTGCTGAAATCAAAATGCTCTGGTTTCCCACCACTGCTGGCCCAAGGGAAGTAGCTTTTGCATGGAGACATTTATTTTGTGAAAGCTTCAAGTCAAAAGCTTAGTGTTCCCCCTCAAAAGACAATTCCATGAAAATATTTCCTTAGATTAAGTAATTTTAATAGCATCTCTCTAGATACCATTTACATACCATTTGCCTGGAAACAGACCAGCTTCCAGTAGGAAAGCAGGCAGTCCTGTCCCAGCATCTCCCAACCATCCTGTGAAGACAGAAATGAAATTAATCCCTGGTTGACTTCCCAAAAGTTGCACAATTAGATAGAAAGTCTCACCAACTCCTGAGCCAGAAAGGACTCTTTCAAACTGGGGACTATCAAACTGGGGAGCAGAAAACTACACCACTGCTTCCCCTTTACAGGCCAGCAGGAGCTTGGCCATTGAGCAAGGAGGGACTCAAGGTGTCAGGATGGGGTGAAGGGTTAATGTGGAGGATGGAGGCTCTGGCTCTGCAGATCCTGCCAGGGTGGGCTGTGAGGAGCCAAGAATTGGCTAAGAAAACAGCCTGGCTTCTCTCACAGAGTCACAGCAGCAATACATCCCTGCAGAGTGTTTCCATTGTAAGGAATTGGCATTTTCTAATGGAAAAAAAAAAAAGTTCTCAGCCTGGAAGCAGTTCTGTAGTGAGCACTGCCAGCACCCACTGCAGTCAGGGTGTTTGGGGAGCCTCTTGCTTTCTCAGGTATCCAAAATGAAATTTCAGAGTCTTGGGCTCCCCTGTTCTCACACATCTTGGCTGCTCTTTAGCTTTTCATAAGATGGGTCAGCAGCAAATCTTGTGGCCACTGATTTTTGTGCTGGGGTTGCTCCACATGAAGCATCCACAGTCTTGCTTCTTTCCTGGATTCAGGCAGATACAAGGTTTGCAGATCCTGTCTCAGGAGGGTTTTTTTGTTCTTCCATGTCCTTTCTGTTGTTGTTCAGGCTCCAGGAAAGTAAGTATTGTTGTTTCCCAACCCCTCTCATGCTTCATGGGGTCATCACAGCCTGAGGCATCTGAAAAGATGTTGGAAAGGCAGAAGATGCCCATTATTGCCCATGCAAGGAGTAATAGAAAAATTATGTATTTGGTCCTGCCAGCAGTGCTGCTTCTGGACTTTCAGGGGTGCAAAGCATCCTGGTGATGCCTTGTCCTACAGGACATCCTACATGGATGGGTGGAATCTGCCAGGGCTGAGGGCCCAGCATGAACAGCAAACTGGGCAGTGAGCAGAGGAGCTGGTCCAGCTGGCAGATCTTTACTTGTGCTTCTCCCACTCAGCTCCACACATCTCCAAAAGACTTTGAGAAAGTTCAGGCCTGTCCACAAGCCCCTTTGAGCTTCCCCAGCTGAGAGCCACACAGCTGCTGTCCCACAGCTTAGGCTAAAGCTCATCCCAAATGCCTGTTTTCTGGGGAAGACTGTCAAGAAAACAATCACTCTCTAGATGTGGCATCCTGTGCCCTTCTTGGACCAGCAGGGAAGCCCCAGTTCCTTTCTCTTTCTCACAGGCATCTCTGCAACGTCTTCTACTGCCTCCCCAGCCCATCCCTCACTCTCCAGCCTGATTTCCCCCCTGCCATGGGCCCCAGGGAAGATTTTCACAGAATCATTTAGTTGGGAACGACCATTTAGATCATTGAGTCCATCTGTTAACCTCGCACTGCCAAGTACTGAACAAGTATGTCCCTAAAGTGCCATGTCTACCAATTTTTTGAGCACTTCCAGGGACAGTGACACCATCACTTCCCTGGGCAGCCTTTTCCAAGACTTGACCGCCCTTTCAGTGAAGAAATGTTTCCTAATACCCAATCTAAACCTTCCCTGAGGCAACTTGAGTACACTTCCTCTTCTCCTGTCACTTGTTACCCTGGAAGAAGAGCATTTTCCAGTGACCAGAACACAACCATAGGCTAATGAATAGTCAGTAATGAGCTTTGCTGAAGACTTAGCCCTGCCCATTTCTGGCAAATCTGCTGGGCTCAGGGCATGTTGCAATATTCAGGTCAAAGCAACCAAAACCTGGTAAAAGAAGTTATTTGGAGGCTCCCTGGAGTCCTAAGGAGCACCTGTGTGCTTTGCCTGGGAAAAACAGGAGACAAGTCATTTCACACAAGAAGGATTTTGACCTTCACTGCTGAGTTTCAGAATGGGACTCATCAGGGCTTGGATTTACAAAAATCAAAAGGACTTACTAGCATCCAGCAACTGACACCATTTTCACTGCAGGCAGCTAAGCAGGGTCTTCTCTCAGTCACACATGCTGCAGACAACCCTAAAACATCTTCTCTGGCTCACCACAAGGCAAAGCTTTACCTCAGCTCAAAAGGTCTCCATTATCCCACAGTCACCTTCATTACTCTCACAGATCAGACTTCTCAGGCCCTCAGCTTACAAACCAAGAGGTCCCACTCAATGTCCTTTGGCTCTAAATAACCTGGGTTTGGGCATGTTGCCCTGGGCCCACCTCCTTCCACAGTGACAAACACCTGGTTCCAGTGAATCTGAGGTGTAAGAGCCTTCCCACAGGCTGTATCAGTCTGTGAGGACATACAGCTGTAACACCCAAATAAAGGCTTGCTTCTGGAAATTGTGGTCCCAACAAATGTTATCCACTTCCCCTCAGTGTCCTCCATGAAACCAGTCACAGTGAGTGGGTGCCTAGGACCCTGAAGGAGGAAGATGCACACTTGAATTTGAGCCATAGCATGTCTTGGGGACCTGTCTTTGCCAGCCAGGGCCACCAGCAGGAGTAGAGGCAGACCTGGACAGAGTGTTACACACAAGCAGAACTTCCCCCTGAGCAGCACAGTCCTGGAATAGCTGAATATCCAGTGGAAAAAACTCTGAGCCCCAAGCAAGCACTGACTTAAACACAAAGAGACAGATCTTCAAACAGCATGAGATTGGATGGCTCTGTAAAGTCCAGGTTCCACTTCCAGAGCTGCATACGAGACTCTGAGCCGTATATGCCCTCTGCTTTATTACAGAGAAGTCTGGGAATATTAATACCAAAAAATGAATTTGCAAAATCCAGTTTTCCTTCCTACCACCAACTGTCTGTCCCAATGCTCATGGCCAGAGTGACTCCACTGGCACACAACTGCCTGTGTTCAAACCACTGTCCTCCAGGAGGGAGGGACACGTCCAGGCTGCCATGGGCTCAGTCCTGAGCCCCAGCCAGCTCCCAGGCTGTCTGCAGTCGCTGGCCAGGGATGACAATTTAACAGCACAATTGAGTTGTGAAGCCTGAGGACATTCCTTGGCTCTGCTCAACTCACTGGTGTAGCTGCAGTTCCTCAGACCACTCCCTTCCTGCCTTTCATAGCCAAGGCCTCTTTGATGTATTTCCAGTGTAGGTTACAAAACTGCTGCACAGAGAGACCCTCACATGATCCCTGCTCAGGGAGGACTTCCCATACCCACTTCTTGCATGGGTACCCATCATTACATAAATAATAGATTTGCTTTTATCTCTTCTGCAAAAATAGCACAAGGGAACTCATCTAGAAATGGCCAGATTAGTTCTGAATAACTTCTAGCTACAATTATAGAGGAGAACATGGGTCTTCCCCATGCACTTATAGCCCTAGCTGCTCATTTCCATCTGCACAACCATCTGAGCACCAAGAACTGTGTCAGGTGTGCAGAAAAAATGCCTTTTCTGGAAGTGAAGGGGCTGGGTGTGGCTTGGAACAACTACACAAAATACTGCTGGCCCTACTGATGAACAACAGGAGATGGAAGAACCAGAGTAGGAGGCAAGGGCCTAGCAGGCCAATATTACAGACTGAAAGACAGCATTGCATGCCATCACAAACCCAGCTGGTGACTGCTATGGCATTTGCAAGTTCACCTTCTTAAGCTGGCATGAAAATGTTTGTACAAGCTAAAGTTGTGCAGCTAAGTGCCATGCAGACATACTCTGCATGGAGAACGTCTTGATGAAAACAAAACAAAACAAAACAAAACCCAAACAAACAAAAAACCAAACAAACAAAAAAAATAAGAAGAAGAAGAAAGAAAAAAAAGGAAAAAAGCATTCTAAGGGGGTGGTTATTAAGGGGATGTTTATATTTGACCTAAGAGCAGTGTGGAAACAAACATCAGCAGTACCACATATAGGTGTCAGTGCAAATTTTCTTCCTAAACAAGCAGTCTTTTGCTATTTAAAAAACCCATCTTGTTCTCAAGAACATTCCATCCCTGAATTCCACAATTCCACACACAAAGCTTGGATCGGATGTCTACTATTCATGTATTTTTCCCTCTTGGTTTCAATATTAGCTGAGGAGCATTATCGGCAGGAGTTAGAGCCGGAAATAGGAAATGAGATGGAAATTGTTAACAAGAGGGGAAAATAGCTCAAGAAGGTTGATCCTTCTAAGAACAGCTACCTTTTACAGCCTAGGATTGTGCAACACTCAGACCAGGACCAATTCAGCAAAATGAAAATTCAAGACATTTGCAGATTTTGATCATCCTGGTCAGCTACCCTGTTATTTGCTGGTTTATTGTGCCTCACAAATGCAGAACCAGAAAGTTGACAGTCTAAGCATGAGAGGAATGGCAGGTGGCTACCTGTTCTTATCTGTGTGAATAACAACCCAGGATGGGACAGAGGGAGAGGCACCACTGTTCTCCACAGTTATAGCCTTTCCTCTTTGTGCTCTGTGCATTGTGTTAATAATCAATAAAAAGAAAACATGGAGGGAGAAAACCCAGCCAGAGCTAAATTTGAGTTACTGTTGGTGCACATTAAATAGATGAAGTTGGTACCACAGGGCAGGAGGACACTAAATAACAAATCAGTGCTGCAGGCAATTTTCAGTGCTTCTGTCCAGTGATTTTCCCATTTGTGCTCTGCTGGTGTTAATGTCTAATCTTGTTCCAAATAATTTATCCTTCCTGAAGACCAACACTGTAGTCTTTGTACTCACAATAAAAACCTGTTTGTGTGCTGGGAAATAGCAACACCCCACTGGCTGTGAAACAGGTCCTCGAGGGACACTGCAGGTACTTATTGCTGGTGGTTATTTACAACTAGAGTAGAGAAAACCAATTGTTATTCTCTTGTGCTGGAGAAGAGTCTTACCCTGGGGCAGGATGATTTAGGAGTAACTACAAAAGAGCATGAGCAATTGGGTTTGTGTGACCTGAACAGGTAACCCCTTCTCTAACATAATGAAAATCCCTCATGTGCAGCAACAACAAAGTAAAATGGGCTTCCTTGAGCTATTATGAATGTGTCCTGTCTTATTTTACACTCTCACCAGCCAGAATGAACATAATTACAGCTGCAGGAGAGTAAATCCTTGCCATATGCCAATGTGATGATTTGCTCTCTGATCCTACCCTAACCTTTAGGATAGAATGCATCAGCAGAAGCTTAAATTCTCATTCCCCAAGAGGCAGATTGAACATATTATCTATACATACACAGCCTATATTGATGCCTTTTCAACATATGTTGCTGAAATTCTGATGTTTTGCTGGCACTACCGTTTCAGATTCAATTAATACTCAAAGAGAATCCCTAAGCAGTGTGGTTTGGCACTGCCAGGAGAGGTGATGATGCTCCTCACTGTGTATCTCAAGGATAAAAGCCCATCTGGTAAATTGTGCAGTACAAGAATAACATAAATGTATATATTGGGAATTTAAGATGAGTACTGATTAACTAGATGTGCAACAACCACAGATTTCAACTGTGGATTTGATCAAAATGGTGAGCATAATCTTAAGAACAGAGTATTTAGTTATCTTAAGGACAGCTGTGACAGGCTGAGATCCTGTGGCTTTGGTTCCAAGAGAACAAAGCTAATTTTGTCTTTCTTGACTTTTGTATGAGTAGTTTTGAGATCCCTGCAATTTGCTTCAATTTGCAGGCTAAGCATAAATTCAGCAAAAATAGTTTGCCTGACTTCAGAATAAAAACATCCTCAGCCATATAGGGACTACTGTGATTTCCATCTCAAAATAAAGCACTCCACTGCCCAGAGAAAGGCAACATTCTCACCTAAAATGAAATCCTATTCTGTCCTCAAAGTTTTATTCTGAATTGTCGCTGTTCATTCTACTGTCTTCTTTGCATCTGAGCTATGTACACACACAAATGGGATTTCTCCACTCTTTAATACTGAGTAAATTACATAGCAAGACTTCACAGGGGTTCCCCATAAACAACCTCACATTAGAAATCCACCCTGCAAACATGCAAACTGCAGTCTGGGTGTTTTGGTACGTGCCATCCATAGTTTGGCTCCCTCCTTAGGGCACATTTCTTCATATGCTGATGTATCTTCCACCAGAGCAACACATTTCAAACCAAGGGAGACAGTTTCTGGAAAAGGATTAGCCTCATCTTGTCCAGAAAGTTGGAGCTTGAAGATTTTGTCCTTCAGCAGCAACAGGCACGAGGGCAGCAGCTGGGTGTGGGTGTAGACCCTGACATTCACTTCCAGAGGGACTGAGTGCATTTGTAGCCATTTTTCTGCTCTGGATACCACTGTTGCATGGATGAGATGTGAGATATTTTCCAAGGGACTACTTGCATTCCCAAGGTTTATAAATGGTATGTACTGTGGGAAATGAAACAAGTACAAGCAAGGGATGGAGAGGACTTCCTCTTGCACTCAGAGAAACAAAGCCAGCCCTGGGGATTCCAGCTGGCATGATGAACCATGTGTTCATATAATCACATGTGTTATTGTCCAAAAGGCTTTCCAGCCTCACTGATCTCAGGCTCTTTGTGCCACACATTGCCCAAAGAGTGTTTCAACCTCAGCTTTCCATGAATGGGTAGTGCACTGGCTTGAACTGGATTCACTCCTTAAAATTGTGTATTTAAAAGGAGTACTGGACTCTGAAATGAGCTGGGTTAGCACCTCAAGGGGATAAAGGATGCACATCTATTTTATTAACCTTCCTAATGTATTAGAACCTCAGGCCCTGCACAGGATGGTACAACAGTCTGGGGTTTGCAGGCTGAAGAATTCCTGTGGGCTGCCCAGTGCAGCTTTTTACTGGGGTCTTCAACAGCATCTTTATTTCTTTCCTCTCTTTCTCTACTCAAATCTCTTCTGCCACAGCTGCTCCAGGCATTTCCCAAAAAGAGACAAAGTAAAACCCTCAGACCACTCACATTTAATCATTCCCCTAAAAGGGGTGGTCAGAGTGCACCTAGGAGTTTTCATTAATTTAGCTTTCCCACACTATGGTTACTTCCCTGCTTCTCCTGTGTAATTAGAACCTCATTTCCTGAGGGATACATGTCTCCCAGAGGGGAAACAATAAGAAACATTTGGTAATCACTATGCTAAGCTATAAGTTTATTTTAAGGCTGTAATTGCTGGGAGCTCCAAGGGATTTGGGGGATATTTATTGTTACAGCAGAGCAAGTCAAAGTACTGGCACTAGGACAGAAAGCCTTTCATCCCTGGGTCACCAATTCAAATCCAGAACAGGTAAATAGTGGGTATAAGTTGCCTTCATCCAACGAGCCCTCAGGGGTGAAGGTGACATTAGTTTGGCTGCCTTCATTTATTGCTTAGCAGGCAGATGCCAGGCTCCTGAGCCCACTGCCTCTGGGTGACCCCACCAATGTCTCAGCAGGGCCAGCAGGAAAGGTGTTGGGAAAATTACTTATTTTCATAAAACCAACTGTATGCATGCACTTCTGGTAGAGGGGCTTACAGCCAAGATTAATCAACTGGAGTAGAAACACATCCAAGCTCCTCTTCTCTCCTCCTCCATATTCATCCTCTGGCTTTCAACAGAATGAACAGTGTTCTGATATTGCCATGCAAATTTACACTGTGAATCCCCCATCTGAGCACCCTTCATACAGCCAAAGGAAAACAAATCCTATTACAGAGCATAAAATTTTCACAGGCCTCACCAGCTGCAGGTGGATCTGCCCTGAGCATGGGTCTCATGCTAGACCCAAAGGTGTGGAGGATCTGAGACCTGGTCCAGGCTTAGATGCTGAGTCCCCCATTAGCCAGCCAGCCTGGCAGTCCCTTAGGGTGACAGACCCCCATGAGCTGCTGTCTTTGTCCCTTCAAAGGTACAGGCAGCACAAATCTTTCTTGTGCTCCACTCCTGGGCTTTCCACACTCTTCTCACACTCTTCCACACTCTGCAGCTTTGCACACTGGGCCTTGTCTCTTGCAGTATTGCTTCTGAGCTGTCCAAGATGTTTTCAGAGAAACACAGCACAAGAAAACAGTGATATCTGAGACTGCAGCCAGGCTGGCCCAGCTCCAGCATGGACCTCAGGCAGGCCTGGAGTCTGGGAGCCATTCTCCAGCCTTAGTTGCGTGAGCTTGAGTCTCAAATACTTCCACCAAATTCAGTACCCACCTGCACATGGAGGTGACACAATCACAACCAGGATCTGGCTCTGCAGTTGCAAACATCTCCACTGTAAGATTTGGCTCAAGGACAAGTGGTTATGTGGGCTCAGTCACCTGGCAGGCTGAGCACACACACCTGCCTTTTGAGCAGCGTCTGTATGAATGGAAGGCTTCTTCCCAGACCCAGTGACAGCTCCTGGTTTGGCCAGGCTCACCTTGGTTTTTTGGGAATGTCTGAGGGCAGAGCTGAGCTTTGAAGCATTTAAACCTAAAAGATCCAAGTTTTATGAACCAGAAAAACGTACGGTACACTTGGTCTTGACACCTTGTGCACAATTTGCGTATTTCCCAAACAAGCCCTCCCTAAGCCGTCCAAGAAGTCAGCATGAGATTTGTAAATGTGGACAATTTGACAGTTTTATTTTTGATGAGCAGAGCTAAATTACACACATTTTCTCACTGTTACTTAATTGGCTTAGACATTTGAAATTAGACCTAATTACTTTTCTCACTCCATTAATGTCTAGTGACAGTTGATTTCTGTTTTGTGAGAAGAGTTGGAGCTTTTGCTGAGTTACTCAACTACCACCTCGCTGTGAAGGATCCTAGGAAGTAATAGCAACAACCTCCTTGGCTAGTTTATGCTAAAATGCTTTTTGCACACAACCTGCTTTTCACCCAGCTCAATTGGCTGCATTTGAGTCTCCTTGGATCACAGGTTACTTTACTTTGTGGAGAGTTTTTTCTTACTGGGCTGCTGTGGACAGACTCCCACTGCTCTCACTGCTGGAAAGTGCTTGACTGCTACCCCACACTGCTTGGCTTGGCACTGGCTTTTGCACTCGGGTGTTTGTCTTTGCCCCAGGTTATTCTGGCAGGATCTCTCCTCCCCATATAAATTCTTGTGGGCAAGGAGAACTTCACCATGTTAAGCTCAACTAGCACTTGAGGTTGTGTAAAGCTTTCCAGCTGCCCTTTCCCCCTACACTTCTATGTGCATCCCTTCAGAGCATGGCCTTTGCTTGCCCTGCTTCTTCTCTAGAGAGAGGAGCCTTGCAGAAAGATATTTGAAAAGTTTAAAAAAAAACCCAAAAAACCCCTCAGAGTACAAGAAAAATATGGGAACAGCATTCACAAGCTGAAGAAACACAATCTCTCCATTATACTTGGCCTTAAGATTGGAGCTGGAAACAGAAGCAGTTGTGCATTGAGTCTATTCAGCATCTTCCACAACTTGGCTGACACAAACAGGAGAGTCATCATCTGCAAAGGGGATGACCTGGGTGGAACTGGAAGGACAAGAGATGGGACAGCCCTTCCAAGAAATGACTTTCAGGACAGCATTTCCTGGAGCATGTCCAGAGAATCAAAAAAAGTAATTTTATAAATGTACAATTAAGACAAAACACAGCAGTGAAGGTCTTGCTGTTAGGCAGACTATTTTTGGCTCTCCCAGTTTCCTGGAAAATACAGAGAACACTCTTTGACAAGATTGAGCGTTTTAGTCAAAATGGTTTGATCATGGCTTCAATGACTGATTAAAATATGTGTCTACAATGGTTGTGCTCCATTGTCAGATCCACAAAAAACTACCTTTTATGCTTTTAAAACTTTTTTTTATTCAGCACATTTTCATCTTTTTTTATCAACTCTAATATATTCATTTCATGCAACTCATATGGAAAAAATATCACCCAAGTGCTGTCTAACACTTCTAAACCTTGACATCCTCCCAGGGTATTCAGAAATACATTTCTTTTTCTTTTTTTTTCATTTTGTTTCAGCACATTTCAAGGCAGAGACACAATGCACTCCTGACCTTCCTGTCATCATGTGGGGCATTTTTTTCACCTGTCCACAATATGCCTGTTCCAGGCCATATTCCAGCACCTCCCTCAGTACTACACAGCCTTCCCTGTGGAGCTGTTACCTCAAAAGGAAACAGATGGGAAACAGCCATGGTTAGCACAGGACACTGCTTCTTATCTCTCTGTCTTCCAGAAACACATGGGGCCAGCATCCTCCTCTCAACTTTCTGTGTAAGGATACATAGGAAACAATGAAAATCTAATCCTCCACCAGAATGCCTAGAAAAATCACAGCTCAGTCCATGCCCATGAGCTGAGTGCAGCCATTCCTTAGGTTGCTTTGTCCAGAAGGTGCTTGATCTGCAGATATGGGCCTTTTCAGGCTGTTATCACATCAATATTGAGTCAACTTTGCATCACTGGGACACATTGTCCCTGCTGAAATGGCCATTTCCCAGGATCCATGGCTTTCATCCTGAAAGCAATAGCTTCTTCTGTCTTCTCTGAGAAACCACAGTGCAGGGAAATTGCCAACAATTCCATGTGCTTGTTGGGCTCTAAGGTCTTGGCACAACCACAGTCCACACCATGATTTCCTCATACAACCCAGGAATGATTGGGTTTGCAGACTGACAACTGGCCAAGCTGCAGGATGAGACTGAGGGGCAAAAGCCATGCTTAAAGAGATGTCAAGTGGGTTTACATGCTCCTGACCTGTAAGAGAACCCAAATCTGCCCAACATTTCCACGGTTTCCTAAATCTGTTCTACATCTCCCATGCTTCTCCCTGTCTCATCTCCAGGGCTGGAAGAAGGAAAAAAGTCTGAGCTGCCCATTTGCAGTGACAAAACCATCCCTGTGCTGATTGCAGCCCATCCCCATGAGTCACGGGCAGAGCAGCCAGGAACAGCCCTCCACTGCAAAAAACAGAGCCTGATAAATCATCCGGAAAAAAATAACCTCCTCATTTGTTTCTCCCAGCCTGCCCCTCCTCTAGCTGCTGTTCAGAGCCATGGCAGAACAAGCTGGAGGAAATATCAGACCTTAACCCCTCCACCAGTGCAGCAGGCAGGGGTGGGGAGGGCGTCTCTCTGTTCCTAAAATTGGTTGTCCTGATCCTACTGCTCTGCAAGGTTCCTGGTAGCACGATCCAAACTATGAATGGCAGCAGAAGATACACCAGGAAGTGCAGAAGATGCACAAGGAAGGGCTTGCTTACCCTCTCTTAGTCCCAGAGTTTTTACATTTTGTAGGAGACATCACAGCAGCTGTTGCAAAGACCATCACAGAGCACAGAAGTGCTTGCTCAGGGCTGTCCCTTAGTGCACAGCCTGATTTGTGTGTGCACCCTGAGGAACAGGATCCCAAAGGCATCTGAATTCCCCATCATTTTGAGTCTTTGCCTGAAGTAAGGACATGCTCTGACAGAAACACTGAATTTGATACAGGTATCTCCTGTGCTGGGGAGAGGTCACAGCAGTTGGGTGTTAGATTCTGGTTTGGCTTTGGAAGTCTGTAAAATAACACCTGCACTTCATTTCAGCCTAGCAACTGCACCACTAGCAGCATCCCCACCAGTGAGCACCAGGACACAGGACTGGGAGGATCTCCTGTGCTGCTAACACTTGCAACCCTAAGCAAAACCAGCATGAAAGTCCTTCTATAAATCAACCTCACTACATCTTTGGTCAACACCTATTTTCTTCCCCCCTGCTTAGGAGGGAGTTCATTACCTCAATTGCTAAAAACCTTCCCAATTCCTAACCTAGATTTACTCACAGCCACTTCATGCCCATTTGTTCTTGTGCCAACATTGTCCCTAGGCTGAAATAACTCTTTTCTCTCCCTGGTATATTTATAGACAGTCGTCACATCCTCCCTTGAGCTTTTGTTTTGCTAAACTAAACAAGCCAAATCCAGACATCCCATCCCATGTGACAGGTTCTTCATAGCCTTGTTTCTATTTGTTTTGTCCTGCCTCAGGCCACCTTCCCAATTCTGGGAGGTGTGACCTGCCCTAGATGTCCAGCTCATTGCAGGTCCTACACATAGTGCCTGGGTGAGGGAGAAACAGAAAAGTGATGCAGCAGCCAGGTTTTGACCTAAATAGACATCAGTAGCTCCTAAGTGTCACCACCACCCACAACTCATGCAGCACCTATGATGGGGCAGAGCCATTATCCTGTGTGGGTAGCACAGCTGAGAGCCAATAGGTGAAGCAATAAACCCAAGGGAGGATGCACAGGGAATGCCAGCTGAGCAGTTTGTACTGCAGAGATTTCTTCACCAGTCAGGGGGATTTCTTCATGCATGGCCTGGGTTTTGTTCCTGTCATGAGCCCATCCTTTAAAATGATTTTGTACAATGACCAAAGCAAAATGCAGAGCAGCAGCACAGTGGCTTGCATTAAATAAGGGGCAGCTCAAAAATTAAGGAATATTTCGTGGGTATTGAGGAAAAATACCTAGACACATCTGGACACAGCCAGTGGAGAGCTGGGAAGGGGTGGGAAGAGAAGCAGCAATGCCATTCTGTGATCTGAGCACATCCTGCCCCATGGCACTGAGTCCTTTGAACTTCCCCCTGGCAAGCTTCTCCCTGCACAGAAGCATACAAATTGCACAAGGAGCTTTAATGAATTACAGCTCCTAATTAAGCTCCTGACAGTTAGGCACCTAATCTGAGTGCCTGCTTTCAGAACTTTGTTCTTCCTTGGACACGCATTTTTTCCCTATGCTTGATCATTTTAAAGGCTGCATTTCAAATTTTAAAGGTTGTATTTCAAATAAGCCAAGTCCTGGTCATTCTTGCAGCAGCACTGCAAGAATGTACTGAGATGGACATCACTGAGATGTATATCACTGACTACAAACTTCCCAGAAACAGAGAGGTTGTTAAAATCACCCTGTCACCACAAAGAATCAGCCTTTTTGTCAGCTCCCAGAGGCAAGGGACAGAAGGATGATGTTGAGCTTTCCTGCTCCTGTGAATTTATTTTGATTTTGCTGGTGGAAGGGTGTTTAGGCAGCTGAGTTTGTTTAAAATTTGTTTAAATTCTGTGAATTTATTTTGATTTTGCTGGTGGATGGGTGTTTAGGCAGCTGAGCTGTGTTTAGGCATCTACCTAGGCTGGGATTTTCCTATTCATCCTGCCTGGGGAAGGTTATGACAACTTCTCAGAAAACTTAGGGGTAGTAACTCAAGGCCATGGAAAATTACTCCAAAGTGACCTGATGTCCCAAGATACTGTGTTTCATTGTTTATTTGTTTATTTACTAAGAGGGAAACCTAGCAGTCATTTCTGCTATGCAAATTGCTAAACGTTCTAAAAATTCTTGGCATGTGCAGGACTTTTCCTACTTAGTGACAACCAACAGTGACCTAATTCATATTTGACTGGACTAAGTACAGGGCTCCAGTGTACCAGATACGTCCCAGATCTTCACCAGAATCTGCCAAGAATTCACCAGAACTTCTGCCCAAATTGTCCTCTGACCCCATTTAGCTTTAGGATCTCAGTGCACTCCCAGCACACTCAGAAACTCCCATGGGAAAAGGTCATGTCAAATAAAAAAGTCCTCCAGATCCCATACTCCAATGAAAATCAATACAGGCACTTGGTGAAACATGTCCTGTGTTTACAAGTTCACAAAATTTGAGCTACCATTGAAATCACAGCAAAGAAAGGTTCTGAGCCACCTGTCTAAAATGTTCCATTAATGTCTGAATTATGATATCTCGTGTAGGAGAGAGAGCAGAGAAAGAAACTGAACATGAGAACTGAAATATAAGGACCTGGAAATGTTGTGGTCCAGACAAGGGATATTTAAGTGAATTAATTAGATTTTTTTTTTTTTATTTTAATGGCAGTGGTAAAATTCAAGACTAACCATTTACAATTAGCCATATTCTTAGAATCCCTCTTCATACTTACAAAAGGGTTGACTACATTTTCAACACAGCTGGTAATTCAGCTCCAGATCAGCTCTGAAACTGTCTTGTCCCAGCCAGTCCATTTGGTAGTTCAAGTATTCTATTGTTGGGTTAGTTCAATATTTTATTAATAAAAAGCTTAACTTCAGTGATGCTTTCTTGGTTTGAGGTTAGTTTATTTTACAGCTCTAATAAAATATATAAGAATGAAATTGATACTGAACCCATCTCTCTGGAGCAACAATGCTTGAAACCTTGGAGGGCCTAGAGCAGATGCCAGCCAGGTTAAAAGGCAATTTCCACCCCCCCAATAAATCTGTGCTCTTGCCCTGGGAAGCTGTTAACAGCAAGAGTGGGGAGTTCAGCTTGACCAGGGTCTGGCAGCAGAGGACCACACAAGGTGTAACTGGGTTTAACTGGGCTGTGAATTGTCACTTTGTTCTGTTCCTATTTAAATGGCCTCAGGGATGGAGATTGCCACATGGAGGTTGCCACTCTTCCACTCTACATTTTGCTGTCTTCCACCTCCAGCACATCCCTCCTCTGCCCCAGCCCTCCCCAGACTCCTGGATGGAGAGATCCTGCACACCTGAGCATCACCATCCTCTCCATGGGGCCTCCACTTCTTCTTCCTGGCACGTCCTGTGGATGGGAACAATATAATTGAGAATTTTGTGCTTTTTAGGCATGTCTTTAGTGTGGACCTTCACTGCACAGCAGTCCCGTAAGTACAGTATAGAGGCCACTGGAAGGAGCATTTTGGAGTCATGACCTTGGTGTTCAGAAATATCAGTGAGAAATAGTAAATCAAAGTTCATCCTTGGCATCACTTCAAAATTTGAGTGAAGAGTTGCTAAAATCCTCCAGGGTATTTATCATTAACTTGCAACTTGTTAAGATTTCCTGGTCTTGGGAGCATGGTCCTTCCCCCACAGTCCACCATCAGAATCATGGAAACATGTTATATCTCTATGTTTTGCTTCTACTGCAGGAAAAAATAAAGAAGGCAAATCTGTCTCCTCAATATTTGTCATTTGGCCCAATTTTCCAGAATTCTTTGGCACAAACCTTTTTAGAAAAGAGGAAATGGGGAGTTTGGGGAGTTTCTTTAAAAATATACATTTGCTTATCTCTTGCTTTGTCATCAGAAATGGCAACATGCCAGAAGGCAGAGACCAGAGGCACGGGGCACAGAAGGATTATGGAGTTATGATCCCTCTGTTTGGAGAGTGGGTAGCAGTGCAGTCTGCAAACTGCAGCCCTAGCAGCTTGTTCACATATTTAAGGTAATACTTTCTGCAATGAAGACCCACACTCCAATGCCCCTGCAGATGCCATGAGCATTTAGCTTCAGTTTTGGACAGACCTTTTTATTTCCCAGTCTATGTCTATATGTGACATACTCCTTTTTCCCAAATAGTTACAAGAATATTAACTTTGTCAGCTAAAAAAAAAAAAAAAATCAGTTAAAACCACTCAGGTCTTCCACCTGTGGCAAATTATTTAAAATGAGGATGTCCACACATCACATTGGCAGCTGATAGATGGATTCACCTGGAAGGCAAAGGGAAATTACATCTCCCCCAAAAAGCTCAAGTCCTTCCTCCCAAGGACTCTCTCTGATAACACCAAGAAGAACAAATGAACACTTAGCAATCAATACCAAAGGCCTTCACAGTCTGTGGTAGGAGGAGGGAGGGCTTTCACTGCCTCTTCTGGGGAATTGCACTCTGTGATATCCATGTGCAGGAGACCTCTGTGCTCTCTTCCTTCCTGCCAGGCACCTGAACACCTTCCCACCAGCACAAACTCAGGACTTTCTATTGATGCCAGAGCAGAATTTATTTCTGCCAGCCTCCAAGAAGGCCATGAAGAATCCAGAAATGTTAAAAGTGGAAGAGAACAGTGCCCAGTATTTTATTAAAACCATCCTTATCCATGATAAGCAAAAAGACTGCAGGACGTGGCTCCTCACCTGGCCAGGAGTTAACTCTGCTCTTGCAGCAGGACAGGCAGCCAGAAGAGAGGGCAGGATGAATTGCCCCTATTCCCCAGAGCAGAGCTGATATTTATGGCTATTCTAAAAATTATGGCACAAGGAAATCAACAAGCTGCAAAGTCATGCTGGCTGCAGCTCCATGGGAAACAGCAGGGAGGAAGAGCAAAGTTTGCCAAATGGAAAAGGAAAAATCTGGTAGGGATGCTTTTTCTTTTTTTATTTTTCTTACTTTACAAAAAATCAAGATGTTTCACAAATGAAGCACATAAAAAAACTGTGCAAGGCAGGGGAAAGCAGCTCAAGTGGAGTTCAAATTAATGCATGATGGGCACTGTCTCAAGATTTGGGGTATCCATATCTTGCCCAGCCTATCTCAGAGCAGCAGAGATATTTTTTTATTTTTCTTATTTACCTGTTAGTTACATTTATTAACATTATTAAGGCAAGCTGGCCTTGCTCATTGCAATAAATGTAACTAACAGGAGCATTAGGATCCCATTTCCCTCTATATCTTCCCAACCAGTTTTTGCTTTTCCTCTCTCCACCCCAGATGCAACAAAACATCCGTGCAGCCTTTCAAGCCTCGTGTTTGGATCCTGCTTTAGATGAACTCATCCTCATTGCTGGGCTGGATCCAACACCATCACTAATAATGTTGCATGGCCCCACCTTCAGAGCACCAAATACTCAGACTTAGGCTCAGTCGTGAAGATTTTTGGATTTTTGGCTTTCCTTCCTCTTCTGCATTGGTCAAGGCCCATGGAACAGGACTGGGCTTCTAGAGGAATGTTGGAAATACATAATCTTTAAGGTCTTTCCAACCCAAACTATTCTGTGATTCTAGGAAGAGGGCATCATTCAAAGAAGAAACATAAGTGATACAACCCCAAAAAACATTGCATGACCACAAACCTCCCAAACAACTTCCACCAAGTTTCTAAACCTTGGCTTTTTCCCCATGAAACACCAATATCTGTGTGTCCTTGCTCCCCTTCCTTGCAACCCTGTGTATATTCCCAGCTAAATAAAGAAGCAAATAAAAAATTTCCAAAGAAAAAATACTAAATTAATTTTAAAAATTTAAGATTTCCATTAAAAATTATTGTCAGCTTTAACTGGTTTTAATAAATGAGCTGAAATTTTTTCATAATCTTAACTCAGAATCTCATCTCTTGAAGGGCAGAATTTTGTTTCCTCATTTGCTGTATAAGCTGCTGCTACAATGAAATCTGACTTGAGCTTTAGTTTTAATGATCTGACAGAGACCACTAGGGGAGGGCCTCTCTCATTTTTACAAATAATCATAATTAAATAAGATTCAAATATAGTCTTTGGGGGACATTTTCTTGAAAGCCCCCATAAAAATAGAGTTTCAAATCACTGTAGATCTGTGTCTTTTTAGTAATTTTAAATTATAAGAGGCTTCAAACATAAAGTTATTTTTTTAAAAAATCACTTTTGAATTACAAGATTGAATGATTTCTTGATATTACACATATTTTTAAATTTTAATGAAAAATGTTAGAAAGAACACCCAATTGTGAAATTTTAACATAAATTTGAACTTAAACTCAGTTAGAACTCTATGTGCTCAGACCCAGGACTTTGAAATTACCTGTTATGGATAACAGGTAGGAAGTTCCAGTTTATGAGCAGTACTGTCTGACTCAAAACTTGGGGTCAGAGGACCTGTTGTGTCCCTTTTGGAGCCACTGCTGGGAATTTCAATTAAATCTATTTCCCAGCCTCTGAGAAGAACCTCACTTTGGCTTGAGGATCCCCCAGATGTAGCAAATACCACAGGGCATTTTCCACCCTAAGGCATCCTGAAACCACAGCATCCAAAGCTCTCCACCCCTCAGAGGAGTTCCATCCTTTCCCTTTTGGGAGGTGCCATTGGTTTAGAAACCTCCTGCAAAATGCAGACCTTCAGAAGAGGAATTTCAGGAGACAGAGTCCAGCTGAAACCTTACAGAAACACCCCCTTTTCTTTGCAAATACAGACTGGAGGTAAAATTTTAGGGCATTAGTCTAGTTCCCTGCTCCAGAGAAAGTTGTTTTATAGAGAAAAGCCATCCCTGTTCATAACCCTGTATAACCCAGCTAAAATCAAATGTCAAATCCCCATAAGCATCTGTCCCTCAGCCAGAGGTTGTTTTTCTTCACAGATGAATCAAACATTCTGAGTAAATCACATGAATCACCAGCGGAAACATCATCCTCACAGCTTCATCTCACAGTTATGAATAAGGAGCTTGTTTTGCAGGTCCCCAGAGGAGAAATAAAGCCTTTGCAGATCAGGGAGGGGCCAGGACTTTCACAAACATTTTGTTTTAATAGATTACAAACAATAAGGTGTCTCCCTCCTCCCATCAAAAAAGTTGTGGCAAATTGTTTTACAAACATCTCTCAATTTAGCAGTGCTTTTATGAATAAGAAAATGCCTGCACTGATGACATAGCTCAATAACCCAGTTATAAATCACATAAATCTGTTGCAACAGCTACAAATGAGCAACGTGATTTATGAGTGGGGCCACTGACTTCTACACCTGACATAAAACTTTGTAGGCAATCAGCCACATGTTCCATTTCAGTTTTATATTTGACATATAAATCAGGCAAGTGAAAGGGACTCTCTCTCCACCCCATTCCTCCCCTTGAAACAGACGGAGCCAATATTTTACAAGCAACATGTAAGTCACTGCAGCAAAGACACAATACGAGGTATGGAAAATATTATGCTGGGATTTCATTAGTTTCATGTGAACCAATATGGGGCACAGTAACCTGCCTTGGAGAGCAGGCAGGAGAGCAGGCAGTTAAGGGGGGAAAAACCATGCAGGTCACCATGGAAAAGCAAGTTTTCTTGCACTACCTGCCCCGTTTATTTCCAGGCCTTTCAAACCTGTGGAAGGTCAACAGCTTCCCCTCCTGAGCTGAGCAGGGTCTGGCCCTGCATTTGAGGTCAAGGTGTCCAGCATAACCCCATAAAGGTGATGAGGTCAGAATGGAGCAGAAGAGAAAACCTGGCAGTCACTAACTGGATTTTTGAGGTTGCTTTACACAAGTGTTAATAAAATAACTCTGCCCAGCGCTTTTCACAGGATCCCTTCCCTCTTCAGATTCTACAGCAGACGTGCAAACTAGCTCAAGAGCTTCAAATTTGACTCCCAGCTCAATGTTGAATAACCATTTTTTTAAAAAGAAATGTACTGGGTACACACTTCAGGAGATTCAGGTATAACTGGCAAGTTTCTTCTGAGTTTATGTGTGACCCAGCTCCAAAGAGTCTAAAACTCCTTCATTCATGAGTCAGATCTTTGTGCAAAGTGCAGAATGAAATTAAGTAGTTAGATGTTTGCCTCAGAAACTCAAGGAAATGATGCTCCAGTTGTTTAGATGCAAATTGAAATGTCTGATTTTCAGTAAGTGTAAAATCAGACCCACAAACATGAGAAAGTGCTAAAGGTAGGATGTACAAAAGTGAGATGAAGTGTGAAATTATATATAACAACTAAAGAAAACATTATTTTAAACAAGTGGTATAAATCTGTAGTACTTCAACCCAATTGCATGAGTTAGTTTATCTCAGCTGGATAAAGTCCTGTCAAAGCTTTTTATATGATCTCCTCCAGGGATGTGAATTTTTCCATAACAGAGGTGTTGGCCATTTCTGGAAAGCTCTTGCAATGAGTCAGTCATGTACTGCTTTTCCATTTTCTCAGAAGAACTCTTTAAATACACTTGAGGCAATGGAAAGCCATCTGGAGGCAGAGGCTGAAGGATGGGTTGTGACTGCCTGGTTCAGGGGTGCAGAGCTCTGAGGATGGGGTGGGAAATGGACTATCCAATGTCATAGCAGGATTTTTCTCAGAATTAAATCCACTATTTCTTTACTTTTCATCTTCAGTGATTTTATGTGATATATTTCATAAATGCATTCCTCTTGGAAACTTCAATGGGGCTCTGATCAGCCACCTGGGTTACACCACCACCTAATATCTAGTGCAGATGAGGCTTTTGCATTTCCTCAGGTGGTAACTACATCTTGAACAACACAAAGTTCTGCAGTCCCACTCAGATTGTTAATGTCTTGTCTACTCTAAAAAAAATATACACTCCAGCTTAACCAGACACCATCTGATTTCTCTAGTGTGTATTCCAAGTGGAAAATAGATTATTTGTTTATAAAGATGAGTTTCTTGGGCCATAGCTGAGATCTCATTATTTATTTAAAAATGAGTTGTAAAAATACAGGAGAAAGCAAGCTTACACCAGCTGAGAATTCCCCCTGCACGTTTTTTAGTTGCTCATGACCTTATCCCTTCCTCCTCTCTGACAGGTAACAGAGATGATTTCCCTGTACACAGAAGGAGCACAGGATACTGGAAAGTTTACACCTCTGAATGTTTGTCCTGATTAAATATGTTGAGTGAGTGTTGAAAGAAGGATAATTAAAATGTTCTCTGCATGCAAATTGATGTTTAGTTGGGGGTGATGGGACTGAAGCAAACAGAGCAATGAAACAAATCAAGGTCAGTGTAAGGCTGAGCTGCCAGGTAGTGCTTGGGTGTTAGACCAGGTCTGGATCTGACAGCAGAGGAATCCAGCACTCCCAATATTTCAAGCCATGGCAAGGAATGCACAAGGATAAATGTGTCTTCAGAAGTCCATAGCCCAGTTTTGCTTATTTGGCAGCCAGCCTTTTCAGACATAAATTCCTCTCACCTCCCTACTCTGTGGGTCTTTTCTTAAACTTAAGTTGTCCTTGCTTTATCTCCTTCTAATAGAGGGATTGTGCTGATGTTCTTCAGTGGTCCAAATGAGTGGTTCCATTTCCAAAGGTCTCCCAATGGAGATCACATTCTTTTTTTTCTCTCCTCTAACACATTGACTTCAAAACATGAAGTGTATTCAGGAGTAGCCAGCAATGATTTACAAAGGGAAAATCAAGCTTGACCAACCTGATTTCCCCCACAGTGAGGTGACCAGCTTGATGCATGAGGGCAGAGCAGTGGATGTTGTTTTCTTTGACTAGTGTATCTTTTGTCATTGTCTCCCATAATATCACCACAGATAGGATGACAAATTATGGGTTTAATATGTGGACATTAAAATGGATTAAAAACTGGTTGCACCACTAAACCCAGGGGTCTGTGGGCTGGGCTGTGACCAGTGACACGAAGTCAAGTAGGAGAAAAATCACTGAGGACGTGTCCCAGAGCTCTGCCCAGTTCTGGGCTCCCCCAGTGCAAGAGTGACATGGATTTATTGGAGCTTTATTTATTGTGACCCAGCACAGGGTCACAAAGATGATTACTGGATTGGAGCATCTCTCATATCAGGAGACACTGAGACAGCTGGGACTGTTCAGCCTGGAGAGGAGAAGGCTCGTGGGGATCTTATCAATGTCTATAAATACCCAATGGAAGAGAATGAAGACGAGGGATTAGACTTCACTGACAGGACAAGAGCGACTGGGCACCAACTAAAACACATTAAATATTTACTGTGAGGAAGGTCAAACACTGGACCAGGTTGCCTGGAGATGATCTGGAGATAATTCAAACCAGACTGGACACAGTTCTGAACAGCCCTCTCTGGATAACCCTGCTTGAGCAGTGTTGGACTAGATCTCAGGGTTGGACTAGATCTCAGGGTTGGACTAGATCTCAGGGTTGGACTAGATCTCAAGGCTGGACTAGATCTCAAGGCTGGACTAGATCTCAGGGTTGGACTAGATCTCAAGGCTGGACTTGATCTCAAGAGCTGCCTCCAACCTCAACCACTCCATGGTTCTGTGACTCTAACAGCACATGGCACAACAGCAGCACTCATCTTCTTTGAAGGCAAACAATACCCAAAGTATAACACTGCTCATTATTAATTGTTCATTAGCATAATTCTCATTGCCATAATAAAGTATGCATGTTTTCAGACTCTGCTTTCAGTTGCAATTTGACACACTATAATACAATAATTATTACTGGAAGTGCAGCAGTGATCAGATCCAAGAAGCATTTTGGCTGCAGACTCCCAAATTTTCAGGAAGTTCCAGTGCAGATCTGCACCTTGCACCTGGTTCCTGTCTGTGTAATGGGCAGAACCAGCATTTCTTATCTGAACAGCCACCTGCTATTTCAAGAAAGCCCAAACCCCACAGCTTTGGAGACATTCTTGTTTAGATTCAGACTCAAGGTTTTCTAGCCAAGGTCAGGTCTGTTGCTGTAAAATATTCTACCTGCTCCACTGTATCCTGCATCTCTAAGTGTATTTTAAAAATGTAGGGTTATAAATGTTTGAAAAGGGGACATTGAATTAGAGCAGAACAAGGCAAGAATAAAAATGCTTCTAAACAGATTTGATTTTTGGCTTTTTTGGCAAGTTTTTCAAATAGCTTTTGGTGACGCATATTGCTAAAATGGAGCCAGAAATAAACTGTTTATGAGAATTTTTTTTCCAGTAAGTGAAAATCCAATTATTTTGATTTGAAGGTTTTGGCATTTTGCTTTTTATTTTTAATAAACATTTTTAAATATTTGGGAGATTGTTCTTTAAACTAAATAAGCAATCACAGTCTGCAGAGGACTGTTCTCCCAAATTGATGGTCCTTCTCCATCTGAAGAACCAGGCACAAGAAAAGAAGTCCTGGGTCCCAGATCCTCAGTGAGAATTTTTACATTATATGAAAGTCTAGCCTCAAAAGCTAAGAATGCATGTGCTTGGCACCTTTTTCAACAAGCATGCACTCAATTACAAGTAAATGTGCATTATTACAGCAATACAATTGCCCTGACTGAGTGTAAATTCAGACTGCAATTTTTTTCCTTTTGCTTTCTGCTGAGCACTTCAGGTGGCACTTGTTTTGCTGCAGTTGCCTGTATCCCCATACCACAGGAATTCTCTTAAACCACAGCTAGTGTGGGTCAGCGCTGAATCAGATTTTTTCAAAAGTTACCCCTAAAACAGAAAGCCTCATTTCAAGAGCACTACTGACAGACATTGTCTGCCTGGACTGACAGTGGACTTTGTCTGCCTGCACTTCAGGGAGGCCTTTGACACAGTCTCACTTAAGATCCTCGTAGAGAAGGTTTTGTTTTAAGTACTGGCTAAGCAGGCAGTGATTTGGCTTGAGACCTGGTTGAGTGGCTGGGACCAGAGGTTGGTGGTCAGTGGTGTGGAGTCTGGTTGGAGGCAGCAACCAGTAATTGCACCCCAGGGGTCACACACAGAGTCCAGCCCTGTGTAAGCCCCTCATTAACAGCTGGGATGACGGGGCAGAGTGCACCCTCAGCAGGTTTGCCAAGCTGGAAGGAGTGGCTGGTGTGTCAGAGGGCTGTGTATCCATCCAGAGGGACCTCAGTGGGCAGCAGAAATGGGACAACAGGAACCTCATGGAGGTCAAGAATGAGAAGTACCAAATCCTGCACCTGCTGAGGAAAAAATGCAGGCACCAGGACGTGCTGGAGACCACCCAGTGGGAAAGCAGTTTGATGGAAAAGGACCTGTGGGTGCTGCTGAACACCAAATTGAGCATGAACCAGCAACATACTCTTGTGGTCAAGGTCAGTGGTATCCTGGGCTGCATTAAACAAAATACTGCCAGCAGGTCCAGAGGAGTGATCCCACTTATTCAGTGCTGGCAAGGCAAAATCTGGAGTTCTGTGTCCCATCCTCAGTGCAGCCAGTCAGACCCACTGTACCACACGGGATGCTGCCTGGCCATGTGCTCCTCATCTCTGACTGCTCCCCATCAGCACAATTTCATGCATTTTGTCCCATCTAGTTTAAAAGATACCTTCCAACCCAAACCATTCAAGGATTTTGAGTGCTCAGCCTATTACCATTTCTTTTTCATGATTGTGTAGGTCCATGAAAATAATTTTGACACCTTACTTTAATAAAGAGAATCCTGTACTCTTTACTATGCTATGTAAAACACTGCTAGCCCATGTTGGGAGGGTTAGAGTAACCTGCATGACCACATGCAAGTTACTTGCTGTCTTTTTTACTCCTTTTGCTTTGTGCCAGTTTGGCTCAGGAGGGTTTTCCTTGACGAGAGACTTTCAGCAGTGCTGGTGATGGGGATGCCATAAGGAGGTGCAGTGTCCCATCCTCACTTGCATGCCAAAATATTATGGGTTGCATCTCAAACCCAGGCTCCTTGTCCTCCTGTAACCCCTGGCACCAGCACAAATCATGCAGCAAGCTGCTGTGTCTGCCTTAGAGGCTGGTTTGCTTTTGTGTTGAAATTTCATGAAGCCTTAATAACTCTCAGTCATAACTTTCCAACCAAAACTTCACTGCCATTGACCCTGAAAAAAAATGAATATGGAAACAAAAGTCTGAGAAGTGAATGCAGATGAGCTGAACTAACTTACTGATTAGGACTGTAATGGCTTAATGGAGTCTCTGAGTCTCTTGCTGTGGCTTAGCTGTGGTGATGGAGACGAGAGAAAGACCAGCTGAACACAGGAAATAGGCAGACAAGATCCACCTGTCCTTGGCTATTGGTTACTTTTGTTACTGCAAGGACTCTCAGGAAAGAAAACCTGATATCTGACAAGATTTGTTATAAATACCATTAGCACCATCTCCCTCTGACCAGTTTTACCACTGGTGTTGGGTAAATACTGTGCCAGAGAAATTACAAATATTTGTAAAAAATATCTCCTCCATCAGAGCTGGACAAGTCCTGAAAACACTGAGCTAAGGTACATCATGTAAGTGGTAGTCAGGCATAAAACCAAACAGAAAACATCACAAGTTTGGGTCATAGCTCAACAACACCTCCACAGAACCTCATCTACCAAACAAATAAGGAAAATAAAATACTTGAAGAAAAGGATTGGGCCTTTGTTTTCCCTTCCTGGCACTCAAAACTTGGCCCCAGATCTGCAGTGCATTTCATTAACTACTGAGAATGTGTCTGACAAACTTCGATTGAGTTTTGGGCTTTTAAGTAAACAGCTGGTATCCTCTACAGAATTAATTATCCCCAGTCCTGTCCAGTTCAACAGCAGAGACAGTGCAACCCTCCTTTCAACTGATGGAGGTGTTGATGGTTGCTCGTTGCTGTTCCTTTTGTTTCTTTCAACTGGGGTGTTCTCCTCTGGGAATTAATCCCATCAGTCTTGAAGGTAGTCTTGCAAAATTATGAATTATGTAAGTTAAGGAAAAAGTTGCCCAGAGAAGCTGGGGATTACACACCCCTGGAAGTGTTCAAGGTGCTCTAACAACCTGGTCTAGTGGAAGGTGTCCCTGTCCATGGGGAGGAGTTAAAACTAAATGGTTTCTCTAGTCCCTTCCAACCCAATCTTTTCTATGATGCTGAGATAGGATGTGTTTGGAGAGGAACAAAGATACATAGAGAAAAAGGCAGCAATGACCAGGGGAAAAGGGAGGAGACATTTTAATGCTTCAGGGACATTCAGGTTCAGCCCCTGAAGTCTAAATGCACTAATCCATTCTGATTTTCTGAAATGATTGAACACGTACTTTAACAATATGGATTCTTGCTTTCAGAGCCCAGCCAGCATAAATCACAAATCTGCATTGTCTGCAATATATATGCCACATTTTATTGCCTTGGGTCACGGCTGATACTTAATTTAATGCTCACCCTTTCATGTAATATATTGCAAGATATGCATCACTTCACAGTTCTGCACCACGGTGCTCCAATTGCCTATGGTATTGATCTATATGAAGATTAAACCTCAGCATTCTTTAAGAACCTGGGCTCTCAGAGCACTAGATGGTGCTAGAGAATGATCTTAGTCAGCTCCGGGGCTGCATCCCCATAAATTCCCTCCATGTACCATGTACTTTTGTACAATGTGACAGCATAATCTGCATCCAGCATCTACATTCTCAGCAGTGTTTGAGACGTGCTGCTGGCATTGCCCATCACTCTTCCTCACTGGGTGATGAGAAGTTGCTTGTTGTTGCCAGGGGCAAGCTGTCACTCTCCCAAGTCAAGCACCCAGGTCATGGCACTGCCTTCAAAAACAGGGGATACATAGATTTTTTAAAGTGTACTTTTATTTGCACTCTGGTTCCTAAGCCCTAGGACTGTTATAATGCTATTTATGTGCTCCCTCAGGAAAGCAAGACAGTGCTGGGCACTAAAAGATCAGAGCCAGGCATGGGTCTGAGCAACAAAGTTCAAACCACAGCTCAGACCTGACTGGGGGGAGTAGGGAAGTTTGGTTTTGAAGCTTCCAAAGTAAAGAAACCACCTTTAGAAACCAGAGGGAAACCACCCTTTCTCACCAGCTGAGAAAGACAATTAGGACACAGAGTAGGGAGTTGCACCATTCTGTGTCTGCTAAAAACTAGAGTAATTTTTTTGGCTGGAGCACATTCTGGGAGAGGAAGGTTTCAAGGAGACCAGGGCAGCCTGCACCCAGCAAGAGATTTTCTTGTGTCATTGAGAGCAGAGGGAATCTTTAGCTGGTTCAGTAGGGTTATGCTGGGAATGTGTCCTGTGATGTGCAGAAAGGGAAAGCAAGTGAGCTGCACTTCACCTCAGAGATGACCCTGGCATCAACATGTATGGGTCATTTTGTCACCAGCAGCTGCACCACGTGAGGACAGGCTCTTGGAGAGAAACCCAAGTGCTGCTCCTTCTCCTGCCAGGTGCCCAAGGACGTGGGGTGTCCCAGGGAACCAAGGCACACAGACACTGGCAGCAGAACAAGGGTGATACAGGCACTTTCCCTCATGACAGCTCAGCTGTGAGGCTGCACACTGAGCTCTGCAAGACCCAGGTGCTTATAGGGCAGCCACAGAGCCTGCTGCTATTAACACCAACCTCGTGGGTTCAGTCCCTGTATGGGCCACCCACTTCAGAACTGGACTTGCTGATCCTTGTAGGTCCCTTCCAGCTGTGAATACCCTGTGATGCTGTGATCCAGATCAGCAATATTTTCATGGCTTTGGTGCTGTGAGGTGCTGCCCAGCTGTGCCTATCCACGGGGTGGGCACGCTGCAGGATGGCACAAGGCAACACCGAGCTGCAGACAGCAACTGCTGCTGACAGCTGGAGCAGCCACTGGGACATAGGGACACAGGGCAGCCTTGGGGTTAGTCCTGGAGGCACAGCTGGCAGCCAGCACCCCTCCTCCTCCTGCCTGCAGGGCAGCTGCAAGGGCAGGACAGCAGCTTCCCCAGGAGCTGACACCGCACGGGCTTGGTCTCATCCTGCCCACGCAGCACAGGCTGAAGCCAGCACCAGCTGCAGCTCCCCCGTCCCACCAGGCTGCAGGATCAGCCCAGGGACCCATCCAAACCACAGCTCCCAAGGCAGGGTGGATCAGGCAGGATGGGCCCAGCACATGGTGGGCACATCTCCTGTGGCTGTTCTTCTTAATCATGGTGTAGCTACCACGTGTTCATGCAACAGCAGTGTGCAGCCACTGGCTATGCCCTGCCTCATCCCACCAGGAGCATCAATGAGGAGAAGTGCAGAGTAAAAACCATGGCTTGTAGAACATGGAAATCCACAAGGTGGGTGTTATGGGCCCTGCACTTACGTGCCTCTGATATCACAGACTGACAGCAACTGCTTCTTTTGGCTCATTTAACCTTGGTTTCCTTGATGACACACGTTCCCATTCTGCTCCTGCTTGATGATGGCATTGAAACCAGATGGAAATGCTTTGAAGAACTTAGATATGATGTCATGGAATTACAACATCATCACTAAATCAACCAGACAACAGCTAAAGAATGACGTATCTAGGGAACTGAACTTGTGTTTTCAGCACCATTAAGATGTTTAAGGGACACAGTCAGATCTCATTAGGCCCACAGCCTGTTTTGAGACATCAGTGGAATCATTATAATTTTTCTTCTTGCTGAAATCAAATGAATTGTTTGTATGAACTTAAAGGCACTCACAGAAGGTGAAACTGCAAACCAAAGGGGAAAGCCACTGCTGGGCTGGTTCTCCCAGGTCAGTAATGTGCCTAAAGTCTCTGCACTGCTGAAGAAACGTGCCATGGTGTCTCATCCTTGTCTCATGTTATATCACACACAGCCTCCTAACATCACACAGGGAGGGAAATTTGCTTTTAATTGATTGTTAACCTACCCGTGTCCCTCTGTGTGCCTTTTATTTACATTAGCAGTCTGAAAGAGCAAAGTATTCCCCTTCACATTTCACTCTGCTGGAGAAACGGGTTTGCTGTCATCACTCCTCATAAGCACAGCCTGAGACCCACTTTCCCAAACTCTCCCTTCCACCATTTGTCTTTACTACCTCATAGCTGTCAGCTTTTCTTCTAGCTGCTACTATGAAATGAGCACAGGGTCATTTTGGCCAAAAACCACTCAAGAATCAAGAAGTAGAGGAGGAGGGGAGCAATTGCTGATCTTTGAAGGGAAAACTGGAGAAACCTGGGAAAGTATCCTCAACTGAGTGTTGCAACCCTCAGCCTCCAGATCGAAAATCACCATTAATCTTACCCAATAATACATTCAAGGGAACTGTAAGCATTTATCCCAGCATCACCAGGGTTCTCTAATCCTTCTGCCACAAAGAAACCTCTTCTCTTCCGAAGTAATTTGATGTGTGGAGAAACCCTAAAGTGGTTTTCAGTTCTCTTATTGCAACAGCTGTATTAAACAAAGATGGAGATTGACAGTACTCTGTGACTGCCTTACCCAACAGAATTTTCCTTAACCAATTTATTTCATCCATGCTGCCTCAGTTTCCCCACCTGTAAAATGGACAGAGTGGGAGCTTCTGGTTTGACAGTGTGGGCCAAGATGTGTCCAAGGAGAAATGAGTGTTTTAAGAGCTCGTTGATTTTCTTTCCCCAGCTGAATGGGTACTCAAACATATAGAGAGTCGGGTGAGAAACATTCCCAAGAACCTGGGAGAAGTAAATAGCCCAAATTACTACAGAGAGAGTCCTTGTTTGACCATCCCATGAAAAACCAGCACATCATGTTCAAGCTCTTTCTGTTAGATGCTTTAATAGACAATCAGATAAATACATTTATTTTCCCCAAAAAAGAAACCTTCTGCAAAAAAGGCCACATTATATTTCAATGTCACTGCAACTTCCAATTGGGCCAGAAAGTCTAAACATTTCTTTCCAGGCCTTTGGTTTCCTAGAAGATGGGGGTTTTTCACTGGCTTGTGAAAAGTCAGATGATTGCATCAAATACTACTGGGATTTCAGAATGAAAGAAGAGGTCCATCAAGACAAGAAAGAGAAGGCAAAGAGAAGGCAAAGAGAAGGCAAAGAGAAGGCACCTTTCTTTGCTCTGTTCAAGCTTCTTGGCATCCTGCTGGGTAATTTACCCCCATTTTGGGGATGCAGAGAGAGCCCAAAGAAAACTTGAAGATGGAAGGGGGCTGAATCCTCACTTTTTTAGTGAAGAATAAGCTAAGAAGTGAAGAATTAGCTGAGAATAGACCACCAGAGGGGTGCTGGTTCACTACACAATTAGCTCTAAACAATACAACACCCACTCTGCGTTCTAAGAGCCAGCAGGCACTGCTGGTGGCACAGATTGTCACCTGGGTGCTGCCGGGTGCTGTCACCCACCTGTCTGGCACCACCTCCAGCCCCTCTGCTGCCATCCACCACCCCACGGGGCCAGCAGCAGCCCTGAGCTGGGTCTGCACAGGGCAGTCCGGAGCCAGGCTGTCCCCTCACTCCCCTCCCACCTCCCCCGCGCCTGCCGCCAGGACTTTGTGTCCTAAAAGCTCATTCTTTCCATAGCGTAAAAAATAAACCAGCATGTGCTCCTCTCCAACGCCGCCCGTCTCCACACCGGCCCCGGGTGGGTTGTTGTTGTCGTTCGGCTCTGCCTCTCCTTAAATAACAGAATTACAGCGGGTCTAATCCTGCGAAGTGCTGAGTAACAGCTCGTCCCCAATAAATTAAGCAGGCACTCAGCGCCGCAGCCCGATATCTGTGGCCGTGTCCTCCCGGATTATCAGTCTCTCCTCCTCGCTCTCTGCCCGGCCCCTCGGGGAGCAATTATCTGTGAATGAGAACAGAATAACTCTTTTAGCAGAAGGTTTCCACACTCGCGCACAAGGAGCGCTCTGAATGGATTTATCATGCTTGCTAAAAAGGGAGGTGGCAAAAAATTCCCCCCCCACCCCCGTCTTCTTTTTTTTTCTCCTGTATTTTAAGGAGAAATCCCTGAAGCGGCAGCTGTTCCCCGGTGGCTCCACACACCAGGGGGAAAAGAAAAAAAAAAAGGAAAAAAAATAGAAAAAAAATTGGATATAGTAAAACTTTTTAAGGGAGGCATGAATCGGTTCTTCAGAAAAACAAGGCAGCGGTGCCAACTGGAAATGTTTGCTTTGGGGGTGAGTTAGATGGCTGGCGTCAGCCAGGGCTAAAGACATGCCAGCGGAATGCAATATTGGGGAAGCAGCAGGTCACTCAATCACTGGCAATTTGCCCAGGAGCAACTGGATGCCTTCAGATTTTTTTTTCCTTGTGTGTGCATGTTGCTTTTTTTTTTTTTTTTTTTCCTAGGCAAACAGAGCCCCAGCAGTTTTGAGGCTGGGGAGCTGGAGAGCTGGAGAATGGTATTTCTGAAAGGCACGTTCCTGCAGGAATACCCCCGTGGGTCTGCTAGGCTGCACAGCGGTGACATCTGGCAGAAGTGGCTGCGGTGGGATGGATGAGGCTGAATCCTGCCCGCTGCTGCCTCCACGCTCAAGGCAGCAGATGCAGCACAGTGCCAGGGCACTGGGCAGCCCCAGGGAGGGGATGGGGCAGGAAGATGGGCAGCGCCTCCAAAAATATCCTCCAGCAAACCAGAATATTTTTTTTCCTCCGGTAGCAAGTATCAAACACTACAGAAGATACTTTTGTTTATATTTTTGGGAAGCAGTAGGATTTTTTTTTTTTAAGGTCAATATGTTTTGTGGGAGTGGAGATATTAGGTAAAAGACAAAAAGAAAAATTTCCCCTAATGAACAATGTCCATTAACTCCCCACAGCACAGGAGGAGGGAAAGACCCAACAGGCATTTTTGTCTGCACATCTGTAGTTTTTCATTGCTGTATCATTTGTGCAGAGTGCCAGGCTGCACACAGAGCCCAAATAAGCCAGGGAGGGAAAGTGTCCCAGCAGGAGAGGCTCTAAACGAGGTGGTGGCCTGACTTGCAGCAAGCAGCAGCATTAGGGATCTGCCTTTTTTGCTAACACGGGAAATCAGTGTTCAGCCAGAGGATGAATGCAGCGCAGTCACCAGCACATGATGGGCTGATGTCGACCGTGGCAGCTCTCCAGAGGTAAAAAGGAGCAGTAAAATTGCCCTCGTTGTTGCTTTCTCCATCCATATGAATAAAACCCAATGTGTGAGAGGGAGGGCACCTCTTGTGAAAGCAAACCCAAAGAGCAAGTTTTACCTGAGACTCCAAACTTGCAGGGCTCAGTCCCACTCTGAAGCGTTTTCACACTTAAACAGCACCACCACACCCACCCAATTTCCACCACAATTTAACCACTCCGCAGGAAAGAGTCACCCAGGAGACTGAGGCTGCAGAAGAAGGAGAGGCAAATTAGTGCAAAAACAAATCTCATCAATCCATTAAAAAATTGGAGAGAAAGTAGGGATGTTGGGAGGCAAACCACAGCTATGGTCAGCAGGTAGGGATCCCTGAGGGGTCTCCTAAGCAGGGTCTGTACCTGAGCTCTTCTGATGTCTCCTGACCTGGCAGATGCCCTTGCACTGTCGTACCAGGGTGCTCAGTGACACAGCCACCAGCCCACCCAAGTCCAAAGACCATCAGGCTTTGAACTGAAACACCAGCTCAAGACACAATGCCCACTTGAAATACAGCTTTTTTCCCCCCCCACTTTTGATTTCCAGAGTCATTGGTCCAGCAAAGATGGTTTTAGTTTGATCACTCTTGTCTCTCCATCAGCACCTTTCTTTTTACATTTTCATCCTGGTTTTGACTCTTGATCCAGCTATGGGGAAGAATGAACTAAAATGCCCTCAGCATTCAAGGTCTCCATCACTTTCCTTTTCTGCGTCCATTTTCATGTGATTAAGATTCATACTTTGAACAAGAGCTTGTCATTAGATCACTGGACCAAGGCTTTATTTAACACGGATTGCATTCTCGGGTCAGTCACCAGCTTCTTGTGTGATCTTGAGAAGAATCTCCTTTCCCCAGATCCTGCTGCTGTAAAGTGGATATTGTAACTTTTCCTTGCTGTGCTTTTTTTTAGTCTCAAGAAAGAGACTGTCTCACACCAAGTGTATGCACAGCAAAATAGTGACAACTACTTAGTTTTATTGTAAAGTATCTTTAACCATTATTTAACAAAATACCCAAGTTCCTGACAATGTATTGGGGAAAAAAAAAAAAAAAATTACCAACTCCTTTCCCACATGATTAGTTCTTGTAAAGAGTATCACACTGGTGTGTCCAGCCCATACAACTGCTCTGGGTGCTATAGTTGTCCCTTCAGCCTTGACACTTAATTGCCTGCAAGTGCCTTGTTCTTCTCAGAGCACCCTCAGTGTGATCCAAGGGAGCACTGATGGGCAGTGAGGAAGGAAAGTGAGGACACACTCAATCACCCCAAAGGATAAATGTCACGGTGAGTTCTGCCACCCAAGCCTGTGTTCCAGGGCTGCAGATCAAGCCAGGGTGGCCAACAGAGACTGAGCCATTTTCTTCTTCTGTCTCAGTGCTGCTGTGCAACTCGGAGAAATAGGTTTTGTTTCCCATGCCTCAGTTTCCCCATCTGGAACAGGGAAATAATTGTCTTGGCTTCTTTTTAAAGGCCTTTCACATGAACAGCCCTTTTAAAGAGGTAAGTTGTATTATAAGCAACGGACTCTCATGTCTGCCAAGAACCAAAAGTGATATGAGGGAGATGAAATTCAGGCCACCTCATCAGCAAAGCATGTTGACCTGGCCTTCAAGACAAGGTTAGGGCTGTTGGTGAGAGCCCATTCCTTTTTGGGATGGAAAGGAGTGGACATAGACCCAGCACATGCTTTCCTATTATTAGTAATTTGTATCCATGTATTGCTGCAAATGTGTACAGCCCTCAACAACCCACCAAAGCAAGGGCACAGCCTAAAGTCATCTAACCCAGCAGCTCCACCTGGCAATGGGGGATGAGGAGAAGTTGCCAGGTAATTTCCCCGTGACGGCTCGGGCAGGATGGATGCCACCAGTCCTGCAAGCCCCAGCACCCCCATGAGCCTCTCAGAGGGACCGGAGAGGGACAAGAGCAGGCAGAGGGACCTGCCTGGGGACCAGCTGGAGAGCTCGGCATCTCTGGAGGACCAGGTGGGTGGCTGGCGTTTGGCTGGGGGAAGCAGGCGAGGTGCAGGCACAGGCGAGGTTCGTGAGGCCCTCACAAACAGGGCTGGAAGCACGACCGAGAGCTGCTTTGCACGGCAGGGCCAAATCCGTCGCTGGCAGCGCTCCCCTGCAGCCGCCCCGGAGTGTTTGTGTAAGGATCCAGCCTGGCCGCGCTGGAGGCACCGGCTGCGCGGGGCTGGCATGCCAGCCTGGAGGCCCAGACACCAGGCCAGTGCCAGATGCCGGGCATATTTTGTCAGCTGCGCGGGCTGCGGGTGTCACACGGGGCTGGCTGTGCACCTGCGCGACCCCGAGCCGCCCGTACGAACAGCCGGCGACAGCGCTCTGGAGCCGCACGGCTGAGCGCCCGTCCCGGCCTCAGGGACGGCCCGNCGATAACCCGGGCTCAGGGACGGCCCGGGCTCAGGGATGGACCGGCCTCAGGGATGGCCCGGGCTCAGGGATGGCCCGGGCTCAGGGACGGCCCGGGCTCAGGGACGGCCCGGGCTCGGGGATGGGACGGCCCGGGCTCAGGGATGGACCGGCCTCAGGGACGGACCGGCCTCAGGGACGGCTCGGCCTCAGGGATAGCCCGGCCTCGGGGACGGCCCGGCCTCCCCGCCGATAACCCCGGGCTCCGCTGCTGGCTCTGGTGCAGACGCTAAGGCACCCACTGCTTGCTCCTCCTCGGCATTTGAGGTGAGCGGCCAGCCCGGCCCCTCCGCCCCGGATCGTGGGATGGCCGGTGCTCCTGGTGCTCCTGGTGCTCCTGGTCCAGCCCCTGGAGCTGATGTGGCTCTAAAGGTCTCCTCTGCAATAGCTGAATGTTTGGGATCCTCCAAGCAAAGATGAGGCCAGAATAAATTTCTGGGAGAAAAGCTAACACAGGGACAACTAACACAAGACGTGAAGTGTATTTTCACCTAAAGGCAGGGGCTGCAGCAGGCACTGACAATTTGGGGGTTAAAATCTTCTCAGACATGGGGGATAGCATCTGAAGGGGTCAGGGAAGGATGCACTGAGGACAAAGCTGCATTTACATATTTTATCACCCCCTCCACAACAACCTGAGCACCAGCCCTGAGCAATCCTTGCACATCCAGAGGAAAGGTCCTGCCATGTCCAGCCCCTTTGCAGGAAACACTCAATGGGTGATGGCCTTCACATTCTCTCTCTCCTTTCACTGCTCACCCAAAGTAAGAGCAATCTGACTAATTACCAGAGCTAATTAGCATTAGGATGAAACATCCAACATGGACTGCAGACTCTTAGGAAATATATTTTGGTGCCTTGAGACACAGAAAAATGATTTCCCAAGCATCGTGTGCACAGCACAGCTGGCTATGTGACTTTTCCTCTTTTTCCTCACCAGTTCTTGGTTCTCACATGAAGATGATTTTTAATGCCAAAGCATTGTGCTTCATCTCTCTTTATTTCAGGCCGCAGGCTCACCACATTTTGGACTGGTTGCAACCCATCTGGTTTCACTAATACTTCTAATATAATATTTATAACTAGCTAAGAGCTGATCATATGACGGGTGTAATCATAAGTCACGTGCCAGTTGTGATTATTCTACACCTTAAGCCATTTTTCTGTATTTTGGTATCCATAGCCTGCTGGGGTGTTTCTATGTTTTGTCACTGTTATACCTTTCTATCTTTAAAGAAGGCTGTCTCAGTAATTGAGAGAAAAAGAATCACCTTGTTTCCACCCAAAAACAGGAAATGAGATGAGACAATCAACCAAAGCCTCTGCTTGCCATCATCTTTGGATTTTCTTAAGGAACTTGTGCTTAGGAAAGTTGTTGAATCTAAACAAAATCATCTTCTCAACAAGTTCCTCCTTCCCACTGCCAGAAGGATCATCCAACAGAAACCAAAACCAGGTCTGACAGCTTTAGCTCACCCATAGCCAGCTGTGGCAGCCCAACTTTATCTTCAGCAGACACAGGACACTTCCTGGCAGACCATCAGGTGCCAGGGGAGGAAAGATCCTCTGCATTAAAGGGGGAGGAGTTCCAGCTGCATGCAGGTACTTCCTTCTTGTTCTCTTTGCCCTTCTTACCCCACATTGCCAAGGTGGGCAAGTGGGAGGAATCTCTGAAAAGATGCTCAGACACATCAAGAGATGTTGTTGACCTGTCCCAAATAGCACACCATAAAATACCTTAAAGAAATTTTGGGTGAGACCATATTTGAGGGGAAAAAAAACTTAAATAAACAAACAAAACCCACTTTTTCCTTAGTTTTGAAAAGAATGAATATCATTAGTGTTAAGCCACTGGCACCGGGCTAGGATCTGGCCCCGTGTGGCTGCAGAGGCAGAAGGAGAGTGAATTCTCCCTTTCCACGGGTGCTTACAGTTGGCCACAACCTGCAAAAGCAAATGATTTAATGATTCATGCTGGCAAGCAGGGAAGGATGACTTCAGGTTTGAGCTTCCCACATCACTTCTAGCAGCTCCCCCCGCAGATCCAACACGTCAGTGGCCAAGAGGATTGCACAACGCAGAGCCAGGAGGTGCTGCCTTCCCAGCCTCTGGGGCAGGAGCACAAAGCTGGGTCTCCACATGGCACATGGGAATTCAACAGCAAAGCAGAGGCTGTGCATCAAGCCCAGGAGCAACTAAACCTCTCCTTTTTCTGCAGAGCCTTTCAGCAGCAGCAGCCTCTTCCCCGTGGGCCAGTTTATTGAGAACGGCTCCGCAGTAATGGGATTAAGAAGCTCTTCACTGCTTGGATCCCTTCACAGTGGGAAGATCCAAAATCAACTGATGGAAAACAGGATAAGTCCTCCTGCAGAGGGAGCAGGATTGTTTGTGGAACCAAATGATCAAACAATGACTGTGAGCACTTCAGACGTGCCATGCCTGGAGACACGTACCCCAGCCCTGCGGGCACCAGGCACAGTGTCAGCGCTTGGATGGCACCCTGTGGGGGGTTCTGGGGGGCTGTCTGTCTTTGAAGGTAGCAGAGGTGACAGGGGAAAGGAGCAGTCATTCTCTCAGGCAAATCTCAACTGTGAACCTCAGGGTTGGAGGCTCAGCTCCCACGAGGAGCTCTTGAAGGAACTTAAGAACCTGAATTGCCCCAGGATTTGTGACTGAGCAGTCCCAAATAACACATCCACCACCATATGAGGACGTGCAAAACACTTCTCTCCACTGCAAAACTGGGTTTCCCCTTCCCCACAGACACCACATGGCCTTGTACCTTGCACAAACCCTTACCTCCAAAGAGAAAGATCCTCTCAAATTCTTGCAGTATCTACCTTGCCAAACTAATGTTCTGGTTCATCCAGCCCTCATGGGATTTGGCACTGAAGAGGGTGAATTGGCTCAGCAGCAGCAGCAGCAGCAGGCACCTAAAGCTTGGGACATGAGAGCAAGGCAAATTTTGGAAATCCATTAAGCCTCCACCATCAAGAATGGGAGTCATTCAACCAACCTCTCCAAGAGCCTTAATGAGTGAAAATATTTCACACTAAAGGCAGTCATATATTTAACATGTATACATTATTTCAACTCTGACAAGTTTTAGGAGCTTGTAAGAAATTATTATTAGAGGCTTTGTACATGTCTTATTTTTCTTCAGTCTCTCCCATGACAGGGAGTGAAGTCTTGTGACAGTCAAGACACTACTAAGAGTTTCCAATGTTCACACAGAGCTTGACACCTCAAAGTTACATTATTCAGGGTCTTCTTCATCTGGAAGACTGAATAGACTATAGCTGGTCTGAAAATTTAGTTTTCTTCTCTCACAAAAATTCTGACTTTTACTTAAAATAAATAGAAACAGCTAAAAATAAACTTTCTGCTTTTAGATATACCACTTCAGTAAACATCTGAAATTTCATGCCAGAAAGAGACACTTTTCAAGGAAAAAAAATGTTTAATGCACAAAGGCATTTTCTGACAGAAAGCATTTGAGAGGTAAATATTTTGGAGCAGCCCTGGAAATGCTCTTTTGCCTAGCTCAGTGCAGTGCACATTGCCTATTTTAACTATCAGTTGGAACACTGATATCTGGACCTTTAACTAGAGAAATCTTTATTCTCCTCCCTTCCAGGTAAGCTCTGTAATAGATCCTCATAATGATTCTATGCTTTCCTCTCATCCCATTTCCACCTTGATTGTGGCCAGGTTTGATACTTACCATGATATATCTGTGGATTTGAAAGCAAATTACTATCTCAGGAATGTACCAGGGACTCTGAATGACATTAGGAGCAATCAGTAGCAGGAAAACGGTTTTAAGTTAGGGTAAATGTGAAAATTAAAGAGCCTTAATGTCTTGTTTGACTGTGCATCATGTTTGGCTCTGCTCAAAGGTGGGTGGAAAGCACAGGAATAAAAATGTCCACATGAAAACTGGAGTCAGATCCACAGCACATATTTCACTAGGCTCCTGTTTCAGGGCAGCCAAGGTTGGCTTTCTGATCAGCTCAGCCCCAGGACCACAAAGAGAAACATTATCAGCTCTTTCTGGTGTGCTAATATCCAATTTATTTTTCAGCAGTGCAATTTCCTGCCTGCTCTTTGAACAGCTATCAAAGGACAAGACACCAGATCATGGCAGACATTCTTCTAGTGCTGACATCTGCTAAACTAGTCAGTCTGTTCCTATACAGCCCACTCAGTGCATCCTAAAATATTTTATAAGCCACCAGTGGAACAGAGAATGGTAATGTGGGTCCCTGACCCTTCCTTGAGCCACCTTGATGTTCAGTACAGATGGGGAATCACAATACAGCAGCCAGAATTTCCGGGTCCACTCAGTTTAGGGTTTCTGTGTTACCTCCAAACCAATGAAATCCACTTAATGCCATCTGGCACTTCATATCTTTCACTGTTTTTCATCTGAGAGCAGTGGCAAATCTGCATCTGCAGCTTAATCCAAAAGCCTCTGAAAACCAATGGAAATATAGTTTTGGATCATGACTAAAAGTGTAAGACTTTATTTAGAAAAGTGCTTTCTACAGCTTTGCTGGAAGGTGTTCATCCTTTGAACAAGCACTCAACCAGCAGCAAACACATTCCAACAAAACATCTGGACACCTCGGAAAAGGTTGGTCTCATTACATTTAGAGAAGCCCAGAAGTATCACTGATAAGCTATTGCTCAAACTCATATGTGTCAGCTCTGTGGCTATTTTTGCTTTGGGTGACACCACTGATACCATGAATAAATATCAACTTGTTTCACAAACATAGGCAAGTACAGCAAGGGACTACTCACAGCCCATTTTCAGAGTTATTCATGGAACCTGAAGTCTCTGTGTCACTGCCTCTCATGTCCTCTCTGGCTGTATCCCAAAATATTTCCCATACCAGTGCTGACTTCTGCCTTAGTTTTGAGGTCTGCAGCCAGGGGGGGAAAAAAGTGCCCAAGCACCTGGTTGTTTTCTTGAAGGTTTGATTGCAGGTTTGCCTCAACCAGTCACTGTTCAAGGAGTCCTTTTAATTGCTTTCTGCTCCTCACCGTCCCTCTGGGTTGTGATTGTATCTCCTGAGCATGACCTCTCCTACCCCTGATTCACATCTCCCTGACTTCATTCCCATTCCATCTGTCCTTGTCCTGGATCCTCCCTGTGTCATTGCTCTCACCAATCTTCAACTTAATCCCAGGCTAAACTTTTATTTTCTTCTTGAAAGAGATCCTAGATGTATTTTGGCCAAATTTCCAGTCCGTCATCTTGCTTATTCAGACCACTGTATTCTTCCAATTCATATCCATTGACCACATTTGTATTCATTCACTTCTGATGAGCCCTGCCAAATCCTGGCCACCTTGCTGAGACCCTCAGTCTAATTTCTCTTTCCTTGTATTCTTTTGGTACAGTGTTCAGCAGGGCCCTGATCAGGATAGAAGTGAGAAGTTCACAGACCAAACTGTCAGAAAGTTGATAATGCCTGCAGAGTATGTATTTATGTGCTGTGAAACATGTTAGGAGGCCAAAGTGGAGAAACTGTATTGCAGAACTGCCTTGAATTTTGGCAGGGGTCGTATTTTATATCATATTAAATGTAGGAAGACATTTACTGACTAGCACTAACCCAAGTCCTGCATTAAACTGATGTATTGGTTACCAGTCACATCTTTCATATTTTAAGTAATTGAGCTTTTTCTCTACTTTCAGGATGCTGACAGGCAGTAACACAAAACTGAAGAGTTGTACTGAAAGGAAGCTGAAAGGGAAAGTTAGGAGTCAAATGGTTTCAGGACTCACAGACTTTATTTAAACAGTACCTAAATGTTAGTGGAGTGAACAACAGAATAAAGTCTATCAGAAGCAAAGTATGGGAATGAGGTTCAGAAAGGGAACATGGAAGAAACATGCACACAGGTGAGCCACTGTTAGAAATCAATATAAATGTATTAAAAAACCTTCTAAAAAGCAATTTTCTACAGCTCTGAAAGCTCATAACAAAAGCTGCCTCACAGCAAGTAGTTTTCCAGACAGCTGTTCAGACTGATAGATGATCAATATGTGATAGATGAGCACTCAAGACACATTATCTCATGATAGCAAAGTCAAATAAATACTGAGGATGTATCCCACACTGCAGCCTTTCCTTCTCGAGAACACATCTGAAGAGATACCCCAAACTGAAGCGTCAGTAGAAAAGATTTTCAAACAAACTGATAAAATGAATAAGACCAATCTGCAAGACCAGACAGCATTCACCCAAGAGCTCTATGGAAATCCAAAGAGGAAATTGCTGAATGGTTATCCATGGTGCAGAGCCAGCCTGCTGTTTAAATCAGCCTATGCCAAAAGAATAGAAGCAGTAAATGTGATGCAAAATGAAAGAGCAGTTTCCAGAGAAGGAATGAATAGAGACAAGTGTGATTCCATGTAAGGCAGAGTGATAAACATTCTAAAAAAGAACATTAGGGACATCAGATAGCAAGGTGTAACAGGGAAGAGTCTAGTGTTGTATCTGTAGGATGAAATTCTGTTTCACAAATTGAGTTTTTTGGGGCTGTCACGGAGGGAATGGGGATGTGAGTGATGCCATTCACTTGGCTTTACAAATATGAGAACCTAAGAAAATTTTCACGGTAAGAGCTACCCTGGATGGTTTTCTAAAAAGGAGACCTTAGTGCTCCATGGGAATTAAAAAAGGCAAAGAGAAAATTAAAAACTAGTAGGAAAATACTTCAGAGGAGTATCACAAATTTTTGCACATAGCTCCAATGCACCTATCTCACAAAGGATAGAGCAGAATTACAAAAGGCAAGAAAGGGCAACAAGACACCAGAGACAGGGAACAGTTTCCAGACAAAAGAGCCAGAATAGGCTAAAACCCTTCATCTTGGGAGAAAAAACAGCAGAGGGGATCTGAGAGAGGTCTCTGAAGTCACAACTTGCATGGAGAAGGTGAACAGGAAATAACTGCAAATTATTATCCAAAATAAGTGCACCATTTCTCAAAACTTCAAGGGACAGACAGACACTAACTAATGAAATTATGAGACACCAAGTTAAGAACAGAAGAAAAGGACATTACTCTCACAAATTAGTTATGGGACTGCCATGGGAACTAAAAATTACAAATTAGTACAAATGGGCTTAAACCAGTAATGGTGGCTAGCTCCAGCAGGGCTGTTAAACACCATGATCCAAGCTCAACCTCAGGAGATCCCCTAGCTGCTGACTGCCAGAAGCTGGAATGATGTGCCACAGGTAGCACCACTCTGCACTCAATGTGCTTCTTACTTTTTTTTTTTGTTTTTGTTTTTCCAGTTTCTTAGAATCTTTCTATTTTATGATCTCCAGATAAGTCACAGCAGCATCACCCTGGACCCCATGCCCTTATTCACTAATATGCCACCAAAGAAACGTGTCCCAACATGAAGTTCAAACTCAACCAGAGACAAGGTGCTACATGAGATTTTGGGGAAAAAATACACAACTGGTATACTCAAATAATAAATTCAGCCTTTCTGATGAATGATTAATAGAAGAAAATAATAAAGTTTAGCAGATGGTAAGACCTCCATGAAGAGGAGCCTCTCTAAGCATCCTCTACCTTTCCAAAACCTCAATTTCTCCACCATGGTGGGAACAGCCCACTGGAGATGTGGGCACATCAGCCCATGCAAGTGAAGCTGTGAGTGATAGTACTCTTCCCTTTTCACCATTAAAAGCTCTTTTACACCTGGAGAATCTGACCCAAGAGTTTGGAATAAATATGCCTCTAATTGCACACTCTTTACATAACCACAAAGAGTCACTGGGAGTTCTTGGGACCTTGCAGAGCACAGTCAACAGCCACCATTGAAAAATCTGGCAAACAAATGTTTGCATTGCCCTCACCCACAAAAGTAAACTTCCACCCAAAATTTGTAAGTTTTAACTAAAAGAGAGTCTGTCCTGTACCTATGTCCTATTTAAGATCAACTGTCCTTTTCCCAAAATAAAAGAATATTAAGTGAAAGACTTTAATATCTTCAGACTTCATCCTTTCCACTTTTTTTTTTTTTTTTTTTTTTTTT
>VZRH01001687.1:937148-948252 GCA_013397555.1 Urocynchramus pylzowi | reverse complement strand
AGCCCGTCCCCTGCTCCGCCCGCCGGGACCCCGCGGGGGCTGCTCGGGGCGCAGGGACCGGGGAGCGCCCGCGCTGCCCCGCGCCCGGGGCCAGGGGAGGTGAAGGGCAGGAGCCGAGTGGCCGCCTGACAGGAGGGGAAGTCGGTTCAAAATGCCTGGAAGTACCAACCCTAGAACTGTGCTAACACTCAAGATAAATAAATAAGGGCTTTTAATTTGCTTGCAGTTAGAAAGTTTTGGACTTTTCGTTTTGTTTTGGTTTTGGTTTTTTTTTTTTCTCCCGGAGGGAGAGTGGTGTAGAGAGCGAAAAATAAAACAAACCCGAGAAATCGCTCTGCGGGGGAACAGAGTGTGTAGGGAGGCACTTCGTCAAGCTGGGAGCTGGGGTGATGCTCCTGTATCTAAGCACGCCTGTTTGCCAGCTGTCCGGCTGCGGTGAGCGGCCCCAAAGGGATCACCGGGAATTTGGGCAGCACCGTGCTCCTGTTGGCTTTGGTACAGGGTGCCTGAAACCTCAGAGCCCCTGAGGTTCTTGCAGCAGCCTCTGAAACGTTCTGTGTGCCCTGTGTGCTAGGGATAGCCAGGCTGAGCTGTGGTCCTCCGCCAGTTAGCTTCCCATGGTTTTTACTGTAGCGTGTGTTTGAAGTGTGTCTGGTGCTGGGATTTCTTGCTGAAAGGACTTGAAAATCCTCATGGTTGTTTGTAAAGGATATGTTCACAGTGTCAGGGTGGCACTTTTGAGAGGCAAATGAAAGGTTTTGGTCAAAATCCTTCCATTGCCTCCCCAGGATGAGGAGAGATCACAGAAGCTGCAAGGCTCTTGTACCTTCTATACAATGATAAATCAGTGCCCTGGCTCCTGTACTCAGCCTTCTCTGCATGTAGGCACCCTGTACAGTGCAGTGATAGACAAAGATGTGCTGTTACATTGTGCAAGCCCAGCTGTGCTGGCTTTTCTGCCTTTCTGGTAAGTGTTGATAGGACTATTCCAGGTGTGCAGGAAGGTGGAGATGCCCAGGGCTCAGAGGGTGGTAAGCTGCAGATGAGTCTGACTGTGAGAGGTGTTAAGCATCACCTCTCCCAGGATGGTCCCTGCAGCATGCTCTGCTTGCAGTGGAGCTCACACACACAGGCTTTTCCCTACCATCTTCTGGACACTACTAATCTGAGCCATTCCCCAAGTGGGCTCACTTTAGGACTTAATCCTCTCTCCTGCTTAGAGGAAATCTGCTTGTTCCTATCTTCAGCATACTGCCTGGAGCCCTTCTCAAGGACTGCTGTGTCCTGGCTTGGTGCACCCCAAGAGTTAATCCTTTCCTGTCATCTACTTTGGCAAACAGATTTCAGGGGCTGAGACCAGGGCTGTATGTCAGGAGAGAATTGCTGGTGAGCAACTAAACTAAAGCATTTTTGATCACTGTGCACTGGTGGGATCTCACTGCTCCTGTTGTAATCCCAGTAATCCAGTGCGTGCTGGGTGCTGTCCCCTGGTGCTGAGAGGCCGCCCCTTGTAGATGCAAACTCCAGACTTGATATATTTTGTTTCTGTAAGCTGCTTCCATATTTCGGTTGTTTGGTGACTGTGTGTAACACGCCTGGAAGTGTCAGTCTGATTCTCCATGGACAGACATCTACACCACCAAAACCGCAAGGGGAAGTAGCACTGATTTCCCAAATCACTGCCAATCTTGTTCTAGGCTGAGCCTCAAGCAGAAGTCAGGCAGGCAACAAATTAAAGCCGAACTCTTTTGGGAAATGGGCAACTCTTGAAAAGCCTCAGATTCCTGGCCTTGGCCCTGTCTCTATAAATCACTTCAGCCGTGGACTCAGCTGGGAGCCCAAAGAGCCCGGAGAACAAGTTGCCGTCCTCTCTTCCCGTGAAAGCCGGTCTCCAGGGTCAGCTCAGGAACATACTGGCAGAGCTGTGTTCGCTCTGCAGAGAGAAAGAAATCATTCTCCGGGAAATGTTTGCCACGAGGTTTTCCTAGCAATTTGCTGAGGGGTGGGCTGGCTGTCCCGACCATCATTGGATGACATTTGTATTCATTTCTTGTTGGGCTGCCAGCGGCGTGCCTGGTGCCACACGTGACATCAGGTGACAGTCAGCTTCATTGCACACACGCACGGCGCTGCCCTGTCACTCACGTCATTCGCAGCGGTGACGGCGGAGGTGTTTCTGGGGTGCAGCTCGGATCAGGAGACAGTAGGTGCCTTTCTGCCACACCTTGGCCGGCGGGTGGGAAGCAGGGGTATGGAGATGCCCTGGTGGAGGTGCACGCAGTAGGGAAGCTTTCTCTCTCCTCAGGTCAGCACCGTCTTCCCACATGCCAGGGCATACCAAGGGCCTTCAGCCCCTTGGGAGAGGCAATTCCTGTGTGCTGTCTGCTGCAGGCCTCCCTTCTTGTTCCTTGGTTAGTCCTCCGTCCCCTCCTTGTCATCACATATCAGGCTCTTAAGCAGCTGGGAGGCTTTTCCTGAGGCACTGAAACTGATACGTCCCTGCAGACAGGCGGGTGAGGAGCAGGGGATCGTGTCGTGCTTTCACACAGCCGACCCTGGCCCCATGCTCCATGGGTGGGGGTCAGGTGCTGGATGTGGAGCCTTCCTCAGCCACTGGTACCCAGCACCCACAGGTGTCATCCCTGTCCCTACCCTGTTTGGATGCGTGAGTGGAGACACCCATCCTCACTGGCACGTGTGAGATAAAACCCCATTGCCTGCAGGATCAGACCCACCACGGCCACACTGTAGGGAGCCCATCCTTGCTTGCTGAGGAGGTGGAGCAGGAAAGGGAAGTCATGCCTCTCTGCAGGATACCCTCCCTGTCTCAGCAGCCCACCCGAGGGCAGGCGACTGGCCCGCAGCACACCGGACAGATGGGCTGACGGCGGCGTCCCTGCGCTCCACAGCTGCGTACACATGGCACACATGTTTTGGCTTGTGTCGACTAACTCTCCAGATGGCAGGAAGGGGTGTGGGTTCTTTTTTTTTTTTTTCTCCCAGTTCTTGGTGGAGGAAGAGCCAAACGCAGTTGTTTCACACAAGGAGAGGCTAACCCAGCCATGTCCCTGAGGACAGAGCTGTCCCCAGCTTGCCTCGGAGGCCAGGGCCCCCTCAGAGGTGGGAGGTAGGCGGGCAGCTGCCAGCTCTGGGAAGCTGCCTGCTGTTGGGAGAGACGTGTCATTGCCATTGTGTTCACCCCTTGGTGTCACAGCCACCAGGAACAAGGATTTCTCTCCCTCTCTGTATTGAGCTGCTGCCTTTGCCATACGGCCGTAGCACTGAAGTGGGACTGAAGAGCAGATGCTCCTGAGAAAGAGCTTCTTCCCTCTGGTCTTGGTACTTGTGGTCTTCAGCTATTAAGTCTGGAAGAGACTTCTCCCCCTTAGTCCCCCTAGTATCATTTGTCCAAGTGATCCTTCCACTGACAGCAGACTCCTGAGGCAAACAGTGTAGTTCTCCTTGGAAAACACTGACCTGCTCTGAAACACTTGGAGGTGGTGAGATACTTCTGCTGTCTTGATACTTGGCTGTCCCTCTGCTGTCTTTCTGGTGTCCCTCCTGGGGGCTGCTCCTGTCCCTGTGACTGGGACAGGAGCACTGGTCTCCTGCCCTCAAACGCCCTGGCCAGTGCTGGTCAGTGAGTTCTTGCACTGCCATGGCTGCTGCGCGACCCTCCCCATGTGACATGGTGGGTTGTCACGTCCATCCTTTCCATCTTCCTCTCCCTGCCATGGTGGGTGGTCAGTGAACCCAGACATCTCTGATGCAGACAGAGACATAGCACTGAGTTCACAAGGACTTGGGGTCATCTTGTCCTCCATGTGAAGACTCCTACCCGTCCTTTTGCTGGTGGATGTTCAAATTCATGTAGTGGTGCAACCATCTGGAGGAGACAAGATGTGACAACAACATTTGCTATCTTCAAAGCAACCGTTCTCCGTGCAAAGCAATTCTTTTTTTTTTGTCTGCAAATTCCTGTTGGCAGCCAGAGACTCATCCTCCAGCAAATCCCAACTGTGAAACTGAACCATTGTAACTTTTATTGCAGCATGGCCTTAGCCACCAGGTTTTCTGCTGGGGGCCTTGGCCAGAAGGGAACTGGGCTCTTCACCATGAGACTGCATGGACAGCCAAGCCAAGCAAAGCAGTATGTTGCACTCCCAGGAGCTGGGATGGAGCTCCTCAGCTGTGCTGACAGACCCTAAGGTGGCAGCAAACTCTCCCTCGATGGATGGAGACAACCACAGCAGCCTTCCTGATCTGGAGCCTGCCTAGGCTTGCACATCTGGTTTCTCTCTGGAGCACTGCTGTCCAGCTCCTCCTGAAGAAAGTGATGCATTGAGCCACAGTGAGCTGGAGTCGGTGCCGGGAGCAAATGTGTCCACAGACATTTATCTTCCCTTGAAGTGCATTGGCGTTTTTCTAAATCTTTTCACCACCACGTTGCCAGGACATTCTCTGCCTCAGCAGCTGACAGCCTCGCTCTCTGCACTCATGTGGGTTCTGGAGATACTTTAGGGTTTTATAGGGCTTTTTAGCTGCTGGAATGGAGGTTTTCCCCACACACACACTAGTATCCTTTCACTTTGTGCCGCTGGCATGCACGTGGCTGCTGTGGCTTGGTGTTAAATCAGGGCAGAAAAGACCCCGCTCGCTCCCGTCGGGAGCATGGTGGGACATCAGGAGCAGAAGCCTCAAGGCTACAGGAGGAGATTTTGTGGCTGTGGGGACAAACTATCTGCAGGGGTTTGAGGGGACAAACCAGGCAGTAAATGGAGGCAGGAGCTGTGGCTTGAGCAGTGCCTTAGCCACAAGGCAGCGGAGGCTGAGGCTGTTCTGCGGATGCGTCGTTCCGTGCTCGCCCTCTTTGTGTGTCATCCCAAGGGTGACTGTGGTTTGTCACCTCTGCAGGCGGGACCCTGCATGTGACCAGTGTCACTGACACGTCCTTTCTGTGTGGTGGGGAGGCTGAGAGCTGTCCTCATCACCTGCTGACATCTCCCAGCCCTATTCCCAGTGATTCACCCCTCTGTGATCCCACCAGCAGGAAACCAACCCTAAGATGCCTTAAAACCCAGCTCCTGAAGACAAACCACGCATTGGGCTCTCTGGGGGTGAAGGCTGGGCAGGAAGGTTTGGCTGTTGGAGAGATGCAGCTGGACTTGAGGAGAGCAGGAGCATCTTCCAGACACAGTGTGCAGTGCCACTGCTGCGTGCTGTCACTGAACAGCCCAGTGTTAACCAGAGCATCTCCATGGCTGCTGCCAGTCCCAAGTGACACTGATGGATATTTAGAGCCCAGAGTGGAGCGGCCCTGTGGTTTAACAGCTAAAGAAGATGACAAAATACTGGCCTGAAGCAGCACAGGAGGAAAGAAAATAAAGGAGAAACCAAACAAAAGGACAAAAATCCTGAAAACAATGGCTGTGTGTCACCAAGAACAGGGCTTTTTTGCTCCCTTGGCTGCTGTCTAGCTGATTTTATCCTTTGCTACAAATCCTACTCCTGTCGGGAGGTATTTGCTCTGCCTGCTGCAGCCACCCTGAGTTAACCTCTGTGTTTTCTTATGGCTCCCACTGAAATTGGAGAAAAGAGTCTGCTTTTCTCCATCAAGCTTTGAATCCTGCCTCTGCTCCCTGCCTTAATCCACTGTCAAATTCCTTTCCAGGCTGCAGTGGGGAGGTGGGACACTTTTCAGTGCCTTGCAGAAGAGCTCCCCAGGCTCTTTGTTCCCAGCCTGCAGCTCCTTTGGTCTATGCCATGTGTATTCTCCAGGCAATATATCCCATCCTGGTCCTGGTTTGCACTGTCCCCTGGGCCATGCAGGGATGCAAGCAGAGCCACGTGTGTGCTGTGGGAGGTTGTGCTCCTTTGCAGCTGCCACAGGCTCATGACAGCTCCTGGGGCTCAGCAGTGATAGCAAAGGAGGGGAAAACCCCATGGTGTCCAGCAGTGGCTGGTGACTGAAGAGTCTCCAAGGCCAAGCTGGGGTAATGCCATTATCTCCAGTGAAGCTTGCTCTTTTTACCAGGGGTTTTGGATCCATTGGACCTCAGAGATGCAGGTGGCCACTACTAAACTAGCACCCAAAAAAGTGTTTCACTGCTATAGTGCTGGAAGGCAGCCCCTTTCAGAGGAGATTTTCTGTGCCCAGTAGCCCTGGGATTTCTCCTCTGATAATCCCAGTCTGTCTAGTTATTATTTTGGGAAGTGGTTCAAAGAACCAGCAATAAGGTAAGAGCATTGCTGCAGCCCAGCAATGTGATATTTTTCAGGCAGGATGCTGAGGGGGTGTGCTGTGTGCCCTGAGGATGTGCAGGAGGCTTTGGGGGTGCAAAACATCTGCAGGAAGTGCAGGACAACTGTCCAACAGGGAGCAGAGCCAGGCCTGGGGCAGCATTAACCAGACTGCCATTTGGAAGAGATTCCTGGGTGAACTCACCCAGCACCACACCTAGGTTTTGTTTGGAGGAGGCCAATTCATTCGCTCCAAGGAGTGAACTCATGTTTTTGTAATGTGAGCAATGGGGGAGCCAGCAGCTGGGAGGGACCCAGGAGCTGGCTTGTTTGACAGCATGGACCCACCCAAGGGGCAAAGGCACCTCGGGCAGGCCTGGGGCTCCTGCCTGAGCGGTGCTGCTTTTGTTCTTGTTGGCATTTTTCAGCTGGGTTTGGGCACTTTGCTCCCTGTGATGAGGCAGGGGTGAGCTTTGCTTTCAAACTGCTGGGATTGCATTGCTAGCACAATGCTGCCCCTTTTCTGCCACTGCATTCTGGTGGCAGATAAAACAAAAGCCTCCCAGACTCATGGCATGGAATAGCTGCCCATCGCTGGCTGGAGTAGAGCTCTGTGGAACATCTGACACTGTGACACCACAGATGGTCAGGGCAGGTGATTCTTCCCCTCTGCTCTGCTCTGGTGAGGCCCCACCTGCAGTGCTGCATCCAGCTCTGGAATCCTCAGGACAAATGAAAGATGTGGATCTGTTGGAGCAAGCACAGAGGAGGCCACCAAGTTGATCAAGTGAATGGCTGAGGAAGTTGGGATTGTTCAGCCCGGAGAAGAAAAGGTTCTGGGAGATTTTTTCAGCCCCCTCACCCCTTCCCCTTAAAGGAGGACTATAAGAACATGTGTTTAGTACACCCTGTTGTCATAGGACAAGGCACAATGGTTTTAAACTAAAAGTGGGTGGATTTAGACTAGATATAAGGAAGAAGGTTTTTGAAATGAGGCTTGTAAAACTGGCACAGGTTGCCCAGAGAGGTGATACATATCCCATCCCTAGAAACATTCAAGGTCATGCTAGACAGGTCTCTGAGCAACCTGATCTAGTTAAAGATGTCTCTGCACACTGCAGGGGGTTGGACTAGATGATCTTTAAAGGTCCTTTCCAACTCAAACTATTCTGTGATTCTATGGGGCTCTTTTCCAGAAGCAGTCCCCTGGGAGCCATGCCATTTATCCACACAGCAAGATCTGGCCTGGCTGGGTTCAAACCCAAGGGTCCAGGTCAGTGTAGTGAGCACCAGTGGCACAGAGGAGCCATTGGTGCATCCTGTGGGCAGCAGCAGGAGGGATATTTGGGAATCAGCTCTGAAGGGATCTGGCAGGACTGTGAAAGGATGTCCCAGGAATACTTGCAGGCTATTCCATCCTACAGCTGTGTAAGTCATCATTGTTCCACCTGGAATATTAGAAGGACTCAGGGCCTCCAGCTGTTGAGAGCAAGGTAGGGAGGCCAAGTCACCTTGCTGGTGAACCTGAACACACCAACCAAGTCATCAAATGAGTCCTGCAAGAAGCAAAAGGACCCATATGTGTTCACTTCACCCTCAGAACTGGGTGGAAAAAGGCTGGCTCCAAACCCTTCCCAAAAACACTCTACAATGTAACACATCTTGAATAGAAGCAGTGATCTGGGTAAGGCCTCAGCTTGTTGAGGATCTTATGGAATTACAGAAAGGTTTGGGTTGGAAGGGACCTTAAAGGTCATCTGGTTCCAACCCCACTGCTGTGGGCAGGGATACCTTCCACTAGCCCAGGTTACTCAAAGTCACATCCAGCTTGGCCTTGGGATGAGGCATCCTTTCAGGGATGAGGCATCCTTTCAGGGATGAGGCATCCACACCTCCACAGGAGCTCTGCAGATGCCAGCCTGGAGTTAATTTGAGATCATGAAAGAGGGGCTTCCCCTGCGCTCAGGGCTGACAAGCAAGGGACACTGTCAGTCCTGCTGCCCCACCCTGCCACTGTTCCCCCGAGGTGCCTTAGCCCCAGGAAGTGTCTGACTCACCCTGGGTTAGAAAGGGATGTACAACAGCCAGAACTATTAAGTACTGGACATTTATATGAACCTCTGGAAATATTTTTGGCAGGAAGCGCAGCACAAACAATGAGACAGCGCCCTGGGCTGCATGTTGGGATGCAGGGGAGAGGCAGCCAAATGTTTTCCTGGGGGAGGGGGGCAAGGAGAGGGGCCCTGATGTGTTTTAAACTCCCAGCATAAAAACAAACCAGATGAATTAGCAGACAGGTAGATTCAGCAGCTTGTTATGTCATGTTGAGGAGCTAGCTGTCAGGAGGGCTTGGCTTTTGCTGCATCACAAACACTGCCTTAGAGCTGTCCCATCTTCCCTGCTGTGCCCAGGGGCCCAATTCTGCCCTGTGTGACCTTCATGTGGAGGGGATCTGTGCACGTCTGTGCTGCTAAATCACATTTGGAGCACACTAACAGAGACATCTGGACCCCCAGCACTCAACACCCTTCTTTACCCCAGCATTTTCATGCAGTGTAAAAGCAGACTTGGTTTCACAGATGCTATCTGCACAGGTCCAGAGGGTGTTTGTGGAAATGGTATCTATTTTATAAAGACAGAGCTACAAAGACAGAAGCTCAATGATGTGAACTGGCTTAATGCTCCTAAAGTGCACAGGATGCTCCTGGTTGCTCCCTGCAGACCCATCACAGTGGACATACTCTGTACCCTCATGTGGCAGTGAGGGTGACAGTTGTACCCTTTCACACATCTCTAGCTGTTCCCCAAACTCATCCTGCAGCCTCCTCTCCTGTGCCATGTCAGAACCAGCTCCCAGCCCATGGCTTTGGTGGATGACAGTGATGCTCTGGGGAGCTGCAGTGGATCCCTGCCCTCCTCAGGAGGGCTGGCTGCAGGTCAAGAGCACAACAAACTTCCCACGGACTTCAAAGGGAGCACCTCTGGTTTTCCAAGGGCGCTGCCTCTGAGTCTAAGATGTCAAGGATAGAACAGACCTGTTAGGTCACATCCCTTTCTGTTTTCCTGCCAAAGAAGGGCTCTTCTGCACAGGAATATGTCCCAGGAGCATTCATCTTGCCTTGCTTCAACTCCTGCCAGCCTGGGGATCGCTGATAAGACCCATGAGACTCCACAGAGCCCTTTGCAGACACAACTAACAAACATCCTCTGACTGGAGCTCTGGTTCCTGTGGTCCCAGCTCCCTCTGTGCTGATCCCCAAAGCTGAGGATGGTGCCAGTGTCCTTGCCTTTCTAGCAGACAGCTGCATTCCTCAGGACTGGTGTGAAATTTCAGTTGCAGTTCCTTCCTAATTCCTTTTAATCATTGCAAATATTGCAGGCAAGATGGTGAGCTGTGCTGCTGCTCAGCAGAGACCAGTGAGGTCAGATAAGGGAAATATTTTCATTTACTGCCCAGGAGCTCGAGCCTGGTTCCCCCTGGCTCTGGATGGACCTGCTCAGCTCACAGCTGCCCCATTAAAGCACTGAAGTCTGTTCAGTTCAGGCATGAGGAGCAAGAAGGTGGCAGAAGGAAAGGGTTTGGTCCTTGCCAGGAGCATGACAGATACCTGCTCACTTTACTGCTGCCAAAGATTTGTGTGGAGACTCTGTGGGATTTGGGAGGGTTACACCTGCAGGGCCTCACCAGCCCCAGGCATTTTTCCCACCTCTAAAACACTCTCTGTGTTTTAAGTTGCATTTTGAAGATTTCTTGGCATCCAGGTGTGTCACTGACACCCTTTACTGCAGTTTGTAAAAATCTGTCCCCTCTTTCCTGGAGACTTTATGTTAAAGAAGAGATAGTACCAAAGTTACACACAGACACACTTGGGGAAGTTTTGGCTCTGGATTTGAACTAAGTGGCTCATTCCTCTCTTAATTTCCCATGTTTAATTCAAAAGGAAACATTAAAATGGCAGGAGCTGAGCCAAGACAGGGAGGGTTCCTATGAAATAGTTTTTCTAACACTGTTACCATGGCAAAAGAACTCTTATCTCTTAATGCTGGTGCCCTGCACCCATCATGGGAGTATCTGAACACCTCAAGGTGAACCTCTTCCCGTGGGCATACAGGGCAGCTCCAGTTTGGGCTCTGCTGCAGTAGTGTGGGAAAAGTGCTGTGTAATCCCAGATGAGGCTTTTGTCAGCTGTGTTAGCACTGAGATCTTCCTTGCCTTTTGTAGCAAACACGTCCTACAAAATAGTTTGGGGTTTGTTTTGTTTCTTTTTGTTTTCTTAAAAAAAGAAAAATCCCAAAACACAAAAGAAACAGCAAAACAGATGAGGAAAAGAGACATTAGCCTGCCTTCTTGTGTTGTAACTGGACAGCGGCTGTGCATCAGCCTCAAGGATTTCATGGTCTATTTTCCTTCCACTCAATTTAACTTCCTTCTTGCTCTAATTCTGAAATTACTCCCACATTTCACTGAATCCTTCCATTTTAGTTTCCATCTTGCTTTGTTCTTTCCTGATGCCGTTTGATCTGGGGTCTCCGCTGTTTTCGTTGCGTTGGCGTCGAAAGAGACTTGGGTGTTTCTGCTGCCTGAAGCTCTTGCTTTCAAAATAACTCAGCTTATTGCATCTGGGGACCAGGTACTGAGGGCAGGGGCACTGCTGGGAGCATAATGCTAGCAAAAAAAGTGAAGGCAGGGACTTAGAGAGAGGTTTTGTCAGACAAAAAGGGGCTCTTAGACAGATTCTCTGTAATGTCCCTGCTCATTGGAGGGGGAATTTGGACTAGGTGGCCTTTAAAGGTCCCTCCCAACCCAAGCTATTCTGTGATTCCTTGTATTTTCAGGGGTATCAGTAGTAAATGGTTTCTATAA
>VZRH01001687.1:925160-936949 GCA_013397555.1 Urocynchramus pylzowi | reverse complement strand
GGTCTGGAGCACAAGATGAGGAGCAGCTGAGGGAGCTGGGGGGCTTAGCCTGAAAAAAGGAGGCTTTGGGGGACCTTCTGGCTCTGCACAACTCCGTGACAGGAGATAGCAGCCAGGTGTGATTTGGTCTCTTCTCACAGGTAACAAGTGTCAGAACAAGAGGAAATGCCCTGAAGTTGTACCAGGGGAGGTTTAGGTTGGATATTAGAAAAATGTCTTCACTAAAAGGGTGGTCAGACATTGGAACAGGCTGTCCAGGGAGGTGATAGAGTCAGAATCCCTGGAAGTATTCAGAAAATGTGTAGGTGTGGTGCTTGGGGACACAGTTCAGTGGTGGCCTTGGCAGTGCTGGGTTAATGGTTGGAGTCCATGTCCTTAGGGGGTGTTTCCAGCCTAAAGGATTTTTTGTGTTGTACAGGATGTGGCCCATAGGGTCAGCAGTACTAAAATCCTTGTGCTCTCTGGTTAGGGTGAGCCAAGCAATTAGCTTGGATTTCCATAAGCAGCATGGCAGAGGTCTTCCCTAGGAATGAAGAAACCAAGCAGCTTGGATGGGAGTGTGGATTAGTGATCAGTGTAGAGGCAGGGAATGGGGGGTAGGGAAAAATGGCCAGTTCCTGCAGGGAGGGATGTCATGAGTGGACAAACCAGGATCTGACTCTGAGCTCAGCTGTGCTTTAAACAGGGAATGTCAGGTTCCACCACCTGAAATTGGGACTGTGTGAGCTGTGCTGAAGTTCATGACTCTAAGTGATTAGGTAATCATATGGCAGATGAAATAAATACCACACAGATAAAGTGAAGTGATGCATATGGAAAAAGCCATACCAGAGTCCACATATGGAGTGATAGACCTTGACCTGTCCATTATTTCAGAGAAGGGAGACCTTGGGGTTTCTCTAGATGAGGAAAGTCTCAGGTCAGTGTCTGGCAGCAGTCACAAATCAGATTGGGTGTTAGGAAGAAATGAATATTAAACAAAACAGAGAACATAAGCAGCTGTTAGATGTATGCACCCACAACATGAACACTTTGTGTTGTTCTAATAATCTCATCTCCAAAGGGACTAGGAAAGGTTCAGGAAAGAGCAGCAAGGGTCATCAAAGATATGGGATGGCTTCCATAGAACTGTCTGCTATGGAGGATTAATCTTTTTCTTTTGGAAAAGAGGCTGAAAAGATGATGGTGAACTAAAAAACATATGTCACACAGGAGGTGAATAAATATCTGTTGTTGTCTCTTCTAATACAGAACTGTAGTACCTCAAGGGAAGACAGTAGGAGCCAAGTTCAAAACAAGCAAAAAGAGAAAAAAATTATATAGACTGGAGAGAACGCTTTGCAAAAAGATGTTGTGGCTGCTCAAAATCAACAGGGCTGGTTCAGCTTACCAGACCAAGTTCATGGACAGAAAAGATCTATCATGGGTTGCTAAATTTGGGGATGGCACATCTAGCTGAAGTGATGGAGGTGACGGTAGCTGGAGCCTGACAGAACACTTGGGAAAATCCTATATATGCCTGAGCTGTTCTGCTCCTCCTTTGGCATCTGTGTGTGGCTGCTGTGAGGTTTGTGGAGGGCTGAGCCCATTTTACCTTCTGTAAAGTCAGGGAGAGCATTCTGGGGGTGATCCCATCTTTGTGTCCCTGTGGAGGAGAGAGAAGCTGAGGCATGAGCATGGCAAGAGGAAATAAAAATCTCCAACCCTCAGCTGAGTGTGACACCCCAGAGGGGTGTGGAGAATGGAGACTAGTACGGAGGCAGGTGGTAGAGAAACATTGAGGCATTCCAATGATTGATGACTGTGAAAACTTTGACAGGTGGTCAGACAACCTGAGGGGCTTGGATGGATTTCAGATGAATGCACAGCTTCAGTTTCCTCTAGGCAGTGGACTCTTGCTCATTAAAGGCTGAGTGACCTTCAGCAATTTTGCAAACTAGAAAAGGGGGTGCCCAAGCCTATCGAATTCAGAAGACCTCTCTTTAAGCTGGACATATTAAAGTTGCATGCCTAAAATCAAGTGTAGATGTAGTGTTTTTCTAGGTCATGATTGAAAAGCAAGCCACCCTTCTGCAGCAAGAACCATACACTGCTCAGTTATTGAGACACATTCAGTTTAGTTTGAATTGTTCAAATGTCTCACATTACACTAGAAGTCTTTAAGGGTGAAGAAATAAATTGCATGAGATACACCCAACTCCCTGAAACAGGCTCTGTTTTGGTCTCTTTTGTGGGTGAGGTACTATGATGGAGTGTTTAAACAGGTAGAAATTACTGCCTGCTCAAGGTCCTGCCACTCAACCACATCATGTTTTTGCATGGGCTGAAAGTCACAACTGATGATGTTTGAGCACAAAAACAACATAGGGTTGTGACATAGCTGCTTGTACCTTCTTATTGCCTTATTCTGCAAGACCTGTGATGACATGGGAGCTAATTGTGGGGAGTAAGTTACTCAAGACAAGTTGCTGGAGGCATGGGGATGCAGGTTTCTAAGAAACAGGGCCTCCAAGAAGTGAACTGAGCAGCAGGCAGATGTCCCGGGCCGTATCCTGCCATCACATTTTAAGCAGAACTGCCCTGCTGAAATCAAGAGGCTTCATGCTGCTTTCATCCCCATGGAGATCAGCAGGGGAGTTCTTCTTAAAAACCTGTTGGGACCATATGGCATTTTATCACTAGAGTTTCTATTTATGTTAAAACTGCTAAGAAAATAACTCACAGTTGTTTTGTCATGCTTCAAGCAAGATATTTTGTTTATCTGGCCTAATTTTTAATTATTTCTTTTTCCCTGTTGCCCTTTCTAGGTTCCCTGCTATTCTTATGGTCAAAAGTTGTCCAAACTGGCCATCTTGAGAATAGCCTGTAACTATATCCTTTCCCTGGCCAGACTAGCAGACCTGGATTACAGCGCTGACCACAGTAACATGAGCTTCTCTGAATGCGTGGAGCAATGCACTAGGACCTTACAAGCAGAAGGAAGATCTAAAAAAAGGAAGGTATGTTACAGCCTCTCCCCCAACTCACCCCCTAAAAAATGGTAAAAATTACCAAAGGGAGGGAAAAGAAAAAAGAAAAAAAAAATCCAAAGTGGTTTCCTTCCTTTCTGAACCTTGTGAAATTTGCCTGACTTTTTTTATCCCTTGCTTTTCTCTCTCTCTCTCTTTTTCTCCTCCATCCATCTGATCTTGTAATAACCACATTCCTCCCTAATCAAAAGCTTTTCTCTCCTCCCCATCCTCCGCGCCAGGCTCTTCCCCTCGTTAGTCGCCCATCGTGTGTTTCAACAGGAGCGTGATCCTATTAAGAGTCATCTTGGGACTGTTACTTGTTAAACCAAACCAACCTTGAGTCGCCTTTTGGAGCCTGTAAAACACTGTCACCCGCCTGTGTTTTCTGTTTTGTTTAATCTCACACTTATCTCTGAGAAAAATCACCCGACAACAAAAAAAAGGTAGCTAATGGAGACATTATATGTATAAACACATTAGTAGGATGTATGACCTGAAGGACATGTGGGTATCTTGAGGAAACAACGTTAAATCTAATTATGCCTTGCATTCCTTTAGGTTACTTAACACTGAACCAATTAGGTGAAATCATCGTCAAGCGGCGGGAGGAAGAAGCAGAGCGTTCTGCCAGTTTTCCTCTCAGAGAGTGACATGGGTGAATTAAAGGAGTGATTGATGTCTTTGTTCGGGGTTTTATGACAAAAAGAGTTTTGTAAACTTGAATTGAACTTCCCCCTGCTCTCTGAGCTTGCTTGTCAGGCAGGATAATAAATCAGCAGGATTTTAATGGATGAATGGGCAGCTAAGCTGGGGAGCAGGCTCCTTCCCCAGTGTTGTTAAGATCTGCCTCTGATTCGGGCAGGTTTCCTCACTTTTCCTCCTCTTCAGCCCAACAAATCATCCTGCAGCAATTCAGTTTATAAATAAACACAATAGCACACTCCCTGTTGCTTCCTCTGGCTGTCATGGGCTGTATTTATGCCCACGGAGCAGCAGTGCCAGGCGGAGCCACGGCACCGCTTGCCCACAGCTGACAGCACTGCCTGGGACTGGGAGGTGTGGGGGAGCTCCAGGGCACAGCCCCAAACTGGGGTTCACTCTGGGCTCTGTAGTGCCACAGGCAGTGGTGTCCCAGGGACACTGAAGTGGTGCTACCAACCCCGGGGCAAGATGAGAGTTGGTTCTTGGGTCTCCTCTGCAACTTAAGGTGGGGGAGGAGAAAAGTGTAATTTCTGGGGCTTCAGCAGGTTGCTGGTTGGGTCTTGGAACCCCTCTCCGTAAAGAAGGGGATGATCATCCTTTCTGAAGCTTTAGCAGATTGCTAGTTAGGTCTTGGGTCCCCTCCCAAAGTCAAAATGGAGGGAAAGAAGAGAATGAGCATCCTTCATGAGGCTTCAGCACATTTCTGGGCTGCTCTTCAGGCTTTGGGTGCCCAGTGGGCTGAGACCCATTGTCTTGGCATATGTAAACCAATGCAGGCTTAAAGAGAGGAAACAAGGAGCCAGATTTTAAATAGCTCTAAATCCCAGGGTGTTTACATCTGAGGGTTAGAGCTGGGCCCATCCTTAATTAAAAAAACAAATTAAGAATTAAAAGCCTTCCATTTACAGTGGGTCTCTTCAGAGCAGATGCATGGAGAAAAGCCCCAAGCCAATCGAGAGTGCCTGAACAATGGAATTCTACCAGGGCACCTCCCACCTCCCAGGCACCCCCAACCCACAGAAACAGCATCACCAGGAGAAAAAAAGCCTTTTCTCCACGTTCTTGAAAGACACGCACCCTAAACCTTCTCCAAAAGCCCTCTCAGAAAAGCAAGCCAGACTTGGTACCCAAGGCAGGGTCTTCATCCCTGCTCTCCCTTGCTTTTCTTGCTGGAGATTATAGTTCTGCTGCAAGTTTAGGGCAGCCCCAGAGCACATAGATTCCCTTAAGGATGACAAGTACAGTTTTATCTCCAGCAGTATTTGCTGATGGCAAGAGCACATCCAGCTGCTGATGAAGCCAAAACCAGCAGGTACCACTAAGTATCCCTGGTAATTCCCAGTAGGTAGGAGTGGGGATCGAAAGCCTGGGATGGGAGGACTCATCTTGCCTGTCTGCCTCCTCCTTGAGCCAAGCAAATTGTGAGCACAGAGGAGGACAAGGCTGTTGTCAGAGGGAAATGACAGATCCAGGATGGCTGTGCAGCGCTGATCCAAGCTCTGGATGTCAGGTGGTGTGAAGGGATGTCTCTCCTGGGGGGTCTCACACGGGCGGCTGGATGAGGATACAATGGCTTGGCCCAAAATCGCCGCGCCCTCGTTAATGTTGAAATCGGCACGTTTTTGTGAGCTCTGTGTGGTTTTAATCAGGTCTCTGAAACCACTACTCACTGAGCAGTTCCTCTGAATTATCGACTTTGGGTTGGTTGTTATTTTGTTACTGTTTTTTTTGAGTTTCCTTTTATATTCTCTCTTTAAAAAATCCCAGCAATCCTGAGCACAAACCTCCTCTCCTTGAGCTCCACAGGTCCACAACACCCTTATCTCCTGTCATCTCCATTTTACTGTGTGTCTGCCTCTCTCACTCTCTCAGCTCTCCAGTTGTGATGTGCTGTGGCACCGTGATCTTTTCACACAAAAAAGTAGCTGTTTGGAGTTTGTTTTGGCAGGCAGAGACTCCAGATGTTGCATTTGCTGGATTGTGCATTGCCTTTTGCTTTGTTTTTGGGGGCGAATTATCCTGTGTCCCTAACGCTAGGTTGTTGTTCGGATTTTGCTGTTGCAATAGGAAATTTACTGAGTGGTTTTACCCCCCCACCCCCACACCACTTTCTACTCCCATTTTGTTAATTAGAAAAGTTGACTTTAGTCTTTCAAAGTTGACTAGAGGAAAAAAAAAATCCCCTTCTCTATCCTAACTACAGTTATAAGGTGATTTTACTTCTTGCAATTGAGACTTGACCGAGGGTGTTTGGTGATGGGAGATCTCACTTATAAGCAACAAAGGAGGCTTCAGATGCCTTTTCTTAAAAAAGAAGAAAAAAAGCTGACTGTGGGGGGGTGGTGGTGAATTCTGATGATAGTTTTCATTCTTTAAAGCTGCCTCTTGCTTGGTTATAAATTATCTGGACTAAGCCTTGTCCCTAACCGTGCATCCAAGAGTTGCACCATGTTGGAGATCTGGGTTGTGACACCCTCAGCAGAGCCCCAAGTCCTGCTGGGGCCACACTGATGTCCTGGAAAAAGGGGGGGGGGAGCTGCCTTCAGCTCCAGCCAGGAGCATTTTCCAGCAGCACAGAGGGTGCAACAGCAAGAGAAAGGGAAATCCAAGTTTTCCTGACCCCCAAGGTACCCTGTTTCTGCATGGCACATGATCCTCAGTGGCCAGGGGTTATCTGAAAGCCTCACAGGGATTCTGTAGTGTTTGGGGTCCAGCTTGCTGGTCCCACTGTCTCTTTTTTCCAGCTTTTCCCCCATGGGGCTGAATTGTGGTGCCCTGCAGGAAAGCAGCTCAGGGTCAGGACAGGGTTGTTAGGGTGCATGGCTGGGGGCTCTCCCTGCAGACTGACATTTGTAGGGGTGCAGAGCTGTGCATCCCAGCCCCTCAGCCCCACAGGATCTGGCCCCAAAGCTGTGGGGCAGAACTTGCTTCCCCAGCAATCAGCACAACCACAGCCGCTCAGTGTACACAGAGCAGGATCCAGCCAGGACAAACACCCTGCCCAGCACACCCAGCACCCAAAACCCCAAACTCCCATGGCACGGTTCCTTTTCTTCCCCTTCCCCTCCCCTCGTTGCTTTGGATTAGCCCCCGTGCTAGGCAGCAACATCGCCGCGCCATGGGAGCTCAGCCCGAGCAGGGAGGGATGGGTGAGGGATTTTTTTTCTCTCTCTCTGCTTCATCCTCCCCCCGTCCCGGCTCTTCTGGCAGTCGCAGACTCCAGATGTTCGGAGCGCGAGCTGGGAAGTCCTGCTGGCGCCACTTGGGGCAGAGGGCAGGGGAAAGGCACGCGAGCTGGAACCCGGAGTACTCAGTCACTGCAGGACTTGGCGCATTCCCCAGCTCGCTGCTGGCACATTCCCCAGCTCTCTCCTGGCCATCTGTTCCAAAAAAACACTTTCAGAACCTCATCATCACTCAGGATACAACACTGCGAGCAGCTGTTAGCGAGGCAGAAGGGAAAAAAAAAAAGAAAAAAAAAAGAAACAAACACACATTAAAAAAAAAAAAAAACCAAAACCATGCGAAAGGTCTCTTTGTGAGAGAGGAAACTGGGTTATGAATAACAGGCGAGCAGTTGGAGCTCAATAAAAGTTTTCGGCTGGAATTTAGTTTCTTGTTTTTGTGCCTGTGTGTGTGGATGAGCACAGACGCAAGGAATTAAAAATTAAAAATACACTGTATATATATCTTTTCCCAGATAATTAAATGATATAGAAACATATATGGAATGAAAAGCTGCTCTGTTTGTTGCAGCCTGCTGCACTAAAAGGGCTGACTTTATATATGTAATTATTGCATTATATAAAATAGTCATTGTGGGGCTGTGCCATGCCTTGATGCCCCCTCATTGCTACTTTGCTAAAAGCAGAGGTCCCGCTGTAGGTAACACTTATTCCCATTGAAAAAATTGGAAGGAGAGCTTTCTGCAGGAAAAAATTTATTTATTTATTTACTTGCAGGAGGGAACAAGTTAAGGGTTTATATTATAAAAGAGAAATGGTAGTGGCAGACTTGATTTGTACAGCACTGAAACCATTTGCTTGGAGCATATATTTTTTGATAACACCGTATCATGACTCGTGATTTATTTAGACAAAGCCCCAAGATAAAGCCACAGCTCCCACCCCCTGGTATGTGTGGATGGTCCTGGCTGCAGGGTCTTGCTGTTATTGATCATCTGATATTGATTATCAGAACCATTCAGAGCCAGCACAGTAAAACCTTGATGATTTGCATGGCATTTCTTCCTCGTGGCTTCCCATCCTGTGTGGGGAGGAGGGGGGTCTCATAATGAGATTCGACCTCCCTTTCCCCTGCAGTTTGACTTAGCAGAGGTTCCTCTTTAAAAATAGCTTCATTTCCCTGCTAGGACTCGCTGGCGAGAGCGGGCAGCCAGCCAGTCTGATCCCCACGGCCGCCAGCTCCCAGGCTCCAGGGAGGAGCTGGACCACAGGAGAGCAGTGAGCTGCCTGTCCATCTGTCCATCTGCCACGGGACAGCATCCCTGGGGGGACAGAGGGGACCTGGGTCTGCCTGGCCATGAGTTATCCCTGCTGCATGCTGGCCGAAGGATTACCCACCCAGGGACCTGCTTAAAACAAGGCAGTGAGAGGGGAGCAAGGTTAATTTGCTTATCACTTGTGTCTTTTATGTCCCAGCAGCCCAAAACAAGGATTGCAGGTGAGGCACGGGTGCTAAGGCTCGTGACAAGTTCATGAGCAAGATCACCCAGCTCTGTACAGGGAGGCAGCAGCAGCTACCCCAAGGGCATCCCCAAGGGCACTGCACACCCTGCATCAGCCCAGTGGGGCATTGAGCATCAGTACCCCAAAGAGCAGGGCCCAAAGCTTTTCCTTACAAAAGGATGTGATGTGGGATTCCCCTGTTGCATCACAGCACCCCAAAAGTCCCTTTGCTTTAAGGGGTGTTGGAGCAGTCACATCAAAGCACACAAAGATGGACCAGGGATTTGCTCCTGTGGTGGGATCCCAGCATTGGGTCCCTCTCCTTTGTAGCAAGGGTGTTGCCAAGAATAGGGTAAGATCCACCCCACAGATATTGGGTAACTGCAGCAAAAGGAAGATGTGAGTAGAAGAGACAGGAGAAGCCCTGGAACAAAGGCTGACTCAATTCCAGAAGTGCTTTGATTTATAGAGATTGAAATGCTCCAGGATGCTGCAAACTCACCAAGGTCATTGGGCCAGTTGTCAAATTCAAGAGCCATGGGAGTTCTGATGTTATTAGTTTAAAGCAGACCCAGGCTCATAAATCTGTCTTCAGAGCTCCTGGCTGAGTGAAAAAGGGTGGAGGGGGAAATAAAAGCCTGTTCCCACCAAGCATAACCCATGGCCAAGCATTGGGCAGTGCCTGGGGGCTGATCAAGTGGTGCCAGTGAGGTGTGCTGAGCATCTCCATCGTGTTGCAGGGGGATCTCTCCATCCCCTTTCCATTTCCTATGTCTGGAAGGTACAGCACAAATGCCCTTGCCTGGTTTGTGCATATTCCTTCTTATCCTCCCATGGCTGATCTTCCCCAATTGCAGAGACTTCAGAGCAGAGACCTGGCCCTGAGACTCCTCTTCCTAAAGCCATCCTGCTTCCCCAAACCCACAAATGCTTTTGATCTCTCTGCTGTCTTTTAATATTAATGAGAGCAGTCATTGCTTTCCTTCTTTTACATTTTCTTTACATAGGTAAATGTGGGATAAATTAAAACAACCAACTTTTCTATTACAGGTTATTTACATATATTACATATTGTTGAAGGATCCCAACAGAAATGTTGGCAACACACAAGGCTGTTTGTCATTCTCTCACCTGAACCTCATTTATTCAAAATCCCAAATAAGGCCTTGAATTAGGGCAAGTTCCTACATCTTCTCTGAGCAGCACTAGGTAGGATTGTCCAGAGACAGCTCCAGGAATCTGGGGTCCAGCAGACACCAGCATTTATTGCATGGAGGATGACCTGGGTGCTTTTAGTGAAATATTCTTATCAAGAGAAACTTTGATGGTCATGGGGCAGGTCCTGAGCTTCCCTGGGTCTGCACTTGACAGGAGGGGATGAAAAGGTGGATTTTAGGTTCCCTTGTCCCTTAGCCTGTCATGGATGATCAGCTGTAATCGTTGATCTCACAGCAGCTGCCCTAATGATAGTCATAAATCAAATAAATACCAGTAGGTTACTAGTATTTTATACCCTGATGTTACAATATCTAGTGATGGAAAAGGAGAGGCATACAGAAACAAAACAGACTGGGGGGAAGAAAGTTTTTCAGGCCAGGCTTTAAGGAGTTTGACCTTGTTAAGACTGACAGAAATATGGCTGACCTGTTCAGGGAATTGGTGACTGTGTCCAAAGGAGTTTGAGAAGCCATACTGCACCCTGAAAGGTTCTTAAATCCACTGGCAAAAAGCAAGAAATGCTGGTAACACTAGCAAAATGTGATCTCATTTCCAAGTTTCTAATTCCTAAGTTATTTAAAAGAGGATTTAGAGCCCACGTGATGAAGGCAGTTTGGACAATGGGGATGTGATCTCATGAAATCCTCAGGCCCTGAGGATTTTCCTCTGTTTTGAACTATGTTAACGATTGTTTGTGGGATATTTGTGGGGCTTATTTTAATGCTGAAGGGGGTTTAGATGAGATTTCCTTGCCTAAAGCTGCCATGGTTTGGAGTTGACCATTTTCCTATGGACCTGGCCATAATATTCTGTAGTGTAATTTCCCAAGTGATCTGCCACAGCTGTGACTCACAGGGGAATGCACAGGCACATGGGACAAGCTGCAGTCCCACAGACTGAGCAGCCATGCTTGCAGAAAACTCAATGCAACAACTAAAAGGTGGAAGGAAAGCCCATCTCCTGCATAAACCCTCCTAGTTGCAGCTCCTTTGCTTTCTGAGATCAGCTCCTGAACTGAAAATAGCAGATATTTGCCATCACTTCTAATTTTTTTTGCGGCAGGACTTGGACTCAACACCAAATTACTGTGTTGTTTTTCTTCCCCAAGCCTTCCTCTTCCTGTCTGCCACTCCCTCTCCTCTATGCAGGCTCTGGCCTCCATTGTGGCACCTACAGATGGTTCCACTGTGAGCCCAGCTCTTAAAAACTGCAGATCCATGGCCAGCAGTCCCCGAGGATAGTCCCGCGTGCGTCAGCGACAGTCCATGCAAGGGACACCATGTGTTCCCTGTTCTCATGGTGCATCTTTCTCTTTCCAGGAGTAACAACCAGGAAGGGAGGATTCAGAAGAGCTTCCAGCCAGAGTTACATCTGGTCTTGGCAAAGGTTGCACGATCCAGATGAAGACTGAAAGCAGCTTTTTTGCAGAAACCCCTATTGGAGATGACGATTGGCCAAGGAACTTTCTTAATCTCTGGAACAGAAAGGAAAAAAGGAAAAGAAAAGGAAAAACAGAAGGACAGGGATGCTTCTTATTGTTGTTAAGCCAGCCACCTTTTCATACGTGCAATTTATTTAGCACTTTTCCCTTTACTTAACTGGGAAATGTTACCCTCTCAGCTCATGTGTAAAGTAATTTTTTGTTGTTGTTGTTGTTGTTGCTGTTGTGCCAAAGATTTGATGGAGCTTCTACACTGTGTCTTATTTTTGCCTTAATGTTAAATCTTTGAGCCAAAGAAAAGTCAGAGGAGCCATTCAGATCATAGCAAGCAGGCCAGCCAGCTGTCGGTGACAAAGCCCAATTTCTGTACCCTTCTGTGAGTTACCTCTTATTTCTTCAGCCTGCACTTCCCTGCCTGCAGCCCTGGAGCCAGCATTTGGTGTGGGCAAGAGCTGGGACAACACCAAACCATGCTTTTGCATTCAGGTTTGCTTCTTCCTTTGAGCTACTCTGTAGTTCTGCCTTTTGGGCAATTTCCTGATGTTCCTGCCTGTGCGACACATCCACAGGGTAGAAATACTGACACGAAGTGAGAGCTGAAACAGGAGCTATGATTTTTTTTTTTTAATAAAGAAATAAAATTAAACAAGCAAAAGCAAAGTGCCATGTAAAGCAAAGAGAGAGCGAAAAAAAAAAAAAAAAAAAAAAAAAGTTCAGCCGGGAAGAAAA
>VZRH01001687.1:879432-925126 GCA_013397555.1 Urocynchramus pylzowi | reverse complement strand
AAAAAAAAAAAAAAAAAAATAAGAAAGTTCAGCCAGGCAGAAAGAAGCGCAGCAAAATGATTCAGCCAGTGTTTCAGGTTTGTGAAGTCGTTTTTTCCATGGGGTTTTTCAAGTGGTCAGAAATCCGTGTAATGCAAAAGCATTTGAATCCTATACTGTACCTTTCACTTCAAATTGAAGTAAAAAAAAAAAGAGAAGAGATGGAGAAACATTTGCTTGGAGTAAGCAGACTTTATAGGTAATGCAGTTCGTATGCAGGACATCTGCTAATGATGGAGGGACAGAGCTCTGTGTTCAAGTACAAAAATGTGAGTTTCCAAACCCAGAAGATTAACATGTTTTGTTAATCTCAAGGGGAAATACTATTTGTGAGGCCAGATTCACATCCTGGCATTCAGTGTGAATCAGGTTCCCATGTGTCTGACTTACTCCAGTGTGGGTCTGGCCAAGCATCGCCGGGCACTGGGTGAGGGGATGGGGCAGGCAACAATCCCTGGGCAAGGGAGGGAATAGTCTCTGTTTTACTGACATGAATATACAAAACTTGAACTCCTCAGTGCCTGCCTGTTTATTTCCCAAGCTGAGCAATTGGCTGGTGAGCCCTGAGCTGGGGAGCTGCTGTGCAAAACCTGAGTCTGGGGTGCCAGGCTGCTCAGTGCCAAGTCCCCTGGCTCCCAGTGAGCTCGAGATGTCTTCTACCAGATTTCTGGGGCACTGGGACAGCTGTGTCCAAAACCCCTCCCAGGAGCTCATTATGTTGCTCCCCACTCCACTCTCACCGCTGGTCATTATTAGCAGCCCAATAAAATAGATTTTTAGATTGTCATTTGTATTTCTTTATTAAAGCACAGTTTTTAACGATGTCTTTTATTATATACATTAAAGCCAGCTTTTTAGCTTATAATGGGGAGAGGGGCTGAGCTCACTGACCGCGGGAAATGCTTCAGGGCTGTTTGCACTCCTGTCAAAGGACTGGGTTTAAAGTGCATTTGCTTTCAAGAACCAGCAAGCAACTGGACCTCGTGTGTGTGGCCCAGCCAGAGAAAACAGTGAGAAAAAGGGAAATGGAAGGCAGTGGAAAAAAAAAAAAAAAAAAAAAAAAAAAAAAAAAAAAGAAGAGGAAAAAAAAAAAAAAAAAAAAAAAAAAAAAAAAGAACAAAACAAAACAACCTCACAAGATAACCTAAAGGGAGAACAGTAGGTTTTGCCATGGCCATGCTGCGATTCTCCCATCTGGGTTTTGAGCAAGAGCAATGGGGACAACCCCAAGAAGTCCCAGTACACCCAGGAAGCCCTGTGGGCATTTCTTTCTTTGAGCAGAGTGAAGCACTCACTGAGCATTTTTAATTTGAGAAGTACCATCATATTTTAGTTACGAGTTCTGCAATGGCTCTCAGTTTGAGTTAATAATTATCAGTAAAGCAAGGTCTACAGGGAGAGTCAACGATACAATACTGCTGATAGGCTTTATTTACCCTTTTTTTTCCTTTCAATGCCTGTTATAGATAAGGAGTTTGCTGCAAATACGTAAGTCACAAGCTGGATAGCATCATTAGGTTGCAGCTGGGGCTTGAGGTCACTCAGTATTTTTTGTCCCCCTGATTAGGGAAATATTAACCCTTGGATAAAAGTGACAACAACTTTCCTTAAATATTCCCTGCTATTCCCAGCCTCCAGTACGTGATGGCAGAGTGAAAGTCCCTAAAAGCTAAAAAAATGAACTGGTTTGCCTGATTGAAGTGAGCAAGACTCTGAAGAGGCTGTGTGGGTGCTTTTGAAACACAGGGAGGTCATGTGAGGCAAGAGGAGCAGCAATGCCACCCCTGCCACTGCCCCTGCATCTCAGCCCAGCTCCACCAACCAGCCCTGAAGGATAAACAAGAAGGATAAATGTTTACCAAAGGGTGGCAAACATGTGAGTTTGAGCACTGTCATGGAGGCTTTCATGGCCAGGCACACGGTGGTGTCAGCTGAGGTACAGAGCTGACCTTGCCTCACTCCTCCCCTCCCCGAGAGGTCTCTCTCTCTGAAGATAACAAGGGGATGATGTTTGTTATCATGCTGGAAAAGCAAAACAGCCCTCGTGCCGTCACCTCCCGGGGGTCAGCAGAGCCAAAACCTTTGCTCCCAGTTGGCGCCGACTCCCAGCTCCGCGCACTGGATGGGAGGGCACAGGAGCCTTGGAAACACAGCCCCCACAAAGGGTGACAGCTCTGCTCAGCTGACCCTGACCACCGTGGGACCAGGAGGAGATGGTGTTCACTGCGTAAAGGGGAGATATTTGGGGTTTTTAATGGATGCTGAATGCCACATTAGACCCAGATGCCATAATTAATCAGAAATCACACACCAAAACAGTAACATTGCCTGGCTGTAAAGCACTGCACCCATTTCTCATACTATATCCACTGCAAAGATGCCAGTTGTGGTGGGTGAAGGGCATCAGCTCTTCCCCTTAATTCTGATCGAACAATTGCTGAAAGAATTCAGTGGCCAAGTTGATACCAAACCAAAGGATACCAAAGGATCCTCTCATAAAAGTGACAACACTGCCAGACTTGTTCAAAGTACTGCACAAGATTTGCAGCAGCAGTCACCTTTTACCTGCTTGTTAAATAATGTCCTTGCAGCTGCCAAGTCCTTCTTGCACAAGGAGCTCTGTCCTGCAGACACCTCTAAATCCAAACTTTTGCAAGCCAGGTTTTGTATCACCACTTATGTAATGCTTGAAATTGCCAGGGTTTGAAAAATAGTCTATGAAGTCTCAAAGATGTGTGGCATAATCTGCCCCATAAAGCCAGATTCCTTTCTTTTGAGAGTTTACTGTTGCTCGTGGTTTGGTGGGGTTAGTAGAGGTGCAGGGGAATAATATGACCTTTTCTTACCATTTCTATCCTTGAACACTGAGCTCAAAGCAGCTTTCAGTGTTGCATGTAACCACTAGGACCTGAAGGAACAGCATGAAGTTGTGTCAGGGGATGTTTAGGTTGAATATTAAGAAAATATGGTTTACCCAGAAGGTGCTGGGCACTGGAACAGACTCTCCAGCAAAGTGGCCACAGCACCAAGCCTGACAGAGTTGGAGGCGTGTTGGGATAATGCTGTCAGGCACACTGTGAGATTTTTGGGCTTCTCCTGTGTAGGGCTGGGAGTTGAGCTTTGATGGTCCTTGTGGGTCCTTCCCAGTCCAGGATATTCTATGATTATATGATTTCTAAACCAACACAACCACATTTGCCCAACAATGCTCACCAGGCTCAGCTGAGCATCTCCTCCCTCTGCCCCACATCAATAGAAGCACTCCCACTCAGGCCAACCCATCAGTCTTTGCATGGCTGGGTAAAATCACTTTGGCAGGCTGGTTCTGGCTGCCATGGCTCCCATTCATCATCTCTGCTCTAACTGGGGTATGACTTGGGTATTTCCATACCAAAACAGGGTGCCAAAATAGAAACTTTCTGCCCAAACCAAGGTGGCCAAGTACAAACCAGGTCCTTTTAATAACTCCCAACCATGTGTCCCCAAGGATATGCCTCAGGGCAGACCCAAACCTATTGTTTTTTTCTCCTCCTGTTGTCACTTTGAAGTGCTCTGGAGACCTGAACAGAATGAGAGTGGCTGACCCTTGTCCTGCTGCTGTGGAAAATGGGGGCTCAGCATTGTAAATCCAGGTTGGTGTTGGCAAAGGTGCTGGTGGGCTGCTGCAGACAGACCCCAGAAAGCAGGTTAACCTGTCAGCAAAGGAAACAAATTTCAGCCTGAACTATGCAGCAGATATAAATATGTAGATGTTGAAACAAAAGTCACTGCCTGAACTTTTTGATATAGTAGGATAGGAAAAAGAAATCTCCATTGTTTCTACCCTCCACCAAGCTGCCCTCATGCCAAGGGCTGAGATGGTGCATCTTGGAGTGCAGGGACAGCAGTGCTTAATCAACCCAGTAACCAATGTGCATCAACCCAAGTCACTGATAAAGCCTCACAAACCCATATGTATGAACACAAATCCCTCACAGAGCTGCATGCAAAGGTCAGGACTGGCCTTGAACCCTTTCTGTGTCCTTAATCCCCACCCAGGGCTGTCTGACAGATGCCAGCACTAACACCTTCTCCCTACAAGCTATGTACCTTTGGCAGGGATCACCTTTTAAGGGAGGTCCACTGAGACTCAAAGCACTTTTATTACAAATCCTAGGCTGAGCCCAGCTTTTCCAAGCTGGAAGGTGAGACACACCATGTGCACAGCTCACCTGGTGACCTGCTGCCTCAGCTCTCTTTGCTGGTCTGGAAAACCCTCTCCCCTTCCCATAAACAACTAGGAGATCCATAATCTAAGCAAAAAAAAATGTGGATCCCTCTTCCTTGGTGTTGATGAATCAAATTCTCATATATAAACTATAAAGAGAGGGTTTCCACCTTGGGTTTTGGATGTGGTATTTCATGGACTCAACCATATTTGAGTGGAAGTTTCCTTACTCCTGCCCTGCCCTGCTTCATGTCACAGTGGCACCAATTACACTGCAGCTGTAAGATGGGTATTGGCATTATTAGTAATTGTATTCACTCGCTCCATATAAAAATATCAGCACAGTAACATGAATGATTTGTGTAATGATATATTTGCTGTTATTAGGACCTAATATGTTATGCCTGTAATTACATACTATGCCCCATATAATAAGCTTGGAATTGCTGTGTAAATTTTGGGTAATTGCAGAAAACTATGCTACAAACAGGTCCCCCTAGACCAAGTTCAGCATTCACTACCAGGAAATAACCATTATTAAAGGCTCTGCAACAGACAAACCAATAGACTAGGAGCTAAAAGCCTTTTGAATATGTAGCAGCAATGAAGACAAACAAATAACCAGTGCAGGAGAGCAAGAGAAGCACCAGTCCAGGCAGTGTCATCCCTGAGGACTATTTCTTCTAACTCTGGTTTCAGGAATATTCCAACAAAAACCCAAGGAACTTCCAGTGGGTGCAATGTAAGCTGCAAGTAGCATAAACCCATTCAGATGCAACTGTTTCAAAGGATTTACAAGCCATGCTCCTCATTACAAAAGTTAAAATGCTCACATCTAGATTAAAAGTCTGCCAGAGGTCATTACAGCTTAATGCATAGTCAGGTTTTTCTGAATCGGCAGGAAACATTGACATTGATTAAATTTATCCTCTCCTTCACAGGCCCAAGAGCTTTTCCAGATTTCAATGCATATTTTTGGTGAAGCTGATCCTTCCCATCCTCACTGCAGTATCTGCACATCTTCCATCTAAAATCAACAGCCGTAGCATGGTCCCCCATGGGCTCCTTGCAGTTGAGTTTCTGCTGAGGATGGGACATGATGGGAAGAAATGAGATCAGCCACTTTTACAGCCCAGTGAATAGTTATGGGCTTCAAGGGCTCTCTCATGGTCATGAACCTCCAAACAATTTCTGATTGTTCAAATTTCACTGCAGCCTTCCAGCTTCGTCATCTGCACTGCCAACTTCCATTAAGGTTCCATTAAAAGGCAATGAAACACAGGGCCTTTTACAATACCCTTGACAGAACAATTTCCCTTTCTGGATACAGTAAAAATTTTCAGCCAAAAATACAACTTTTTGGTTAAAAAAAAAAAAAAAAAAGTAAGAGAAAGAGAGACAATTTCAAGCAGATCAAAATATTTCATAAAATGCTGTCAGATTGTCTCAGCCAGAAAAAACAATCCAGAATAGGCTAATTTTCAAATCAAAACATTGATTTTTCTCTCTGCCTATCATAATTACATTTGTTTCCACTTGCTTATGAAAAGGCCTAGGTATCAGACAATATTTCATTTTGTGTAGAGCTAAGTGTTTTATTCAGATCAAAGTGTTTTCCACAACACTTTGTCATTGATAGGTATCTGGTAATTTAATTTTACTGTTATTAGTGTACCTTTTCCTTCAAGGATCACTTTAAGTGTAACTACACTTAGCAGCAGAGAAGGAGAAATGCTGCCCTCAGATATAACCAGGTGCATTCAAGCAAATCCTGATTGAATCAAAACATGTTATAAAAGTTAAGGGCTGGGGGGTATAAAATTTAACCCAAAGTTACACATAGAATAAGCTTGCCCAAGACACTGCTTCAAAATTTTAACCCACAACACACCAATAATTTATAAAATCAGTGTCCTGTTGTATCAATATTGAAACAAGTGTGATTTGGGAGCATCAATGTGCTGGATCTTTCTGAAGCCCAAGGGATTTCTCACAGCACAAGAAACCAGTTTGGTGTCCCAGTGACAGTGTCAGGGATGGGTTTTGTGCAAGGAAAGATCATTTACTTCAAACACTGGTAGGCATTAAAATTGAGGTCCTGTCCCCATGAGCATGCTCCCTCTGATAAAATTATGGAATCATAGGATCATTAAGGTTGGAAAAGGCCAAGTCCAACTTTTGACCGAATACCAACATGAGCCATGTCACAAAATGCCACACCTACTTGTTTTCTGAACACTTCCAGGGATGGAAACTCCACCACTTTCCTGGGGACCCTGTTCCAATGCTTAACCACTCTTTCAGTGAAGAACTTTTTCCTAATATCCTGGCTCCCATCCCAAATACGTAAGAGAGTGCAAACCATGGGCTTAAGTTCAGGGGTCTCTGCAATGAAGCAGAAGATCCCATTGCTCTACCCCTTTCAGTGATACACATTTTAATAGTACATAACTCATTAATTACACCATAAATCACTCCTGGGCTTGCTGTACAGAGGAAAGCAAGGGAGTTGTTTTGGAAGAAGGCTGAGAGGGCTGAAAGTGAGACAAGTTGGCAAGACCCGTGGACAGCCTTGAGCCAGCAGAAGAGAGAAAGGAGCCGTGGGGTGAGCAGGGCCCCAAGCAGCCCAGGCTAAGAGGGGTAGAGCTGTCCCATCTCATTGGTAGCACACATTGGAGCAACCCTGAGGCTGACATGAAAAGCTGAGTTGGTGCTCCTTGCAAGAGCAGTGCCTCTTTGGTGAGTGAAAGGAGCAGATCCTGCACAAAAACACTGCAAAATGGTTGTGTGTCCTTCACAAGACATATGTCTGTAAAAGCTAAAGGAACACTGGAGATCAAGCCTTCACTCTGGAATCTCCTGACTTCTCCATGATGGAGTTTATAGCCTCAGGGTGGCTTACAGACATATACTACCTCTGCACTCCAACACTGACCTGAGTTTTACAGACTGCACATTTGCAGGTCTGCAGTTCAAAACTAATTGCTATGACCTCACATAAAATAGTAATAATCAACTATCAATAATACTTTGGGAACTGGGGGAAAAAATAAAGGGAAAATGTTCATTCTTAGTAAAACCTGGTGCTGACGGTCAGGAAATTGAACCTTCTGCAAGCATTAGTCACAGGAGCCAAAAACATTGCTGCTGAGGGCTTCTGGGGAGCATATGCTTCATATACTCAAAAGATATTCTTCTATATCAAGTCTTTGTAATTCCAGAGACATGGCAAATAAAGGCAGAAATCATAAAGATTTCCTTTTCCTCTGGTAGATAATCAGTCCAGGGTGTATTTATGTACAAGCAGAGAGCTGTCTCCAGCCCAGCCTCTCTGCTCCCTGCATCTCCAGGATGCAGTCCGATGAGCAGCTAGCTGGTGTTTCCCTGATGAATCAAACCATTCGCTGCAGAAACACAAGATGTAAGGCCAATATTTTCAAAAGCTGCCTTTAAAACTCTGGCAGCAATTTAGTGTGGTCATGTTTCCGAGTGTGAAGTTCTCCATGTATGAATGCTTGCACTCAGGATTTATTTGCTTGGACTGCACTCACATCCGTGCAGGGAGTATGACCGTGAACACGAAGTTTTCCATGTGCTATCTGCTCGATGGGGGAAAATGGGTTTAAAGGATTAGAAGCCAGGTAAGGACTAGAAATCTGGTAAGGATTTGTAGTTCCAGGGTGGTGTTTAGGGCTATAGTCAGTGAATTAGAGGAAAGGAAAAATAAATTACATTTACAAACCCAACAGTTTTGCTACACTCACTATTACCTTTCTTTCCTTGCACTTCCCTAAGTGGAGGAGCAGTGTCTTTCTGTGGACACCTGGGAGCACAGCAGCACAAAGCACGGTGCACAGATCCCAGAGATGACCTCAGAGCTGGAAAAGGTCTGGCCAAATCAGCTTCATCCAAAATCAAAACTAATTAGTCTTTCTGGGAGCACATCAGCTCCAGTTATGTGATGTTAACATGACATGAGACTGCAATCAGGACCTGAATGGGGACCTGCTGTTTGGGGGTACTAAACCTTTCTGACTGTGCTTGGGGACTCCTTGCACACCCCTACCTCACACCTTATTCATTATCCCTGTGCTAAGAAGGGAAAGGCCACAGCTCAAACTGAGCAAGATGTTTGCAATGTGTATTTTTGAATGTTCAGTGATGTGCAGCATCTCATCCACAGGGCTGGATCACACCACACTGTGCAAACCAGAAAGATGCCACTTGGCTCAGCCCACAGGCAAATCCACCCTATCTCTGTATCACCCCCATTTTAAGCCTTTTCTACTTTTAAAGAAAAGCTAGATTTAATACAGAAATAAACCCACCAAGAGTCCTGCAGTTTTCACGGAGAACAATGTGCTTGCTCAGGAAGCGTGAAATTAAAAGCTCTGGAGCGTGCATTTGCCCAGCTCCACATCACATGTACCTCACCAGCTCTGCAGCAGGGCAGGAGCTCAGTCACCAATTCGCTCCATGGCCTCATCCTGCAAACATGCACCCCTGCAAGCGAGGCTTACTCATGGAAACACTATGCCTGCATTCCCAGTAGTGAGCAGCTCTGGAGGAACCTGCTCCCTGGGCTGCCCTGGGGACACGGCTGGCACCTGGCACTGTCCCAGAGTCAGCCTGGCACCATCAGGAGGGCTCCAGCAGCACAGCAAGCCACCAAGCCCGGCCAAGAAATCCCACATGCTCCGAAGGACACCCTCTGGCCGTGACCAGGACTCACTTGGATGTTTTCTGATAATACAGGACACGAAAATCTCTTCTCAAAATAAAGTGCCTCCAAACAGCTTCCAAGAGGCTCCAGAGACATGCCCAGAGTTTTACTAGAAGCAGCTTGCCTGCCTTTGCATCCCTGTCTTACCAGAGTTTGCTTTGTGGTGTGCCTTCCTTCTCCTTATGAAAATTTGGATGTTGGAACTGCCCCCTTCAACAGCCTTCATGTCCTCAGGGCTGGGCATGAGACACATAAAATGAACTCCTGAGAGCTGAATCCCAAGTTACAACAGCACCTCACATGTTTTCAAGGCTGAGTGCTGGCCAGTGTCCTGCTCCTCAATACAGCTCAGACACAGCAGGGCAGGAGAACCTTCAGACCACAAAAGTTTTTCTGGGACAAGACTGGACCACACCAGGTCTGGATGTTCTGTCACCTGTGAGGGTTCTACTCAGCCCATAGAGGCTGTAACTGTGTGCTGTGACACATGACCCTGTGTCCCTCCTGTGCACCCTCCCATCCCCTGCTGGGAGGCTCTTCCCATGTGGAAGAGAAGAAAGCCAAGGGACCTGCCCTTCTTTGAGGGATGGGGGAGCAAAATGTCACTAATTGCAAACCTAGGAGGGTTCAAAAGATTTGTGACCGCTGGAGAGAATCCCCCTTGGGTTTGAGGGGTTGAGGTTCTCCCTAGGACCTCATCATGCCCACGGACCACGGAGTCTTCACTGGGGCTCAGGGAGCCCCTGCTGTGACCCCGCTCCCCACGGCTCCAGCTCTGTTGGGCTCAGTGCACCAATGTAACACATTCCAGACTCCTCTGGTTTGACAGATGAGTATTTTGACAGCTCAGAGAAAACATTTTGCAAGATGCACAGTCAAAGGCTCTTTCAAGCCGAGATGTTGTGGAAAGCCGCATGAGCTCTCCAAGGCGCTATCTCTCTCTATCCACCCCCCTCTCTCCCTCTCTCTCTCTCTCTCTCCCTCTCTCTCTCTCTCTCTCTCTCTCTTCCAGCCCNTCTTTCTTTCTTTCTTTCTTTCTCTCTCTCTCCCTCTCTCCCTCTCTCTCTCTCCCTCTCTCTCTCTCCCTCTCTCTCTCTCTCTGCCAGCCACACTAATGAAAGCTCCCTGTGCAGGCCAGAAGATGCAGCAGGGAATAATACCGTCCTTTAAATAGCATCCTGGCTGGCTTGAGGAGGCCACAAAGGTTTTAACTCACTTATAATTTTCCTGTGGTTCAACCCTCTCTCCCGCAGCAGCCTGCTCTGGGCACCGTGGCCAAGCAAAGGCATGGGAAGCCTTGAAAATGGCATTAACCAACAACCCGTGACCGTTCTGGGAGCGCTCGTGCTCGAGTCCTTTCCCAAGCAATACCCACCCTGGATGTGCTGCTCAGACCTTCATTACCTGGAAGAATTTGGCACAGGAAGACACAGAACTGACATCAGCAGAGGAGACCTTGTTCCACCCACCACTGAACTCAAAGAGACGATTGCTTCAATGACACGAGGCACTGGCCAGAAAATGCTCCCCTAACTTCTTCCATGTGACATTTTTCCAGAGGCAAAGCCAGCTAAAGAGGTCCCTGAATGTTTTCCTCCTTAGGACCTGTTCAACCATCTGTAAAGCAGGTCAGTGGAAGAAAACACTTGGCACCAAAGGGGGTGAAACAAAATAAGTGAAATGTAAAGAAATTGCACAGACCCCATTTGCAGCATGACCCATGAGCAGCTGTTTTGGCATGGCTGCAGGACAGAAAACTGCCAAGCAACAGAAGGAAAATGTGTGGGGCTAAGAAGCTTTGGGAGCCCTTCAAGCAGATTTGCTCAAGAACGGTCTTGAATAGGGGACTGAGTCCTGAATAAGGAGAAGAAGAAAGATGAGGGCATTATTGAGAGGTTTAGAACTTCCATATAGAAAGAATTATTTAAATTAATTCCCAGTCTCACGCCCCACAGGAAATTCTGAAGAAAATCTTGAGATTCAGTGGCAACAGCAGCCTAAATAAAAAATAAAGAGAGGAAAATTTCTTTGGGGAAAAAAATTTCAAAAGGATCATTTTTCTCTGCTGAAAGCTGAAATTCTTCCACAAAAAAGTCATTTTGCCACTCCCCAAAAAAACAGAAAAAATACCAGCATTTTCCATTTTAATGGTTGCCTCATTGTCTTCAATGTTCCTTCTGCAAAGCCTCCCAGCCCTGCCCTGGTGCCCATCAGCTCTTCAGGACAGAAGGTTTCTCTTTTGTGCAGTTCACAGCACACAGTATCAGTGTTTTAATCAGGGGTCAATACTCTGACACTGCCATAGCTTTGTGATGCTGAAAGTGTGTGTTACCAGAGCATGTCCAAGGTTCTGGGCTTTCTCTCTGTTTTAATTTCTTCTTGCTTTTCTCTGCCACTGCCCCAAAATATGTCAGCTTCTCATCCCAAAGGGTTGATGCTATGGCACTGTAATATTTTTTGTGAAGCAAAAAACATTACATTAAGGTGTCAAACAGCCTTAACACAAGTGTCCCATATTTTACAAGGGTTTTTTAGGGAGTGTCCCTAAGTTTTATCAGGTGTTTTACTTTGCTGTGCAGGTCTTCAAAGGACATTTTAAATCACCCATCTTGTCATGGGTTTTTTGCAGGTCTGAATGATTTGTGTTGCATAGATCTATCAGTAATCTGCTTGAGTTTATTATATTAGAAAAAAGGTTTATGGAAGTGTCAGCAGAACCAGATCTTCTTTAATCTGGGAACATCTGGTTTATCTATGAGCCTTTACCCTGAGAAAATCAGTTCTCTGTATTTTTTACAAAAAGAAATTTGGCCTCTTCGTCACTTATTTTGTGTTTGGGAACAGATAATTTGCATTAAGCTAACCATGGTCAGGGTTCCTCAAACTTAAAGCACAACTCCGTTTGCTACAAATTCATCTCGATGCAGCACTTCCAGCACAAGAAAAAGGCATCAAAACAGTTTTTCGTGGGAGCTGGACAACTTTCACACCTCCAGCTGCAGCTGTGTCAGAAGGAACCATTCTGAAATATCATGGCTCTTCTGGTGACAATGAGTACAGGTGGCTTTCCATCCCCTTTCCAAACTACAGTTGCAACAGCTCCAGCTTTTCAGGCTGTAAAACAGCCCTTTGGCCAGTTTGTAATGAGGGTGCACCTAGCCCTGTCACCAGCCCAGTGGGGACCAGGGCACACTGACAGCACTCTCCCATGGGGAGTGGACCCATGCCCAAATCAGTGTCAGCACGAGGCATGGACCTGCTGCTGTAGGACTTGCCCTTGATTGCAAAGGTTTGCTCACAAGAGAACAGATTTGGTGCCTGGTTTGATCTTCCCCAGCACCTGTTTAAAACATTCAGTGTTCAGGGTACTCAAACATGGAGTTACTCTGCACTCAAATTTTGATAACGCCATGTCATAAAATCCCCACATGGTTTGGGATAGAAGGGGACCTTGAAGATCATCCCTATCCAAGCTCCCAGCCATGGACAGGGACACCTTCCACTAGTCCAGGTTGTTCAAAACCCCATCCAACTTGGCCTTGAGAACTTCCAGTGATGGGGCAGCCATCATTTCTCAGCTTCTCCGAGAAACCTGTGCCAGTGCATCACCACCTGCAGAATAAACTATTTCTTACTCGTATCGAATCTAAACTTGCCCTGTCAGTTTGAAGCCATTCTCCCTTGTCCTGTCACTTGATACCCTGGTAGAAAGTCTGTCTCCAGCTCTCTTGAAGCCTTTTTAGGTACTGGAAGGTGTAGCCTCCTCTTCTCCAGGCTGAACACCCCCAGCTGTCTCAGCCTGTCTCCACAGCAGAGAGGCTCCAGCCCTCTGATCACCTCTATGACCTCCTCTGGACTTGCTCCAGCAGGTCCACATCCTTATGTTGGGGGCCCAGAGCTGGACACAACACTGCTGGAGAGGCTTCATGAGAGCAGAGTAGAGGAGCAGAATCACCTCCCCTGACCTTCTGGTCACCCTTCTTGTGATGCAGCCCAGGAGACTGTTGGCTTTTTGAGCTTCTTGTGCACACTGACAATCTTCTTTGGGAGCTGTGTTGAGCTTCTGAATCACCAACACCCCCAAGTCCTTCTCTGTGGAGCCCCACGCTGCTACACTGCTCCCCAGGGCTGGTCTCAGCCCATTCTCCACTCAGCCTGTGTTTGTGCTTGGGATTGCCCCGGGGCTGGCACATACGGAGGTGCCAGCCAGGGACTTCACTGACATTTGTGACCCCCAGCCAGGAGGAAGCAGCCTGAAAGCACATCCACGGCTCAGCTGCAGCCCAAAGAATTAAGCATTCAACAACCACTAAACTCAAAAATAGACAGTAGGCGCCAAAATCCTCAGCTGTGGCTCCTTGGACTACACTGGATTTACGCTGATTTAAGCCAGCTGAGGATCCGCACCACGGGGCCAAGTCCTGCTGTCCTACCTCAAGCTGATGGCTAGTTGACGTGACTGATGACTGAGATTTCCATTTAGCCTAACTCGAAGCATGAGCAGGGCCTGTGTAGTGCTACCATTGTTGACTCCAGCCTTTTGTCTGGGGCTGTAACCGATAGGGCTAATAACCGAAATCATACTGCACGCATTCATTCACCCTCTTCGCAAACAGCATGTTATTGAGCTCCGTGGTGAAAAGGCATGCACAAACACAATGGGGCTGGGATTAAGCCCAGCTGCATTACCAAAGTAAATACTTTTGCTGCTGACAGTTTGTCTGTGGGGATTTGGAGAAAAGTTTTGTGCATCTACTTAGGCAACATATGGTTTTATTTTTCCTGTTAACAAAAACAGTAGTGGTCAAAAGTCAACACCCTCTGATGACTGTTCGGTGGCCAGTGTGGAATGGGCTTGGTGGTCTAAGTCCAGTTCCTTACATGTCCACAAAAAAAAAAAAAATCATCCTCTTCCTGCATTCCTCTCTCACTTGGCACTGTGGTTTGCAGGAAGCCAGGGGGGTTTTGAGGTTAATCTCATCTGTCCTCCTTTCTGATTGAAAGCAATGGGTGACGTGGTTTGGGTTAAGATACTCTGCTAGCTTCTTTCATTCCCCTTGTGATGAAAACCCCTCCACAATCTGTTTCCTTGAAGCCTGAAGAGAGTCAGAATTAATCCGCATTAGCTGGCGGCCGGGGCATGTCAGCCAGTCAGACTTCTAAAGCAAACACACAGCAATGAAGAGGAACAGCATGCCAAGAGCACAAATGGTCTGAATTTAGCCCTTCATCTCCAAGCTGAATGCACACTGTTCTCCAAAGATCTCTGCAACACTCAATCAACAGCTGGTCACCTTCACATCTGAAACTAAGAAGAAAACCCACTAGGGCCTGGCTTTATATTTGGCAATGATTTCAGCAGGCTGGTAAAGGGCAAAAAGTTGGCTGAGCTGCCACAAGTGCCCATCTCACATATCTCCAGTGAAGGAGCTGGCAGATACTGGCACTCAGCATTTTTGGGAAGAAAAAAACACCCCCATCATCAAACCCTCCACAGGGATTCCCCTAAAAGATTGTAAAGCTTTTAAGGCGCAAACAGGTCTTGTCTACACTGAGGTAATGAGAATTACAGCAACTAGAGCACAACTGCTAACACTTAGCATCTGCAGGGTCAGAGGCAGCTCAGAGCTGGAAGGAGTGTTAACTAGATCCACCACATGAAGTAATTGTTTTTAAGGGAGTGTATCCAAGCTGGAGCACAGCGATGTAGAACATGCACACTCAGACAGGTGTAATCCCAGGCACAGTGGGTGGTAAGCAAGGCTGAAAAATCACAATTAGGAAGCCAAGATGTGTTGCCTAATCCAGGCTGCCCCACCAAGATGAAGGTAGATTTTTGAGGGCAGATCCTGCATAATGCCCAGCTAGTCCTGTAATGTGTTTGCAATCCTCAGATACTCCTGACATCTCTGAAAGATGAAGGCTCGAAGTGTTTTGCAGAGGATGCTCAAACCTGCCCAGGACAGCCAGAAATGGGCAGACAGCCAGGGCTGGAGGGATTAAACCAGGCAGAGAAAGTGCTGCATCTCAGGTTGACAGGCAAATGGAGCTCAGAAAGGGAACATCACAGTCCCATAGTCACGCACATCCATCTAGGGAGGAAAAAGGGAAAAGGCAGAAGTTGTTTCTGCTCCTATGAAAGACAATGGGTGAAAACAAAAGCTTATCTTAACATTTTTCTGCAGAAGTTCAGGGGTTTTCATTCAAGAAGCAAAAACTGGGAAATGTTTGGTTTCTGGCAATCAAAAACTGGAAACATTTTGGCCAGAAACCAAAACAATTTGGGATTTCTGGTTTTTGGTTTTCGTTTGGTTTTTTGCCAAACTCCTTAACTTACTTTTGCCAAAAAACTGCACATTTTTCAACCTTTTTCTTCCTCAATGAAAACCTTAAAATTGTTGTTGAAATTGGACATTTCCCACAGATTTTTGTTTTGATTTTTTTAAAAAGGCATTTTCAGCAAAAAGAATGTTTTGAATGATCAGTTTCACCCAAGAGCTCTGTAAGCAGATCCACTGGAGGTACTATCATGCCCTCACTTTTATCTCCTCTCCTCTCCTCTCTTCTCTCACCCAGGGGACTCAGAGTGGTGATCCTGGTCTGGTTTTGACCACCACATGGCCAAGCTTTAGAGCTGTGGAGCTGCCTTGGAGGACAGACAACTCTGAGCTGGGAATGGCTTGAGCTTTTTCTGTGAGATACCAACTCCCAGGAAATAAGAAATGCAGCAAAGGAAAATAAATATCTGGAGTCTGGATTCAGCAGTGTTTGTACTGGGAACATATTTGGGCACGTGGCTCTGGGAGAAGAAGCTGCTGGTACGTGTCCTCCAAAGTGCCTAAATGTCAATTACCCACAGGTTTGTTAAAGCTGCTGGCCCTGGGTCTACCACAAAGAACTGGTACAATCTGTATTAATGTTCAAAGTTTGGCAGAAAAAATGTGGATGTGAAAGATGGATAAGGAAAATTAGATATTATGGACTCCTGACATAAATACAGTGCTAGGAACTAAACAGAAAATGAAAAACACTGATATATGTCTGCTCTGAGCACTGAACTTGGAGGTGGAACTGAAGAACAAACCCAGCTCAGAATGGAGAAGGTTTAGGCACCCTGTCTCCAGGGATAACTTTGATCTGACCCAACACTGAAACCAGAAACTGCACAGAAGAGGAGGAAATCTGGACTGGGGTCTGAGTGCCAGAGTTTAACACCACACCTTTACAAAGCAAACTGCAATAAAAGTTTGGACTGGGTTTTGAATTTCAGTCATCCAACCAAAGAGATCTTGGAGTCCTTGTAAGCAGAGCCATCTTATGGCTGCATTCCCCCTTTAAGTACCCTATTTTTCTTGATTTCAAAGCCTGTTTGGATGTTTTCTGTGGTTATTTGAAGCCCTGCCAGAGCAGGCAGAGGAAGACCAGGCGAAGGAAGGCCAGCACAGGGAAGGCAACCACACATTAGAGGCGACTGGAAGAGGAGAGGTGCCAGGAAGAGGAGAGGTGAAAAGTCTCAAATTTGGGCAAAAATGGGATTGCCACACAGCAAAAATACCAGCTTGGAGGACTTTGAGCAGGATGTTTGGAGAGATCAGCCAAGACAAGAACTGCTGACAGAAGGAGATGGATTTGGGGTGGGTTGGGGAAGGGGAGGAATAAAGAATGTGTGGGTGAGGAGGAGAGAGGTCATCAGCTGGTTATGAGGATGAAGGTATTGTCAGGATTTGGGGATGGGTCAGGAGGAGGGTCTCAGGGGCTGGTAAATTCTCATAATCCAGGCAATACAGGAGTAATGAGGGATTATGAGGGGACTGGGTGGTCAATGAGGAAGAGGAGCAGATGAGGGGTTTTCTTTTTCCACATTTGAATAATAATGCCCCTTTACACTCTTTTACCTCTGATTTTGAGCAAAGTTTATTTAAGCTCTGACACAGTGCAATGCTGTCAGCTGAGCCGTGGTTAACAATGCTGTCTCCTAAGCCCAAGGCAAGCAGGGCAAGGGGAATAAATTAGTTTAAACCTCTGCAAAGTTTTCCCAGTTGCAACAGGGTGAAAGCACAAGCACAGTAAATTACTGCAATTCAGCTGGCTGTTAATTCAGCGTCTGAATTCTCCAAACACAGAAGAGACACTCTGTCATTGATGCAAACCTAGAAACAAGCTAAAATAACAGCACAGGCTGGTTTCAGACGCACTTACACGGAGCTGCCTGTGGTGAAAGCTTCACAAATGGAGAGGTGGGTGAAATGCCAGACAGCCCTGGGACAGAAGGAAATGTTTATATTGATTTATTCTGACATTTTGAACTGTTATGTCCTTGTAATAAACCACGCCCCAGGCGTGGGTGTTACTTGGATTGTCCTGACACGAGATAGCAAGAAAGCCAAGAAGGGGAAACTGAGGCAGGGCAGAGACCTGCCACCCAGCTGCATCAGCTCCTTTTGTGGCCCTTGATCAGGGCTGTTTTCACCCATTGTGTACTCACATAGTTAAGAGGATCTAGGAAGCTGCGATTGCTTTGCTTTCCAAAGCCTTTACTCAGGAAAAGACTAATTAAGTGGCTGTGTTATTACAGCAGGTCCTGGAGTCTCCGAACACAACCAGCGGCGATTAGGCAGGCGTCAGCTACTGGGCGGGATTTCCCACTGCCCAGCTGTGCAATTATCGCCGCAGCTTGGCCAAAATCCTCTGACAAAGAAAACCAGCTGCAGGCTGCGGGGCTGGGAGATAGCACATGTCCAGTGCAGAGAGAAAGAATAACCTCTTCTCTGTATTCTTCCAAAAGAAAGGCCAGTGAAGACAAGCATGCACATTCCTGCGGAGGAGCAGACGGCAATCATGGTTTTGGGGAGCTCCTGGAATAAGAGTCAGGGGTGCAGCACAGCTTGCTGCACTTTTTGGGGAAACTGAATATTCACTGCCTTCATCATTTAGGGGCGTGGAGGTGGCAGATGAGAGCTACCAAGGAGGGAGGATCTGTTGCATTGCTTTGAAATATGGACCCCATGCTGCAGCATCATCCCTGCAGAGAGGGGCTGAGGGCTGTCTTTAATAACCCCAGTAAAGCACTGAAAGCACTGCACATTGCTCAAAGTGCACTTTGAGCAATGGAGAAGCTTTGGGTAAGTTTCTAGAAAAGATCAGGTTTCTGTTGTCTGTGACCCTGACGAACCTCCTGCACCCGTGTCCCCGACTCTAAGGTGAAGGTGTCAGTGTTGGGTACCCACGGGCTGCCTCAGTCACATCCCCTGGTGCCTTCAAACAAAATGGGCAGAACCCAGACCACCACTCAGGAGCTTTCTTCTGTCTGCTGGTGCCACAGATGCACCTTCAAGAGATGTCCTCTTTGTCTGTGGCCACAAGGCTTTGTCAAAAGCCAACACACAAAAACACTCATTTCCAATTATGTGTGGGAGCTCCCTTCCTAATTTCATATCATCATTGAAAGCTTTCTTTTCACTCACATCTGAATTTGTTGGAGCAATCCTCTCCATTCCCACAAACAGCCTGACAGGACCCTTTCAGCAGGTACCTCATGAACACTGCTTGCCTGGTGGAGCCTGCAAGCAGGAACAGATCTCACCTGATCTGCTGCATGAAGAATCCACCTCATCATAAATGTCCCAGCCCCAGCCTCCCACTACATCCTCAGTGCCTGTGCAAATCTGCCAACCATGACTAAATCCCCTCTCAGAGGGCTCTTCAGCCCACAAATCCATTTCTACTGAAATTGCCTGACACACGGCCTGGATGCGTAACGGAGAGTGTGACCTTCCAGCGATCAAGCATTGCTAATATCTCAACTATTTCAAGTGTTTAATAACCAAATTTAATGCAGTGAGAACAATTTGATTGAATGCACACTATCTGTAGCAGCTAATTAACCACAGTAGACCAGAGAGGTCTTGGACTTCATACAACCTTTCAATATAATTACAAATTTTTAACAGCAAAATGAATTTAAATCCAGTCTGACACAGCAATCCATCTTCATCTCCAGATAAAAGGTAGCACATGCGGTATTAACATTTAAACAAGAGCCATGGGCAGTGGAGAGAGACAAGGAGCATTAGCAGATGTGCTGAATTAATTACTAACAGCACTACAGGAGGGGGTGGTGAGTACTTTGCATTTTACAGGTCAGACTTACAACACAGCCACTCATTCTGCTGGCTTTGCCTGCAAAAAATAGACTTCATGTCAAATGCAAGGCCATTTAGGTCTACCTGTGTCTCCTCCACAGCTCCAGGTGTGTGATTCCTGACTCATCCTCCTCGTCCATGTGCTGCAGAGCTCACAGCAGCAAGCACAGATCATGACATCCCTGATTTTATTAGAGCTGTTCCCCAGAAAAGTGGGTCTGAACACAACCCCCATTCCTCCAGCTGTGCCTGGAGCTTCTCCTGAAGATTTCCTCCTATCCCCTCTTCCTGGACATGTTCTATGGCTTGCAGGGACATGAGGATTTGGGTACAGACCTTGCAGGGTCAAAGTTTGAATTCACTTGTTAAATTCATGATGGCAATTAAACTGGATTTTAGGACAGTAGGTGGGATTCATGATCCCCTAATGGAGCATGCCAGGTAGTCTGAGGGATTTGGGGTGTGTGTTCCCCTCCATTGGATCTAAAATATTTCAGATTTGATACAGGGCAGGAGAGGGTTTGGTCTGTTCCACAAGCAGAGCATCTTGGAGACCAAAACTGTTGCTGGCATTAATGGATGCCACAGGCATGGGGTAACTTCCATGCAAAGCCCTGACATTCAGCAGTGTCTGACCTGAAAACTCAACAACCACGAGACACCTTCCCAGGCAGCCCTCAGGCAACAAGAACAAGAGGGGAAGAACACAACATTTTTGGTTTGGGAGTTCTGTATTCAGAGAGCCTCTCCTAAAAGCCAGGAAGGCAGGAACCAGATTTTAAGTGAAAGGTGAGATCTCTGCTTCAACAAGCAACCACCTGCCCTCAGCTGCTTGGATGAGGCATTTTTAGCCTTTCTGGAGCCTGTACTACTCTAAAGCCAGCACAGTCCATTTTTGTGAAAGTGCTCCCAGTTTACACTGGTGTAAATAACATCAACATTAGACTCACAGTAAAGCAGACAAAAAACCTGATGAGAATAAAACACAGACATCCTACAGCCATGGTAGTGAGCAGCACTGGTGAATATTTGTAGCTCTGAATAAATAGTAGGACATGAAGGAATTATTTGTTCGTACTGTTGGGAACCTTTTAGATTCCTACTTAGCTTGTATCTGTCAGAAACATTTTTCCCCCAAGAGCTTGTGCAGCATTACCATAAAATGTAGATTTTTAATTGACTAGTTCAAAACCAGGATGACTCTGCCAAATGTGATAGCATCAGCTGGTGGTGTCATTTGTCATTGTTACAGGCAAATAAACCGGTGAGTTAATCAAAGGGGATGAAAAATGAGGTGGTTTCAATTTTTGGAGTCCTGAATCCAAGTCCTGCTCCTTTCTTCTCATCAGTCTAGACCAAAATGCCAACAACACCAGCTGCCCAGTAGGCACTCATTCAAAAATCCAGTGTAGACAACACATAGGCACATTCTCAGTTGTTAAAATCAAGGACAAACAGAAGGAGATGTTACTAAGCAGGAGACAAAGAGGGGGAAAAAAGAGTTCTCTGGAGAGTGCAGCTGAAGGAGATGAGCAGAGAGGCAGCCACTGCTGCTCAGTCCAAGGCCCCTCAGTGTCAAACTGACATGAGGTGTCTCTGGAGGGACAGAGTGGTGAAACATGTTCATTCAAGGACCCCTTGGACTACTGCATGGAAACAAGCAGAGATCAAAATCTGAGAGTTTTTGAATCCTGCTTGTCAGCAGTATGTTGCCTGGAAGCTCAGTTTTGGGCTTTTGCTAATCCTATCAGGATCCTATCAGGATCCCAACCATCAGGTGTTGTTCCACCCCACAACCACTGCCCTTTACTTGCAGACAGGAGGATTTTCTTTCAAATCTTTGCTCTTTATATGCCAGTGTTGATGTTCAGCAGAGCCAAAGCAGGTGAGAAGATCATGCATTTGGTCCAAAGGCATCATGCTTATCTCTCTTAGATCCCTTGGGTGGAAAGACAGGAATTATTTCCCAGATGAAGACCTAGTGTATTTCATGTGGTACCTTAATCTGCTAGAACAGGCTCTCTAATGCTCAAGGGATTCAGCCAAAGGGTCTCTTATCTTGTACAGACCCTGGCTTCTCTGAACCACTGTGAAGAAATTATGCAGCCAGCATGTCCAAGTCCATGGAGGTGTACAGGCACTCCCAAATGAATCTCCACAGTGATCACAGAATCATAGAATAGCCTGAGCTTGAAGAAACCCATAAGGACCTGTGAAGTCCAGCTCCTGGCTCTGCACAGCACAGCCCCAAGAATCCCAGAAGGTGCCTGAGAGCATTGTCCAAACACTCCTTGAGCTCTGCCAGGCTGGTGCTGTGACCACTGCCCTGGGGAGCCTGTTCAGTGCCCAGCCACCCTCTGGGAAGAGCCTTTTCCTAAGCCTGTTCCAACTGCAAAGCTAATGTGTGAGCTGAAACCTTTGCATGGTGTCTTATGGTTGACCCCAGAACAAAACCAAGGTCTTCCAAGCCCATGGCCAACATCAGCAAGAGCATCTCTCCTCATTCTGAATATTTTGAAGGTATCTTATCATATTTTTTCCCCTCCTAAGTCCATCCCCCATTTCTTCTCCTAGCAAACTTCACTAAAAATCCAGTCCCAATAGTCCTGATCTTACACGTATTTATATGGAAGTGAAAGACTAAGAATAAAACAGCATCTCCTGCACAACTCTGTCCTTGTCCTCCACCCAACTGCCCTTACTCCAGCCACAAAAGCCCAGAAATCTGTAACAGTTCTTATTCCTCCCACATTTTTCCCTTTCTTAATTTTCCCTCTCATTAATATGAAAATCACACTTTACTTTCACTGTCCCTGTTCATGAAGTTTGTTTATGCAGGATCAGAACAGACAATGAGGGAGGACCAGATACTTCTCCACAGCCAGCTGTGACTCCTTTAAACTCCACATTCCTAGTATCCTCTCATTCAGAGATGAGCAAATCTGGTCTGGGGGCTCAGATGGAGCCAGGTGAACTACTCAGCTTTGCACTTTGAGATGCTGGAAGAAACAAGATGTTTTCTTCAATCTGTGGAATGTCTTCCTCAATACATGTGGAATAGATGGAGAAAACAGTGATATTCTCTTTGCTCAGAGCTTCCACAGTGTTAGGACTTTAGGACTTTAAATCTTTCCCCAGAAAAATAAGTGAAAACTTACCCCAGAACCCAACAGCATCTGTGAAAAAAACACAAAATGGTAATTTAAACAAAAACAAAGTCATCTCTTCCAGGACTTGATCTTATGTTCTCTGAATTTGACCTCCTCTCCACTAATGTGTATGAAAATACCCTTGACAATGAAACATTTCTTCATAGGCATTTATCTTAATTTTTATTACACAGGAATTCCTTTTCCTGTCAGACGGGGTTTGGGTGAGCTGAGCACTGCACATGGCATCTCTAGTTCCTCCCAGCAGATATCACTGTGGATGATCTCACAGAATGTGCATTTCCTCTCTACAAAATTTCAAAATGGGACCACCTCCCTACAGATTTCCTATAGCCTAGAAGGAGGTTGCACCTGATTTGTCCCTCCAGCTCAGTGAGAGCAGTGGCTGGACTTGCTGCAGACTTTTAGGAAGCAATGGTTGAGCCAGGAGAGAGAAATGCTGTTGTAATAAACAAGTGGAAAGTAAATCTATGCTGGAAAGAATAAATAAACTGCAAGAAAGAAGTGGCATGGAGGAAATCTGGTATCATAACTGGCAGAGCAGCAAGGTTTTGTAGCTAGTAGGTATGAGCAAGATGTTTACTCTTTGCCTAAAATGCAGCGACCAGCAGTGGCTTAGTGCATGCAACAGCAATTGGCCTCAGAGATCAAATCATCCTACAAGGCTCAAGGTCACCTCCTTTACCACTGAATATCTTGAGCTGGTGTCTATTAAGGGTTGTCTGTGTATCCCCAGGTCTGGCATCACAGAGCACTGGCCATGGTCTCAGACCCCAAGCACCCTGTGCCAATGGCTCAGCACATGAGCATGTTCCCGTTCTGAAAGCAGAAACCAAACCACAACCACGGGTCATCTTGCCAAAACTCACAACTCCACCCTAAATCTCATGACCTTTGGAACTCAGATGCTAGCAGCAAGTCTTTTACCTCTACCTGGAAGGAATTCCTCGGTGGAGAGCACCCTGTCCCATATGCCCCTGCAAAAAGGGAAACAGGGCATGTTTTCATACCAATGAGCTCTCAGCCCCACTGAAGAGAGCCATTGTGGACTGACTGCATTATAAAATTTGTTAAGACCTCTTCCAGACCATAAAATATGCAGCAAAACAGAGTGCCAAATACCAGTCCTCTCCATGGCCCAAGACAAAGAGCTGCCCTGCAAAGCATTAATCCCTGCAGCTGCCTTGAACTATTCATGGCTCTTGGCTTTACGTAAGGAGCCATTCCATTCTAGCTACCAGTCTCTCCAAAACAGAGATGTGCAGAGCCTTTAACACAATTAAAGGTCATTCTGTCAACAGAAAACCCAAAGATTTGAATGGGAGGCTGTGACTTAGCAGAGAAGGCCAGACTATTTATCTTCAGTGGGGAGCAAGTTTACCCAAAAATGCAGTTATGATTGTTTCTCCCTTACACACATCAACACCCCTTTCTTTCATCCAGCAGCTTCATGGGTACTACATTCACTTGGGCTACAAGGGACCTTGCATCAAATTCCTCCTTTCCTGGGGCCATCTGAAAATCTCCCATCTTCCTGCCTCAAACCACGAGACCACAGGACAGAGCTTCACAATTAAGCATTTCCAAAGCCCCAAGGGTTGAATTATTGAGGTCAGCACTGCAGGGGCAGCGTGCTGTCCCCTGAACCAGCCACACACCACCTCCTGCTGCTGCTGGGGGTGACAGGACCCAGCTTCAGCTGCCCCCAGGGGAAGGTGAGATGTAGGAGACACAAAAGCAGCTGCAGAAATGTGGGAAGCATCATGGTTTGCTGAGCTCTGTGTAAAATATCCCAGTCTAGATACAGGCTGCAATGTGCCAGCTGAGTCACCCTGTTAAAGGCCTCTGGTGGGATTTTTCATTTTCTCTTTCTGACACTATTAAACCTTTCATACATCAACATGAATATGCCATGGACAGAGTGTCCCTTTCCATGACATCCTTGTTGGTGGCAGGGAAGTTGGAACTACATGATCTTTAAGGTTCCTTCCTACCCAACCTATTCTATGATTCTATGAATATTGGGAAATTTAATCTACAGGCTGGAGAGAAAGCCATGGCCTCTCCTTCTGTGGCAGAAAAGATTTTTAGGGTTTCGTCATACAAAGCTCTAAGAAGTAGATTTGGAAAACATCCTCTGCCTGAAGATAAAACATTTTTTCTTTAAACCAAAGGAACATTTTGTCTTGACACAATAATTTTTTTTTATTATTTCTTGGGTTATTGAAGTAAAGCTACAAATTTTAAGCTTGGCCAGAGGAAGACTTAAATTTTTTACAAATGTTGGGTTCTGTAGCTAAGGCACACAAACAAACAAACAAACAAACAAATATCTGTTTCTCACAGCTCAGTTTCTCATCCCAGTAAAATATCTTTCTCCAAACCACTAGTCTTCAGTGGGTATGAGATGCCACCTTTGGTGTTTGCTTATTTGAAGGCCAGGGGACCTCTGCTTAAAAACAACAAGAAGAAACTTGCTCTAGTAACAAGGAGCCCATGTTTCTGGCACAAAAAGCAAAAGCAACAGGTGCATAACTGCACCTTCAGTTGGCAGCTTGTGACAAGATTTGTAATAGTGAAAGTCATCACACCAGCATCCAGCCCTTATCTCACTTATTTGAAGTCAAAAGGAGGGAAAATGGGAGGCTGTGGTGCTCTACTTCAGCTGGAGCAGGTTACATGAAAGGGCCTAATAGGCAAAAGACTCTCTGGAAGAGAAATCCCCAGCTTCCACCCAGCCTGGTCCCTCTAATTTGCCATTCCCCAGGATGCCCAGCTCACACCTTTGGATGAGCATTGAAGACTCCTAGAACGAAAAACAAAACAAAAACAAACAAAACAAACAAACAAACAAACCCCAAAACAAAACAAAAAACAAAAGCCACTAAGAGCTGCAAGATTTAGCTAATTTGTCCTTCCCTGTGAGTCATTGAAGTATTTTTAAATAAACTTTGAATAACAGAGCCCTCTTCTCTTGTTCTGCCTGTGTGGTAGATGAGAGCTTCTGGCCCCAGGCAGTGTCTTATGGACATCATTCTGAACAGGAAGCAAAAATAAAATTGCTCCATTAGCAAAGGGACTTGTTTTCCCCACCACTCTGGTCTGGGCTGTCCCAAAGCCCCTAATGGCTCTGGTGCCCTTGCTTGCAAATGCTCTGATTAAATAGTACCAAATCCTGGCTCCCAAGCCCATCCCACACCAGTTTTATGTGGCAGCAAATCCTCACTTTAGAGGCTCCCAGAAGTTTAATGTGCAGTGACTGAAATAACCTGTCTGTTTGGTGACCCAAAATGGCTTGGGCAATTACACATCTGTTGGGATTCTCAGAGCTGTGGGGTGCATGGAAACCAGTCTACATTGAGCCATCATCTGTGAAAGTATTTTCACTCCTAAATATGTGAATGGGGGGGAAAAAAAAATGAGGTCAGTGTTTTTCCAATTATTAAAGCATTTTCAATTCAGTTTTTGGATATGTTACTGACAGCAGCTGGACACAACACTAAAATTTCAGACATGTTGGTGCAGGCTCATCTTTCCTGTGTGCCAGCTCCAATGGGGTTAGAGATGATGTCTCTTCAAAGACCCCAGAATAGGGGTTAGTCACTGGAAAATGCTTTATACTGTCAGGTGTCAGCACACCAAAGTGTAACAGTATATTATGCAACCTGGTCTTAGAGAGGAACCACACCTAGGGTTATACATCAGCAATTTGAGAAAAGCATCTTTTGGAGTCCTTCCCCAGCATGGCCAAAGGACTATTGGAAGGAGGATGTAAAGAAGCAAAACAACCCCCCAGACAGATATATTTTAAGATGTACTGCAACAATGGCTTTTCAACTGCATAGAATAAAAAAAAAAAAAAATTGGAAACCTAATGAAACCTATTTTCCTAATTAAACCTATTTTCCTAATGAAACCTATTTTTCTGAAGACTTTTCCCCTACAACTTTTCGCCTTTTTCCCAGGACAGGAAAGATGTGGCCAGCAGTACACTTTGCACTGACCAGCAGTGGAGGAGGTTGTGGTCTCATTCTGGGGGCCAAGTCACTGCTCTCCCCACCAGCAGTTTGCACAAATCCATTAAAAACCCAAACTATTTATGAGGCCACCTTGCCTTTGCCAGATTTTGTTGACCAAGTGACTCAGGTGAAGGTAATGACTGGATGGCAGAGTGTTTGCTGAGGAAAGAGAAAGGACCAAAGGTGGAATGAAACATACCCAAAATACTTGGAAAGACCCTTGGTCTTTGATCTGGCTACCAGTGAAAAACCACAGGCAATGTGACTTGTGCAGCAGGCTGCTTAGGAGAGCAGACAGTGCTGAAATCCATGGGCAGGGACACATTTCAGTAATGTTTCACTGATGTTTCAGTAATGTTTCACTGATGTGCAACCCTCCAGCCTGTTCTGTCCAAACTTACAGGGATGCAGGGCTGAACTGCTCTCAGCTACAAGCCCAAACCCAAACTCTGTTAGCAAAGGCACTGCAAATCAGGACCAGATTTTGAAATTCTGGGTAGCATAGGCTTCACTTAGGCACCTTCAAGTGGAAGTGCAAATCTCACGTGGTGGGTAGAGATGTTGCTCATCTGCTCCTATCTCCTGGCTAGTTTTCTGATTACTCCAGAAATGAGTCAACCAAAGGCACTTCTTAAGCCTCTGTGGCAGAGAGTGAATCTCAATCCTCCACAGCCCAGCTCCCATGGGTTTTGGGCTTTTTGTGTTTTGGGGTTTGCCACTGAACACCTGTAAAAAAAAACCCACAGTACTACTGTGGGGAAAGCAGTACTTGAGCTACCCCTGGAAATACAAATGCTGATTCCTACTGGAAGAGAGCAAGGATGTAATCCCCACAGATTTTCCACCTGATCCAACCAATTCCAAGGCAAAGTTCAACCACCAAATCTCGGAGCTGGAAACATTTCAGCTGATCAGATCTCTTGGTCTCAAGGGCTGTATTTGCCTTTCCTTGGCTTTACCTCCTGCCCTCCTTGTTCTTGCCACCCCTCCTTGTGTTCCCCTTCCCCAGCCCACTCTCCTTCCCACCTCTCATGTTTGCATCAAAGCAAGGACTGCATCCAAAAAATGTGACCAGCAGGACGAGGGAGGGGATTCTGCCTCTCTGCTCTGCTTTTGTGACCCCCCCACTGGAGTGCTGTGTTCAACTCTGGGATCCCCAACATAAGAAGGATGTGGACCTGTTGGAGCAAGTCCAGAGGAAGTCACAGAGATGCCCAGAGGGCAGGAGCATCTACCCTGTGGAGACAGGCTGAGACAGATGAGCTTGTTCAGCCTGGAGAAGCCTCTGGGAAGACTTTCTAGAGCCTGCCAGTACCTAAAGGGGCTACAGGAGAGCTGGAGAGGGACTTCTGATGAGGGCATGTAGTAACAGAACAAAGGAGAATGGCTTCAAACTGAAAGAGAGCAAGTTAAGATTAGATATTAGGAAAAAATTCTTTACTGTGAGGGTGGTGAGACCCTGTCTCAGATTGCCCAGAGAAGTTGTGGATTCTCCATCCCTAGAAGTGTTCAAAGCCAGGTTGGATGGGGCTTGGAGCAACCTGGTCTAGTGGGTGGCATCTCTGCCCATGGCAGGGGCTTGGAACTATGTGATCTTTAAGGTCCCTTCCAACCCAAACTGTTTTATGATTCTGTGATGTTCATCTCTCACCTGGATCCTTTTCACAGCCTTTCTTGACCTTGAAGGGAAACTAAAGCCTTTACATCCAGTCTCTGGGCTCATTCCTGCATGGGAGACAGCAGCAGTTCCCCCAAAATGGGCTGCTCTCCTCTCCAAAATCCCAGCTCAGCCTCCTTTTCAGCAGATGACAACATCCCTTCTCAGGGCGCTCGGCCCAGCCTCACGCTGCGGGGTTGATGTGAGCATCACTGGCAAGCTCCCGACCCAGTGTCACTCTGTTATTAAAACGTGCCTCATGCTCAGCCAGCAAAGTCCTTGGGTTGTTTTGGGTTCCACAGTCATTGCTGCTGCTGCTGCTGAGCATTTTGCAAGTATCTGATGATATGGCCCATCTCCTACAGGCACAACGATATAATTAGTCAAAAACGTGATGGAAGCAAAGATAAAGAGAAAACATGGGTAGATCTGGCACAGAGCCTGCTGCTCTCTTCCTTTGTTTATAATATGTGCAAGGGAGAAAACGCAGAGGAGAAGGAAGGATTCTGTGTATTTGTGGTGCACGCAGGTCTCGCAGCATTATTAAAGGCTAATTTGATGATCTGTGGTTTTTACATTCTGTTCTTCCCGAGATCTGTGAAAAAGTACATGGGATAGGCAAGAAACACATAGTGCAAGGGGACTCTAAATCTCCCTCCAAAGACAATTAACTGCTATGATCATTCAGGAATAATGAGTTGGTGTTTGCAAACGAGCCCGACCGCAGAATGTGCTGAACACGTTATCATCAGCTCCCAGCTCCCTGAAACCTGATCGCGCTTCAAAACTCGCCGGGCTCCTCGCTGGGAGGAGCGCCGCCTGCTTTTTTATCCTCTGCCTCCAAATTTCAGTATTATTTTAAAACTATAATTGAATTTCAATCCTCTGTGTGTGTGTGTGTGAAGAAAGGAAACACTTCTCCCAAGATTTACTGCATGTCTGTTACTGTGTGGGCTGTTTTGACTCTGCAGCGTAGCACAGACCATGCAAACCGCGCACTATTGGAATCGGTTCAAACTTTTACAGTCCTTCAAATTGGGGCTGGAGCCGGAGAGGAAATACTAAAATCCTGTATATACAACTTCTGTCTGTGAGGGGGAGAGAAATTCCATGAAAATTAAGAACTCAATGATGTATAAATTTATATTCTGTTTAAAGGGTGGGTTGAGATTTTTCTTTTTTTCTTTTCTCTTTTGAGTCTTTTTTCATTTTATTTTTTCTGTTGCAAAAACAATTGAACTCTTATATAAGGAAATCCAGGATCTTTAAATAACACTGTGTCCTGCGAGCTGGTGGCAGAATAGGGGCTCAATCTTTTTAAGCCAAGCCATCTAATTAGCATGTGAGCCAAGTTTTATGAAGGTGAGTCAGTTCAGATGTGTTGCTCCTGAGAAAACCGAGCCAATTTCTCTTAATGGCATGTGCTGTGAGTAATTAAACCGGATTCTGCAATCAGCATATTGTCCTTCCTGGCTGCAAACAGCCGCCAGGCTACAGTCAACAGGCCCATCCCCAGCAGCTCCTGCCTGGCAGGGACTGGGAAGGCCCATGGCCAGGATGGGAGGAGGAGAGACTTCAGGATGCTTTTATCACCCTCTGATGGCCTTGCCCTAAAGAGCATTTCAGTACAAAACCCAATTCAAATATAATAACCTCATCTTGGGCTTTCCTATCCTACCCAGTGCCTGGTATCCAAATAGCTCCACTCCACCAGTACAGCCCTAGCACAGCACTGATTTTGGAAACAAGGACACCATGACCTGCCCTTGTTGGCTTTCCAAAGGGACCTCACAGCCTCCCCAGCTACTGCACATGGCTCTCATCCACAAGGAAGCTGCTCTAACCGGGACTGTTCCCATATTGTTTCCATTATCCTTTTATGACTGTCATGTGGACAGGGGAAAAGGGGAGGCGGGAGGAGACAAATAAGAGGGAGAAAGAAGCAGGATGTCAAGTTCTGCCTTTGAGGAGGGAACTGACAAAAATGCAACAGTCAACTCCCTCTAGCACATATCTGCAGACACTGAAAATCTGAGTGAGCACAGGCAGCCCCACAATGGGAAAGCCCCAGTGCTTCCTTCAAATGCCATTTTACAGCCTCCCTGTGCAAGCAGGAAGGTTGTAACCTCCGTCCCCCTTCATTCTGTCACTTTTTTTGTTTTGTCCCAGCAATTTGCTCTTGATCACACAGGTCAGGAGAAAGTAAGCACAACAGATTGATAAATTGCCTTCTGCCTGGAAACCCTGATGTGGCTCCAGCAGGACGTGGCGCTCAGCCCACCCCAGCTGATGCCACATCCTTCTGTCCCAGCAGTGACACACACGGCCCCGGGGGTCACAGCACCACAATGGGCACCTCACAGCAGTCCCTGGCACCTTGGGTGTTTGTAGCTCACATCCTCATGCACAGCCCTGCATGTCCCCAGACCCTCAGAGGCCAAACCATCTTGTTCTCCATCCCTGTGATAAACATCTGACCCTGCTGAGTGCTGTTTGGAAAATAGGATCATTTTATTTCATTTTGAGTGGCTCCCACTGGTGCTAGTGTGTTAAAGTGCTGCAGCTTGTCCTCATGTTGATGCCACCAGACTGGAGAAGAAGAGCTCATCTGTCCTACCCCACATGGATGTCCACACCACCTGGCTTTGGCTCTGCTGTACTGATCTCCAACAATCCCTGTTCTCCATCCACACGTTAAAATATTTTTGAAGTTCATCCTTCTGCCAAAGGAGACTAAAATAAATTGGTCAGTGAACAAAAGCTTGCTCACCTGGTCAGGGCAAGAAAGGCAGAACTGAAGAGTTCTGATCTGGTTGAGAATTGTGTGGCAATATCAGACTGGCTGCCAAAGGAAGAGATGAGACACAGATGAAAAAGGGAAATCATCTTCTCCAAGTACTATTCCTAGCAAAAACTCTGCACTGGTGAAAGTATTTTCTATAGCTGGTCTTTACTGTGATATTTCTTAGATTTGTGTGTGAGAACCTCGCCTGAACTCTCCAATATATCCTGAAATAAAGCATGTAGAGTTACTGCCTTTGTATTAGGGCACACACAAATCTCAAATCAGCACATCACATGCAAAGTGATCGCATCCAACATTCCTACAACATGGCAGCAAACATTGGATGCACATAACTAGGGTGGATTTTCTTGTCCATGTATGGTCACATTTCCATTGATGTTTTAACCTTCCCTCAAAATAAATAATTTTTATAATGGACATTTTTTTGACCACAGGAAAACCATCAGACCTAAAAAGCTCATTGCAGTGCTTTATGGAAGCTTCAGTTTCCTCCTGGGGTTTCCATTTTCTGCAGGGGCAAGAGGTGCAGTCAGACTGCACTGGAAGAACAGTTTGAGACCAAAAAGGAGACAGCAGGATGGGCAACCAGGTGGCTGAAACTAGCTGGATCAGGAAAAGCAAATTACTGCTGTTACCCTCAGCTGCAGCAGATTCAGTTCCGTTTTAACAGACCCAAGAAGATTTCTGTTTTCATCAAAAGTGTCTGCAAAGAAAAATCACTTTCAGGCAAGGACTCATTGTTTCCTTCCTTTCTGCTGAGTGATGACAGGTCTCACAGAAGCCCTAAGCATAGGTGAAGTGGGAGAACCACATAAATATAAGCTAAAATGCAGCTCTACTTCCTTCCCCTGGAATACCATCAGCCCTAGTAAATTCTGCAATGTGAGCAGCTGGTTCAGAGGCAGAGGGGAACAATAAACAACGCAGGAAGCGATTGCTGGCATTGTTGGAGAAGGTCATAGGAAGCCCAAAAGCAGGGTCCCTGTGGTGCTGTGGGCTGTATGCTGAGTGAATGCAGTTCCCAGGGGGGATACAGGCCAAAGGTGTGATGAGAAAGCAATGAGAGGTGCAGTAGCTGTCACAGGGTCACCTAATGCATCAGTGGCAAAGCCATGCTCTCCATCTCCTCACACCCTGTCTGGAGAACTGTGTGTAGACACCAGAATAAGTAAAAGATGGGCAGAAACCTCTTGTTCCCACAGTTTGTGCCTCTTTTTCCACCCACATGTCCCACAAAGACTGTACAGAGTGGGACAGGCTTCAGTACATTCTTTTAAAAGCCATCTGGAGACAGAGAGTGCACCACCTCTCCAGCTGAGTGACATGGGAGGAAGAGACATCTCTGAACAGAAATATCAGTTTAGTCTCATGCTTGCACCACTTCTTAAACTTCTTAGGGAGAAAGTAAAACAGTTGGTTTTAGGGACTCTCACCAGTGGGTTGTGCATGGTTCCTGAAGCACCAGCACAGCTTCTTCCTCAGTTGTTAGCAACAACTTTTGGGCACAGCAGTGTGACTCCAGCACTGCTGCCAAGGACGTGCCAGCAGGGACATCAGCTGCTCAGGTTGCCCTGCAGCTCTTTGGGGCTTCTGCTCCTGCCACACTCAGCTCACTGTGCCCTGACACCCTGGGGCTGCCATGGGTGCCAGCCACTGTCAGGCCAGCTGAGATGTGTCTACACATCTCTGCTCCCTAGGTAGCCATCTGCCAAAAAAGCTCATTTAGGCCACAGAACAAAAGCCGAGAGGAGACACGGTTGCTGTCTATAAATACACTGGGGCAAGCATCAGAGAGGCAGCTGAGCTATTGAAGCTAAAAGACAATGTTGGCACAGGAACAAACGGGTATGAAGAGGCCAGGAATAAATTAAGCAAAAAATTAGAGAGAGAAAACAACCCTCTGAGAAGCTCTTGCCTGGAACAGGCTTCCAGTAGGGACTTCATGACAAAAAGTGGTTTTCAGTCAGATGGATCTGACTAAATTAATGAAGATATGGGGTGGGTGTGGGAGTGGCTGTACATCACTGCTGTTTGAAGCACCAAAGGTCACAGCATGCATCCAAGTGATCCTTCCTACTCCTACACCCCACATTCTTGCATGAATGCAGAGGTGTCAATATGCTGGACACACAAGCAAATACAGAGATGTAGATATACATGTTAGATTTGACCTAAGATGTCCCAATGTCATCACAGAATCACTGAATGGTTTGGTTTGGAAGGAGACCTTGAAGATCATCTCATTCCAAACCCCCTGTCATGGGCAGGGACACAACACCTTCCACTAGACCAGGTTGCTCAGAGCCCCATCCAGCCTGGCCATGAACACTTCAGGGATGGGGTACACTGTTCCTGTGTCCCTGAGCAGCCTGTTCCAGTGCCTTCTGGCCCTCACAGCAATGAATTTCTTCCTAATATTTAATCTAAACCTGCTGTCTTTCAGTTTGAAGCCATTACCCCTTGTTCTGTAACTACATGCCCTTGTCAAAAGTCTTGCCCCATCCTTCCTGTAAGTTTCCTTCAACTTAGGTCACCCTGAAACTTCTCTTTTCCAGGCTGGACAATCCCAATTCTCTCAGCCTTTCCTCACTGGAGAGGTGCTCCATCCCTCTGATCACCATGGTGCCTCCTCTGGATTCACTCCAGCAGCTCCACATCCTTCCTGTGCTGGGCCCCAGAGTTGGACACAGCTCTGCAGGTGGGGTCTCACTCACCTGAGTGGGGCAGAGGGGCAGAATCCCCTCCCTCACCCTGCCCAGCTGCTTTGGATGCAGCCCAGGACATGGGTGGTTTCTGGGCTGAGTGCATATGGCCAGCTCATGCCCAGTTTTCCATCCACCATCATCCCCAAGGCCTTCTTGGCAAGGCTGGGTTTGGTCTGTTCATGCCCCAGCCTGGATTGATGCCAGGAATTGCCCTGAGCCAGGTGTAACCCCAGCACCTGGCCTTGTTAAACTGCATGAGGTTCCCACGGGCTGTGTGCTGTCCCCAGGGCTTGGGGAGGTCCCTCTGGATGGCATCCCATCCCCAGGTGTGTCAACAGCACCACGCTGAGGTCCCATCAGAGGGTCCATGTTTGGAAATGTAGGTAAGGGTTAAAAGCCCACTATACATTTTTCCAGGAGTTTAGCCATTTTTGTAACCAATTTTGTGCTCTAGCCCACCAGTACTCTGTTTTTTGGGGTTTTTTTTACCAGTACAAACAAAGAGATTGCAGAGGTAGATTTCTGCTTGTACATGATGCATAAACATATATGAAATACAGGTTCCCTGATATCCCTGAGATACCTAAACCATACTCAGGTTAACTCAGGTGCTGTAATTCAAATTCATTCTGTAAACACTTCTAGGCTACATTATCTTTCACATCTACTCCAGCTGTATTATCCCAGTCATCCCAAATGAGGGCAAACAAACCCTTCCCAGCACACCCCCTATCACATTTTTCCATACTTTTAGGTTCAGTCTTGGGGATGCTGTTACCAAGCATAGCACTCATTACATTTATTTTCTCAATAAAAATCCATGGCTGTGCCTTCTCACAGGCACAGAATCATTTTACATAAAACCCCACCAGCTCTTCTTCCATTCCATGATCTACAAGTCTTTTTAGGATCTTCTTGACCATTGGAGACCGGAAAGGTGAGGAGAGGGTAAATGTGGAACCATCAGAGAGAAACTGTTTTGTATAATTCTCCTGATTCTAAAAGAGCCACAAAAAGCTCCACCACATCTACAAGTGCATCTATAGGAAAATAACTAAATTTTATTCACTTTGACAATATAGAGAATTGCACTCTTGCAGCTGTGCAATAATCCACCATGCAATAGCCCATGTCTGGCTAGCTTAATATTTATTCCAAAACCACTTTCCCCTCAGATGTACTTGGTTTGCAGACTTCAGGAACGTGCTCCCACTCCTCTCAAGAAAGATGAAGGCATGGAATATTTGAAAGTCCTCTCCATTCTGGGCTGCCCAAAGACATTCTCCTCCTCGTCGTGTGCCCTGGAGAAAACAATGTGTGAGGCCAGGAGCTAACCCCACACTTGTGAATTGAGACAATTTTCCCATTCCAGCACATGGCTCTTGCACATTTTGTTTCAAAATGAAATGGTGTTAAGGAGACCTTTGGGAAAGGAAATAAAAATGGCATTTTATTTCCTTTTTTGGTTTTCTTTTTTTTTGGTTGTTTTTTTTTGGGGGGGGGTTTTTTGTTTGTTTGTTTTTTGTTTTTTTGTTTTTTGTTTTTTTCCCTATCCATCAATTCTTCTCAAGACCTCAAGTCCCAGGACATCCTGTCTGACACAAACCAGAGCTGGCCCCTTCAGGCTCTAAATAAAGTCACAGCTTTGGGGTTTCCAGGCAGAAAGTTCACTGGAAGGGCCTCAGGAGGGGTTTTGTCCTTTCTAAGGAGGATGAGAAATTGTAAGAGAAATCTGAATGTTGGTTGCAAAGGTAGGAACTAAACTCTTTGAGGAGCAGGACAAACCCATCATTTTTTTCTTCTTGTGCTCATGTTGATGGTGTTTTAAGGAAGTATAATTTAATTTGAGAGTGTTCACAGCAGCTCACAATAGAGAAAAGAAGAAATGAGCCATGAAATTTCATTCCAAGAACCATAGATGGGGAATTCACAAATGGGATATCGTGAATACTATGAGTTCCCTACAGGATCCTCCTCTCTTAGTATTCATCTGAAACTCTCATTTTTCAGCTCCCAGTTCTAACACAGGAACTGCCTCCTCTGACTCACCAGGGGGCCACAAGATCCTCAAATATTCCTGCATGGGAACATAATCTATGCATCCAAAGGACATCCCTTTCTCCATACCCTCCCAGGGAGGATAACAAGCCCCAAATCTGCCTAAGGAACTGTCTCAAGAAGGAGGAAAGGAGGTGATCCCTCCATGCTTTTCACATTCCATAAGTAAAGGAGCATGGGAGAAGAACACACTGCAGCTAAATGTGCTTCTATTTCTGGAGATATTTCTCCACTTTATGATCATGTGTCACATTGCTGTCGCTGTGCAGGCACCTCAGTAGTTAGAACTGCCTGTTTCAAACACAACTCTTTAAAGCCATATGATGACCCAAAAGTCCCTCAAATTCAAAGTGAATTTCTTTGTTCTGCCTGTCTTTCATATGCAGTGAGAAAGAGGGATCCACCTTGGAGCCCAGTGACAGCAAATTGGCCCGTTTCATCCCCACTCACAGCAGGCAGGAACATGCAATCTGGAAATCATTGTCACCTTATAAAAGTGGCCACTTATTTTGAGGACCCAGTAAGTCAGAGCCTGCTTCATACGTGGAGCTTGGCACAGCTTTCTTCCCAACTTTCCTATATGAAATTTTAGGCTTAACACCTTCTTTTCTGCAAAATTTGCTTTTGAGTGTTGAACTATTTTCCTGCTAAAGTTTGCCTCATGCTGAGATCTAAAAAACAGAGCTTTTTGGCTAAAAATGAATCACTGAGGTCAGAAAGTTTCTACAGACCTCATAAACTCCATGGTCCTAAGTGATTTAAGGCTACAGCCCTAGGATTGCTTTTGGGACAGTCTTTGTCTGAACCAGAAATTGGGTTGGCCACTGGTCAGTTCCCTGTGGAGACTGTCCATTTAGGAGGTATTTTACAATTTGAGGTGTATTTCAAGATGGTGGCTCTGACAGAAGCATCTACTATGTTGTATGGACTTTAGAGACAAAGGTGACTGCAGCAGTGCAAGAAGGGATTCCTTCCTGGGCCTCTCTCCTCCATCTCTGGCCCTCAGCATCCTAAGTTACTGACTTCCCAAGCCATGCTCATATTGCTCCTCAACAGAGCACTGCAAGTTCATTTTTACAAATCTTCCACCATTTGCCTCTAAACCCCTCTCCTCTCCAAAAAGTGGAAGGTGACTTCCTCACCTCCCACATTAGGATGCACCCGCCCCAGAGCAGCCACCTGGGAGCCAGCAGCCACTCAGGATGCCAGGGCTGTGGTTTCCAGCTCAACAAAAATAACATCAGGGCTATCAACCTATTTCAGGACCCTTCCCTCATGCAGGGCTACCCAGCCAAACTATTCCAGGCTGCTACTGTACTGGCTGCTGGATGCTGCCTGCGTGTGCCCTGCATACTGTACATTCCCTTGTAAGGGCTTGCCCCATTCCCTGCTCTGCTCTGAGGTGTCATCTGGCCTTTTGCCTCACACCTGCTGGCAGAAAGGTCCCCACAACACCCACTCTTGAAATCCTGTTCCCAAGGCTTTCCTGGGAGCTCCCCAGCGGGATACAATGGCTTTGAACAAAATAAGGTGCTCCCAGGGCAGAGCTGAGGTGCTGGGTTGTGGTCCTGTGGGGCAGGGTGTGGTTCTCTGGTCATGCAGAAGCCATGCTTCTCTATGGGATACTGGTTTAAAACCCACTTTTCTTTACCAGGTCCTCTGCAGTGAGCCAGGGCCTGGAACTAGGGGAAGAGAGGAGGGAGGGTGACATGAGAGCCAGGTTCAGCACAGGTCCCCAGCTCAGCTATCTATCAGACATCCTAGAGCTGGAGCTTCACTCAGGGTTTATCATTGATGTCAGCAATCCATAACAGCAAACCCAAACCTTTACAAGATTCACAGGGGCTCTTTGATCATCACTGAGGAATGGGATGGCAACAAGCTGTGTTGGTGAAACACCCTGTGAGATGGGATTCTGGGCCTCACCAAGGCCTGCAGGGATAAGCATTATTAATGATGTAGTCTTGAAAGAGAAATGGGCAAAAATGATAAATAGTAGGCTTTACAAGTGTCAAGAGTGCTGAGACTGGGGACTGGAGTCATCCTATCCCTCTGTATTTTTAGTAAGATGTCTCACTGTTCTGTGTTTTCTTTACAGACTGTGGCAACAATTCAAGCCTTAGGTCTAGAGCAACTCATCTCTGCTGACTTCAGAGGGAACTTAGGTGCTGCTTCAAAGTTAAGGACCTGATTTACTGGGTGGACCTAAGCTGAAACCTTCAGTTTAGCTCCAAAGAGCTCCTACATGAACATCCCAGTAACACAAAGATGTCTGATAGTACTGACCTGTGGAAAACACCTCAAGACCAGGGAGGAGCTGCAACCTCCAGAGAGAACCAGTTGCAGGTCATCTCTGTTGAATGGGGGGTCATATCCAAAATGACTGCCATGGCAGTATCACAGAATCATAGAATATGCTGAGTTGGAAGGAACCCACGAGGATCATTGGGTCCAGTGCCTGGCCCTGCACAGGACACAAGAGTCACACCGTGTGCTTGAGAGCACTGACCAAACACTTCTTGAGCTCTGTCAGGCTGGTGCTGTGACCACTTCCCCAATGGAACCTGTTCCAGTGCCCAGCCACCCTCTGGGTGAAGACCTTTTATCTCATATCCAACTTAAATTTCTCCTGACACAACTTCAGACCATTCCCTCAGTCCTGTCACTATCACCACAGAGCAGAGATCACTGTCTGCCCCTCCTCTTCTCCTCATGAGGAATTTGTACCTGCCCTGAGGTCTCCTCTCAGTCCCCTCCAGGCTGAACAGACCAAGTGCTCTCAGCCTGTCCTCACATTGCTTCCTCTCAAGGCCCTTCACCATCTCTCCCAGTTGAGCTTTCCAAGGGAACATCTCCTCCCACAGTCTGCATCCACCAAAGATACTGAGCACTCATAGACACACATCAGGAACTTTCAGTGCTTAATTCAAAATTCACAACCCTCAAATCCACCCAGCTGCTGTTTACTCCTGGAAATATCTGAGATTTGTACAGACCTGGCTCCCACCAGCAAGGTGCCTTCCTGCCTGTTAGTGGGCAGTGTCCTTCTCCATTGCTTCCTCTTTTTACTTACTTTTTACTTACCTTTTACTCCTGCTTTAATGGAATAAAATATTTAACTATCCAGTTTAAAAATGAGCATGGTTCTAGCCAGGCACACCAAGATCAGCATGAGCAGAAAGAAAAGCACACTAGAAATTTCTGGAAAAGCACACTAGAAATTCACAGCCACAGTCTTTGCAAAAGACTCAAGACACATTTTCACATTGTTCATTTTGGCATTGCTCATTTCTCACACTGCACTCAAAGAAAGTTATGGTGCTGGAAAGTGCTTGGGTTTTGTTCTAGAAATGGATCCCTCATCCATGGCACAGCAGTCATGACAATACTTGTCACAGGAGGCACTAAACACCTGCCAAGAGCAACAGGAACAGATGGGGCAGTGTGCAGGGCGACCTTGCAGCAGGAGATGCTTCCTGCTGCTCCAGCCAGCCACCACAGTCAGCACTCACATCTGAGGAGCTGACTGTGTGACTAACCAACACTGAAGCATGAGATTTTGCATCTGAGGAGCACCATTTGCTGCAGAGCCTCCTTCCCTTTTTCAGTGGAATCATAGATTGGCTTGAGTCAGAAGGGACCTTAAAGATCACCAGGTCCAACACCCCTGCCATGGACAGGGATGACACCCACCAGACCAGGTTGCTCCAAGCCCCTTCCATCCTGGCCTTGAATCCTTCCAGGGATCCATGGGCATCCACAACTTCTTTGGACCAATCCCAGTGCCTCATAAACCCCATCCATGGGGGTAAATCAATGAGGATAATTCAGCTTTCAAACCCAACAGAAGCTCTGCAAATTTTAAGCAGTAATGTGTCTCTGCTGTCTCTGCAATGTTCCTTCCAGACAGGCACAACCTTCAGTCAAAAGCACTGCTCAACACTGGGCACCTTCAAAAGCTCACACAGCAATCCCAAGCCAAGTCACTGCCCCACTGCCTCATACTGAGAGGAACCACTTTGCAAAATCTGGAAGCTGTTCCCTTGACCCATCAGATAAGCCTGCTGCAGCATCCAATTTCTCAGCAACACTCCTGGCCAGCAACTAAAGCAATTCCTGCAGTAGCCCAGCCTGATAAACTGCTGCTAGATTCCTCCCTTTTTGGCTGAAGATTTAATTTGAGATCTAATATCCCACTGTGCACTCCCCCAGACTTCCAAAATGTTCTTCTCTAAACAGCCCTCCCGTCTGGCGCTGCCAGGCTTTGCACATCTGGACTCCAGACCTCATTGTCACTGACCCAGGACTCACCATAGTTCTCCTCCTCCAGCTCAAAATTAAACACATACAGTCACCCTGAGCTCAGCACAGCCCTTCTGCCAGGTGGTGTCAGCATCCCACCAGGTCCAAAGGCTCATGTTTGCTTTTAAAACAAAACAGCCCTGGCTGAAGGTGCCCACACTGAATTCCTGGGAACCCCACAGAACATCAGCTGTGTCCTCAGTAACTCATACAGCCTCTCCACCCACAGTCTGAGGATGAAATCAGGGAAAATCTGTTATTTGGCTCCTTGTTTCTGCTGAAGATGGAAAACCCAGCAAATAGCCCATGGAAATGGTCTGAAATTGCACCCCCACAGAAGCACCAGCAGCCACCAGGTAAGTCCCCACCAGTGGGAAGCCTCTGCAGGTGAACACACTGGTGAGTGTAATTTCTGTTCCATGCACCATTTTGGAGTACAGAGCGATTAGAATCAGGCCACAGGGGCCAGGCTGTCCCCAGCCCTGCAGGAAGCACCAGAATCACCCTCTCCTCCCCTCTGCTTTATGTATTTTAGAGAAAGGTACCCAGCTCCATACCTGCTGTGTGCAGGATGTCTTCTGCCTGTATGTCATCCTGCCCAGAGCCATCACACTGGCATCTTGGAGCTGAAAGCCCTCAGGATGACACAGGACCACAGGAAGAAAAGAAAGATCCTTGTCATACAGCTGCTTTGCTCTAAAACAATAACCTACCCTTGCTCCATACTGTTCCCTGCAACCAGTTGGGAATTTGTGTAAAGCTTCTGGTGACCTTCAGGGTGTCGCTGGAAAGATTCCATGCAATAAACTTCTGGCAATAAAACACTTTCTTTTGTCTCAAGATGAATCCCTTTACTTATGGAGCTTGGCCCCTTCCAGACATCCAGCTCATTCCAGCAAAGAAACTCTCCAGGTGCAGTTCGTCCTGCTGCTGTTTGAGGAGAACATCCTCATCTTCTCCATCTTCTGCTCTGAATTATCAGGTGTAAATCAGCAGTAATGATTCCCACCTGGAAGAGTCTGGAGGAAACAGACTGGACAGATGTTCTGCTTTCAGAGGACAGCAAGTGATATATCTGTAAGAGCAACAGGCACAGTGAGAGAAGTGAGGCTGCTATTAGCAACCCTTGGAGGGAAGGGTCAGGACCAGCTACTGTCAATTTGATGCTATCAAGCAACAGGGAGAAGCACAGGGAGATCTGAACCCCTCCTTCAAAAGTTCCTTCCTCTAGTATCACCTAAGCCGACCCTTGCTGTATTAAAAATGTAATTTTTGCTCAATTCTTGAATTCCAAGGTTCCATCCATTGCTGAACACTGTGATGGGTGCCAGGACCATGTCCTGCACATGTGTCTCTCCTCTTTAGCAAACACCCAGAGTATCTCAGAGCATCTGGTGTTGACAAGATGGGCTTTAGCTTTGGAGAGCTCTTGGGTGCCAGAATGACAGCACTGAAGAATGAGATCTTCTGCTGCTGGAACGGGCGCGTGTTCAACAATGACTCAGGACAGGAAAATGCCACTTACTGAAACTCCAATACTTGTTTCTCAACCAGCCAAAGCTCTTGGAGGTCTCCCATCTAAATGCTAACCAGGCCTGGAGCTGCATGTCTTTTGAGACCTCACAAGAGCTGCTGCAGTATAAGGAGGACACTGTCCTATTCAGGGCAAACTGGGAGACAGTCAGTTTGTAGAAAGACCCTCCTGGAATTTTTAATAGGTTAATATTGAACATTTTATTTCAGCTCTCCTGCTTCAAATTTCACTGATCAGTGGGTTGCTGGGCAAAACACACAGGTTTTGTTGGTGCATATTGGTGCCTGAGTGCAATGCTTTGAGGCACAGAGTCTGTGACCAGGGAATCTGAAGGGAGGAGGAAGTGGCTAGTCAAATAAAAAAAAATATGCTATTAGATTATGCATATGGTAGGGTGGCAGTTTTCTCCTGGCATCATCTTCCAAAGTCTCAGTCTGCAATCTGCTCTCAGTGTACTTGTTCAGGCAAAAATCTATGGTCAGAATATGGGATTTCATCTGTGTTCTCCCCCAGCCCACACTGAAACACTGATTAAAAAAAAAAAAAAAATCATGCCAAAAAGACAAAGAATTGTGCAAGGATTAGCATCGTGCAGGGATCTCTTTAAACCCTTCCCCCCTGACACCCCATCCTAGCAAAGAGCCGCACCAAGCTCAGGTTTTACGGGCTGGAGCTGACGGCAGCGCTGGGGAAACGGGAGCCGGAGCCCGGACCGCGGCAGCCCGGCCTCCTCCGGCCGCGCTCGGCGCTTGAGCTCCGGCTTAACCGGCCCGCGATCCCGCCTAAAGAGCCCGGGAGAAGAGCAGAACAGCGCTTGGCCTAGGTTGTGCATCCATCCATCCATCCATCCATCCATCCATCCATCCATCCATCCATCCATCCATCCATCCATCCATCCATCCATCCATCCATCCATCGCTCCGTCCGTCTGTCTGGCACTGCCCTCTGCCGGGGAGCGCCGCGGCCGCACGGAGCCGAGCCCGAGCGGCGGCAGGGCCGGGGCACGGGGGAGGATGCAAACCTCCTCCTGCTGCTGCTGCTGCTCTCGGCCGCCTTTGGCTCCCTCCCGCAGCACACAGAGATGCTGAAACCCGAGCCGGAGCAGTGAGCGATGCCGCGATGCCGAGGCACCCACTCACAAAAGCCTGCTCGGATGATGCAGATACCTATGGCACCCATAAATTATAAACATGCTGGGCAGTGTAAAACTAGTACTCACTTCTCTTGAATCAGAATATAAGCTTACTTAAACAGCACAGCAAGCAAGAACATGGGGGTGCTTTCTAGCACTGATGGCACAGGCAGACACAATTTCACATCTATCAGTGCTGTGATTACCAAAAAGGCAGACAGAGATGATGTAGGTGCACTTAGGAGGCGTCCTGGTAACAAATGTTGCCAGAGGGAAGCCAAGATAAACACAAGGTGCTGCAAAAAGGCAGAGCATCCCCCCAAAAAACAAGGAAGATGGCTGGTAAAACAATAAAAATTAGGTAAATTGTATTAGAAGCAGAGAAACACACCACCATCATCACCCTTCCCCTTTATGGGACTGGGCAGTAGCAAATCAGGCATAAATTGGAAAAGAAGAAAAAAGAGAATGAGGAGATTGGTTCTGACTTGCTCCCTTCAAGCCTGGCCACCTTGACCTGGGGGACTGGGAGCCACCAAGCCTGCAGCCACCAGCACTCACCAGCTGGGTGTTTCTACCCTGATGTGTGTGGGATTGCTGGAGACTGACCGATGGATGGATGGATGGATGGATGGATGGATGGATGGATGGATGGATGGGATAGATGGATGGATGGGATGGATGGATGGATGGATGGGATGGATGGGATGGATGGACTGATTCATATGCAACACAAGGCTCTGCTGGGGAAGGACTACAACCTCTTGAACATGAGGGCCTCCTCCTAAACTCTAAGCACAAGAGAGCAACTAAGGGCTGAAAGCACTGTTCAGATCTGCTCCAAAACCTGTTAGCATTATCCCTTATGGGTCTGGACTAGTGTTGTGATCCATACAAATATCTGACCTCACTTTGAATTTTGCTAAGTGCCTGGATTCAGCAATACTACGTAGCAACACGCTCCAGAAAATGATTGCACTTTCCATGAGAAAACTCTGTGCAGACGCCCCTTGAATGAGGTGTGTGACATAAAAAAAAACCCCAATACAATCACATAAAACAGTGGGAGATCCTCACTTTGGAGAGCAGAGCAACAGCTCATCTCAGAAAGGAAATCCTTGATGCTGGAGCCAGGTCCTCAGCCTGGATTTTTCCTAAGCTCTGCACTTCTCTAACCACATAGCCTGGGAAGCACTGTAATTGATAAAAAAGTGAAACCCACTGCTTTTTAGCTCCTCACCCCTCCTTTCATGTGGAAGGAGGCTATTTCAGAGCTGAGCTTCAGGATCTAAAGGCCACGAATTTGGGCAGCAATCAATGGAAAGTCTATCTGAGGGTGTGAAGGAAAAGAAATGCATTCACACAGGGAAATCTGGCATCAGTAGAAGCAGCAAATGAGACAGAGAAAAAGGTTTCCTCTCTCTTGTGGGGAAAAAAAACTAGAGCTATCCCAGCAAATTTTATGGATTATAGTCCTGTAGCCAAACCTGGAATCTCCTGGCTGCTGCCAAGGACTTTCTGATATTCCCCCAATACACATAGTGAAGTAGCCTGTTTGTTCACACTCCACTTGTTCCTTTTGATTTATGTCCACCAAGCTTTGTCTGTTGGAAGAAAAACAGAGCCAATGACAAGTGAGGTTCTCCAAGGAGATTGCAACTGTCCACAGGATTTCCCTTCAGGAAGAGCTTTGGAGGAGAAGCAGCACAAGCTGGACCACAGCAGTAAGAGCATTAGTGAGCACACACCCACTCTGCTGATCCTTCCATTCCTTCCAGCTCAGCCCAGAGATGAGGCTGGGCTGTGTTTCCTAACCCTAATGTGATTCCTTGCTCATTGCTACCAAAGAAGCCATCAAATCCATCAGTTCTGTTGAGTGAGGATGGAACTCTTGCTTGCAAAGACTCCCTGTTGAAACTTCAAGCATCCTCTTTTCTAGCAAATTGAAAAAAAACCATGGATCATGCTTCTGTAACCCTAAATTCACTCCTAAAACTGTGCCTGCAAAAGCCAAAGTTAGAAAGTCTATGAGCAGCAGGATTAAGCAAGCCAGGATTCCCACCAAGTATTGCAGCTAGAGCTGGCTGGGTGAAACTGGGTGGGAAATTATTTACCTTTATTTCTTCCCTGCCCAGCCAGAGACTTGTACATTGTTTATGAACTTTTAATACCTTTAACAAACAACTCTCCCCATATGTAAAGTTTATTTTAAAATGGCCATGAGCTAGTTGGGGGACCAGCAGGCAGAGGTCACAGTATATAATCTTTATTTCTTCAGTAAACCTAATAAAAAAAAAGAAATAAATACTTGTTATTCAACTTACCAATGAGTTGTTCAAGTGCAAAGTGAAAGCCAGATGCAGACTACAGCAAAGGCAACATGCTGAGTGGAGCCACATCCCCTCTGACCTGCCCTGCCTGCTGTGGGCATCCCTGCCTGCAGGCACATCAGCAAAAAGCAAACTGCTCTCATATTAGAACTGGAACCCAGCCCAAGAGTTCACAGATACCAAAAACCAACCAACCAACCAACCACAATAAAACAAAAACAAAAAAACAAAANTGGACCTGCAGGTCCTCCTGGAGCAATGTCTGTGCACATCAGCTGGATAAAGGGCCTCACCACTCAGTTGCCTCCTTGTTTCTGTATAAAAACACACCTTCCTGTGTGCTTCCCTCTTCCCAGGGAGCTGGGAACACAGGGGGTGACTGCAGGCTTGCAGTTTCACCTGCTGGGGTAACGTGCATGGTACATCTCCCTGTGATGTTCCTATTCCTTTCTTGCATGCTGCCCTTTTTGAGATGATGAACTGAGCACCATTCAGTTCTTGCCTAACAGCTAGCACAGATGGGGGGAAAAAAAGTCAGAACCAGAATCAAATCACTCCAGGTGCATTTGCTTCATTCCTGGATTTTGCAGCCATGTTCCTAGCACCACTGGTTGAGAAATGATATGTTTTTGGCTTACATTTTCATGGCAGCTTTACACTGGGAAATATCTCTGTCAGAGGATTGAAAGCTGCACAGGAATGTATCTCATTTGGAACTCTGCATGTTGATGGTTGCCAGTTGCTGGGCTGAACATCAGGATCTCTTCACAGATACATCAGGAAGTTGTACTAGCAGGTGTGATCATTTTATGGCAACTCTGGTTTTTTGGGTTGTTTTTTTTTTTTTTTTTTGATTGCATGGGGAGTTGA
>VZRH01001687.1:850360-879387 GCA_013397555.1 Urocynchramus pylzowi | reverse complement strand
GGTTTTTTGGGTTGTTTTTTTTTTTTTTTTTGGACTGCAGAGGGAATTGACAGCAAAGCTCTGATCTGGAAATGCTGTTTGGACAGAGAGCAGTGGTGTTCTCCCTGTCTGGCCCATATATGCTTAGGGTTAAAAAGGATGAGACCTCCAAGCAATGTCAGCTGGAGTGGGGGCCCAAGGATGTCACTGCACTGCCTTAACCCTGCAGCCATCACCAGCAGCCAGCAAAGCAGTCCAGAACGGGGGAGGAGACTTCCCTGTCACATGGGCTGGATCAGGGACAGGCTGCATCCCCTAATAAGAGTCAGAACAGGCTCACAAGACTAGCTAAGGGGCCAAGAACTAGTCATGCCTGCAAGTATATCCCAAAACAAGAGCAGGAGTGGTATGCATACAATCCCTTTAGAGTCAAGGATTGGGCTGAGGGTCAGAGATAAGCAGAGCTTGGGAAAAATGCTTGAGATTTCCAGGCCAGTGCCCTAACCAGTTGTGTTTTACTTCTCTTTCTCACTTCATGGATACAGTGATCAGAAAACTTGGAGAGACAAAGCAGAGGCTCTTCAAACACAAGGAGGAGATTCCCCAGGGATATCAGACATGGCAGAAGCAGCTGCAGTGAATCTTGATGGGTGAGCTCACACCCTGCTGGGGCACCAGTCAGTGCAGCTCCAGCTGTGCAAGCTTGTGCCTGTGAAGAACCCACCCCTCCCCTCACCTGGGTGGCTGCATCAGGTGTGTGTTGAACCAGACTGAAACACATCTCCCCTGTGCCACCCCACCCCACCCTGGGGTTCACTGGCAGCTCCTCCCCCTGCCACCACTGCTGCAGGTGCAAGGAGCAGCTGAAGCAAAATGCCAGCTGAGAGTGCAATGAGCCATGGAGCAAATCCTCCCTGGACAGGCTGCAGGCAGGATTTCACAGGGAAGTGTTTTACAGTGTCAGGGTCGATTACATCCTTTGGCTCCAACTGGCTTCTCCAGATTTCACACATTATTTTCACAGGGGGAGAGAGAAATTCAATGGAAGTGCAGAGAGCAGGTTTCCTGCAATTTTTGAGCCTTCTCTTTATTTCTGCACAATGGGGAACCTCTTTTGTCCCCAGACCTCCTCTCCTAAGCTGACACTACCAATCACCACTCAATAAGATAGGGAAGTTCTAGCTCCAGTGCTTAAACATACCTGAAGACACATCTCCAACTAAATAACAACCTCTTCAAGCTGATAAACTGCTTCTTCCAAGATGGTACATTTTAAATCAGTCCAGGAGATGCTCTAATTTCAGCCATGCTGGGATTCAGCTTGCAGCTTCTTCTGAATCAAGGACTTGCATTCCCTCCCCTCTACCCCAGCATCATTTTTAGCTACAGGGAAGAGTCTGTCCCCAGTTCTATGACTTTTTCACAGCATGTCCTGTAAGGAGAGATCCAAAAATGCCTCAGGAGCAAGGGTGAGTAACCACTGCCCCAATATCAGTGTCTAATATCATGCATTAAATCGAAAGGGCAAAAAGAGAGGCTGGAAAGAACACTCCCTTCCTCCCCCAGGGCAGCTAAATCCATCCCCTGCCCACAGTGGGATCAGCTGCAGCTGAAAAAGGCCTGGCTGGAGCTTATCCAGTACAGTCTTCAAACTTTCCAGTGCTGGAAGGCCTCCCAGCACAATTCACACTAATGCTTCTTTAATCTCATGTTAAAAAAACCTCCTTATTGAACCTAAACCTCCCAGGATGCTTTTTTTGTCTGTTACTTCTTGTCTTTTCCCCAGAACGATGCAGAGGGAAGAAGGTAATCACTGACTCTGTATTGACCCTTTGCATGGTCTTCTCTGGACTAGCTGGTCTCTGCTCATCCAAATGTCCTTGCCAGCCACGATTTCAGAGATCTCAGGGTTTTTGTTGCACTCCAAATTTCCCTGGGGACATAGAGGATTGAGTCAGGCTGGACAGACCTCCGTGCAGCAGCCCGGCTCCCTGGGAAATGGAATAACCAACAACCCGTGTGGCAACGCTCCCTCTGGAGCTGAAACTGCTCCATCCCACAGGGCTGTGCAGCCCACGGCATCGCAGCCCTTACCTGGAGCTCCACCCGTGTGCTAGGCAAGGAAAGCGGCTCATTCCCCTGCCCTGCACTTCAGGCTTGCATCCCAGCGCCAGCCCACCTGTGTTGCGTTGGTTTTTTCAGGATTTTTCCCGTTGTGACGCCCGGAATGGGAGCGGGCAGAGCCTGCAGCGGCACTAGGTGGGGCTGCGCGCCCGCTCCTCGCTGCCCGTCCCTCCGCAGATGGGAAATGCCTCCAAAACTGCAGCTGGGAGCAGAGCCCGAGCTGCTTCTGCCGACCCAAAACTGCAGCTGGGAGCAGAGCCCGAGCTGCTTCTGCCGACCCAAAACTGCAGCTGGGAGCAGAGCCCGAGCTGCTTCTGCTGACCAAGGGGAGCCCTCCTTGGCGCTACTTTCATGGGCATTTCACCTCATCTGCTTTTATACCACCGTAAAATTCAGCATCTTTTATCTGATGATCGTCTCTTATCCCCAGGTCTGCTGTCAGGCACGGGAACAGCTTTTTGGTACTCAGGTATTTAAAATCATTGCAATTTTTAGAAATTGCAGCCCGAGCTGTTAGAAGCAGTGGCTGGGATATCCCGTTGCAGCAGGAAGTTACAGCTGCAGAGCTACAAACTCACATTCAGTTCCTTTCATTTGTGTAGGCACGAGCGTAGCAAAACCTGTATCTAATAATAGTTCTAAATTCCCCTTCTTCTGAGACAAAGGCTCCCTTGATGGTCTGAGAGGTGGACCAAAGTACCTGAGAGTTGTTTAGGGACTTACTTGGGTGTCCAACTGCACCTGTGTCCCTTGCCTAGCACAAATCAGTCTAAATCAGGTTTCCAAGAAGGGCTGAGAGCACAGGTTAGGTGCCAGATGGGTCACACAGTAGGCTTAAAAAAACCAGGAAGCAGAAATGGTGACAGGGTTCAGACTCTCATGACCATGCAGAGGAAAACTCCTTGGGGTTTTGAGCTAAGCCATGATCTGACCCAATTATCTGCTTCTATAAATAGGAAAGAGCTTGCTTTAAAAAAACCCCAGACCACTCTAGCCAGGCATAAAACTGAAAATGCTCATGGTAATCTTGTTACTCGATGATAGAACAAACCAGCCCTTCTTTCTTTGTGAAGATTTTGCATTAAAATGGTACAATATGAACAACTGTGGTAACCTGTACACTTCTGTCTTGGACAGAGCAGTACAGTAGGGTCATAAAACTGCCCAGGACATACATCCTGATCTTTTCTACAGATACATTAACACCAAAAAAGCCTGAAAAGCCACACCAGTTGCATTTCATGAGCTTCTGCTCTCCTCAGTGGAAAGGAAAAGTTGGTCAGAAATTTTTGTTGAGCTATTTTGTGGTCATTTATGTTACAGCAGCATGAGAGGCACAAGCACACAGGGCCACAGAGGGTTGATCCTGGCACCTACAGAGCTGCTGCAAACATTCCTAAGGCTGCACTCAGGCGGTCAAACGAGATGTGTGTGTGTTCCTGCCCCTCCACACCTGCTTATCCCAAACCTCCTCCCCACTATATCCCTTGTCCCCCCAAGTCCTTCTCTCAGGTTTCTCTGCTGCAGCCACTTAACCCAGCAGCCAGTGCCTTCACACCACTTGAGTACAAAACTCCATTGCAGCTTCTCTGTCTGCTCCACCAGGTCCTCACGTCTCCTCATCCTTCACTCAGCCTAAGGTGGTGGGAAAGTAATTCTAGCTTCTGCAAAATGGGTTTGTTTGGGGTTTTATAAGCTCAGATCAGGTAGAAAAAGGCTGGGAAAAGGAGGAAATCTGCAAATAGCAGTGTTTCTACTTCCTTCCAGACTGGCTTATATGCTGAAGGCCCAAGCTAGGGCTCAAGACTTCCTTGAGCTAGAAATAATTATTTTAGTTACACAGCAGGAACACAAAGATCACATGGGAAGGAAGTGTCTGATGCCCAGCACTGCCACAGCTGCTTGGATCTCCAATTTTCCTTTTTCAGAGAGATGACTCCTGCTTGTGGAAAATGGGTTTTTTTGCAACTTGCCTACCACATTCTATCTGAGCCTTGGCAGCCCTTTCCAAGGAGCAGCTCTGGTGCCTGACCACTTCCAAAGCCATCCCCTGCAACTGGAAATGCCTCCTTGCAAAGGCCAGGACTCCTTGCTGCCCATGAGGAGGGAGCAGGAGTGGCTGCACTGAACAAGAAGCCTTTGTTCTCCTCTATGGCATATGCAGGAACTTGGGAAGAAGTTGGTTTTGGCCCGAGCATGGGAGAGGGAGGCTGTGAAAACAAATGCTCAGGCAGATGACCCCAAAGGGAGGTAAATTACGGATGTTCAGCCCTGCTCAACTCTCCAAGCGTGAGCAGCTTTAATTCCAGTTCACAGAACAGAAAACACAAGTGTTGACAGGCATCAGAATTTCAGTCAAGATTCAGTCACAGGTGTGTTTGGGTTTTTTGTTAAACCACAAAGAGATGATGCACAAGTGCTTGGACAAGAAGAAAAGTGTAAATCTGCTGGAACAAGCACTCCCTCACTTGAAAACCCAGTGCTGGCAATTCCTGGCTTTTCACATCGACATAAACCACAGGAGCAGTCACTGCAAAGTTGATTTAACTCCTGCCTCCTACCTTGACCGTCAGAGCAGCCACTGATGCTGTCATATCCTTGAGAAAGTCAATCACATGGGATAGTTTAGACTGCAGCTTGTAAGGAACACATACTAGACCTCCCCCACAAAAGATCCCTTGTCATCCTTCAAGGAAGGCATTTTATTGTATTCTTTGAAATTAAAGATTTTGTTGCTTTGAGCACACAGGTGGAATAAGCTGTACAGAGAGAAGCAAGGAATACAGGTAGAGCTGAAGCAGGAGGATTCCCTCATGGCAGTGCACAGGTCCAGCACCAGCACAGAGCTGTGAGCCACTGCAGCTCCTTCCCAGGGAATGATGGGATTATACATCTATAAAATGTAGGAAGTTTTGCAGCACCCCACCTGTGGGACATGGGTGGGTGCTTCAGTCCCTGCTCACAGGGTTGTTTTAGGAAAAATGCAATGGTCACAGAGGCAGAGAAAGGAGGGGACTGTTTGTGACAAGAAAAGCATCATTTGTGTAGCTCAAAAGGACAATTAGAGACATAAGGCATTAGGGGCATTAGCCCCTTAGAGACTCTAGGGGTGGGTTGTTTATCTTCCAGCACCTCAGGAGATGTGGGACAAGGCTGATGCCAAATGGCTCAAAACTCTTTTGACCAGGATGTACAATAGATTTCAGAGAATCACAGAACAAGCTGAATTGGAAGGGACCCCCAAGGATGATCCAGTCCATCTCCTGGCCCTGCACAGCACCATCCCCAAGGGTCACCCTGTGCCCCAGAGCATTGTCCAAACACTCCCTGGGCTCTGCCAGGCTGGTGCTGTGACCACTGCCCTGGGGAGCCTGTTCAGTGCCCAGACACCCTCTGGGGACAGAACCTTTTCCTAAGCTGGTAAAATCAAGCATTTGTATAAAACCTTGCTGCTGGCAGGCTGGAGGAAGGAAGGCATCACATCTGAGCTGGTCCTAACAGAGGTGCTCTTCCTTCACCCTCCCTTGCACAGGCAGGAGGATCAGACTCCTGCTACACATCTGCCTCCCCTGGTGCCCTCCCATTTCCTGCAGGAGCTCCAATTGCAGCACAAGAGCTGGAGCTACCCATACACATCCATGCACTGGAGAGGCTGAACTCTCTTCAGTTCTTTATCAGCATCTCAACAGTCCCCACGAGTTTAATACCCAGTTTTGATGCCAACCCATCACAGACTGCAGTCACCCTTTTTGGCACTTCCCCACTCCAGTCAGGCAGCTCTTCATGTCTCCTTGTGCAACTTCCTGCACAGGAACCATGAAAACATTCAGCACCAGAATAGACAAGGCATATCCTAATTGTGATAGCTCCCATGAAGAGAGTTACAAAGAGGAACTCAATGCAGAACACAATGGCTTTATCACAGCTCCCAAACTCTGTGCTGACTTTTTAACCAAACACTATTAAGGCCTGTTTACAAAGGATGCAGATTCACTGTGAAGCACAGATCTGTGAAACAGTAACAGAACACACAGAGCTTTGTTCTTATCTCACTTCCAGCAAGGTTGAGGCACAGATCACAAGCTGCAGTGTTTACACCATTGTAGGAGACACACCTGTGATTTGAAGGCCCCTGCTATAACCCAGTCCCAAAGATTCTCATCCACATTAACTTCAAAATCTTGGAAGCCCACAATTTGGTCAGTGTTGAGAGGGTTTCTCTTTTCCACACAGATAATACCACTGACAGGCATTAAAAAGGCATAAATGAACAGAGAAAAAGTTACCAGCTACCATCTCCCCTGTTTTGGGGTATGTGGGATTGCATCAAGACTTTCAACTAGATCAGCAAGACACACATAATCCTTAAAAAATGAGGGAGAACAAATGGCAAACTGAACAACAAATACATAAATAGAAAGTGGTTTCATCAGTTTATTGCTTTTTGCTGCCATTTCACAGAGTGTCAAGTCTGCACAGACTACCATGGAGAACAAGGTTTTATCACAAGCCATCAACAGGTAGGAAATCTAATCCTACATCCACACAATTTGCAAATTTGACAATAAATACAGCATCTCCAAAAAGCTATTGGCATTTACATTAATCAACTGATTATTTTTAAGTGGCTGAACAAAATGAAGTGGTGAGGGACCACATGCTCAGAAACACAGACTTCTGGTGTATTCAAGACATCCTCCCGACACACACATTCTGAAATCTTCCAAAATTCCATTAATACTAAATGAAATTAACATATTCTGCTTCCAGTTTAAGGACCAGGAGAAAATAGTTACCGCATTTTAATATATTAACTAAAGGATTATTTGTATAAAACTCTTCACACATGATATATTTTTGAATTAAATAATGTAATATACTTTAAAAAAAAATACTAGAAATTTATTGCTAATATAAAAATTAATGCTTTTCACAGAAGAGGAGGCTAGATTAATATTATTGCTATGAACACAGACAGTGCCAGAAACAAGAATTCCTGATTTTCAAATTTGTTCAGTCCCCACAACTGACTTTAAAGGACCTGTAGACATGTGGGACTTAGGAAAGATGAGGTCCACAACTTTCTTCAGTTATGCTTTATGATCTGATGTCCTTTTGTTGCCTCTCAGTACAACAGTGAGCATCAGTCTGCTGCTCCTACATTCTAACATTATCATTCATTAGATCTTCTCTCCAGAGAATAAAACCCCAAAACACAACCACCCTAATCTTGCATTTCCATATGAGTATTTTTAAAATTCAGAACTACAACTTCATTCATATCTTTGTCCATAACAATGAAAAGTGGGAACATTCACCATGTGAAGAATCCATGACTCAGAACAATATTTCTAGGCCAGCCTTTGACTGATTTGCTGACAAGCTTTCACTGCCAAAGGAAGCTTTTTCTCATACTGTAGATTGAGTAACACCACTCCTCAGTGCAAACAGTCATACCTGATACTCTACTAATAAAAATATAAACATAACTTGCTTACAGATCTGCACAACCCAGTGCCTTTGCAGTGCACTGATTTCCACCCCCAAGAACATAGATCTATAGCCTTCCTTTCTCTTTTTGTCTTTAAAATTTGCTGTTTTCAGCAGTTATTTACCTTATTACTAGATTATGCTACTTTCTTAAAGTGATTTTCTTCTTAATTTATGCACTCACCCAATTACTGATTTGGGGAAAACCAACAACTCTACCTCTCCAATAAATAGTCAATAGGGGACTTCAAAAAGGTTATCAGCTTTGCAAACTATTAAGGTGACAATAACTATAATCAATTACTTAAGGATCATAAAATTAATGAGTGGAAATTGTAACCTAGTCATAGATTTTAGTATTGCTAAATGAATGATACAAACTAGTGTTTTATAGAACCAGCAATTCTCAAGCCACTCAATAAAAAAAAATTTTTAAAAGGGGCATATTTTGTATTAATTCCAGTTCTTTACTTGGGGTAGCTGAACTCTGCTGGAAATCATCTAGTTAGAAACATGTAGGCAGGTCTTCAGGAATAAAAAGGACAAGTGACCTGGTTTGGGTTAAAGCCTCCTCCTGGCTAAATCCTCTTCTAGAGTGCCCTGGGCCCAAATGTGCTTCACAAAGCAGGATTCTAACCCAAAACATTAATACATCAATGGTTTTAATATCAATCATGAACATCGAAGTACTTACTACTCAGTTGTTGCCACAACAATTCTTTTTCCTTTAACTCCATTCCAACGTTTGTCCTTCACCTCCCAAAAAAATATATTAGCAAAAGAATATAAATATTTGAGGAGTAAATGCAATGCTCAAGTTCAAGACATGCAAGACTTGAGAAGCATATGCCTTTCTTTTCATGGCATGCATGAAAAGGAGTCAAGATACCAAGAACTGGATCATCAAAGACAGCAGATCAGGGAAAAATAACTCTTGCACATTCTTCAGGACAGCCACGTGTGTTCTATATACACTTGAAACAAAAAACCTGCTTTTATTCAGACAACTTAAAATATTAAATACTTTAAATGGATGTCTTTCAACTCCAAGTTGAATTGACAAGATATTTACATAGCTATTCACAGAAATGTGCAAAGTAAAGTCTCACAGGAAAATTAATTTAAAAGTCTGACAATTTGAACATGACATTAAAAAAGGCAGCAGGGATTCCATGTCCATTTCATGTACACTTTAAAGAACTAAAGAGAGGGAAAGGGTTGATCCAGCTGAACCTCTGGAAATGTAACAAATCCTGTCCATGCTGCAAGTCAGTCACTAGCTGTCTTTGCTGCAGAATTCACAGTGAATCCCTCCAGTGAGGTCTTTGACAACTTTTTCTTTGATCAGTTTTTGCAGGAATTTTGTTTCACTTGTCACATTGTGCATAGTTTGTTCTTTCATGGCAGCCATGCAGAGGTTGTTGTAATAGTGCAAAGGTGTGCTGGGCTGATCCAGGTCATACCCAAATCCTGCTAAGCTCACTTCATCACATAAATGTGTGGCCAGAACAACTGCTGTGACCCCAATTGTAGGTACATTCTAAAAAGGGAGAAAAGTGAAATTTGCTCAGTTCAAACATATTGTCCTTTACCAGGTTTATAAATACTTTACACAATTTAATGACTTTGTCTATTCCTTCTCCTCACTTAAAACTGAAATCAATTAAAACTACAACTAAAAATCAATTCAATGATCAAGGAAAACTAAAAACTCCAGGGCAAAATACTAATACAATTTAAGTATTTGGATTTTGGCTGTCAACACTAAGTTTTTTCCTGTGAAGGCAAGATGCCCTATCACTGTGTAGTTAAACTGCAAGAGAACCTTCAGTTCAAAAAGTAAAACAACCCCTGACAAAGAGTTAAACTTGACATTTCTTGTTGTACACTTATTTAAGTCTTGAGCAACAACAGGCTCTCTAACAGTATTCTTCACAAAATGACTTTTCACTGAACAACCTGTGAAAGAGACAAATATACAACAGCACCATTGAGACACTCAGCTTTGTGTATTATGTTATTTTGATAAATAAATGTAAGAAGATCCTTCAAATATTTGTGCAATAATCTTAAATGCTTTCACATTTTGGTAAAGAGATGGTGGTTAGTATTCTTTGTAGTTCAAGAGAACTAGTGACATCCAATTTCTCAAACATGCAATTAAAGTAACAAAAATGCAGTATATAATTAAACCAGGCAATTCATCACTCTGTACCACTGCTGGAGCAAAGGACATGGAGGGAGGAAATGCCCATCAGCTGCTACTGAGCATTCTCTGGCACACTCAGCAACTCCAGCAGCTGGAAGGCTGCTTCACACTGGCCTGGTTTCCAGGCTCTCTCTGCTTTCCCTGCAGCTGGAGACATCTGGCTACAGCTGATGGCTGGTTTAGCTTAACAGGGCTGTTTTTAACAGGCCTAACATACATCAAATGCATGTTTTTAAACACTGGAATGAGTTTATGTCTCACTGCATCTGAGTGCCATTTCATGTCAGCATACTCAGGCAAAATGCCTCATCTGAAAAGGTGAGCTGAAATCTTACTTTGATTTTGCACAAGAAAATACCAGAGTCTTTTGAGAGCGCATTAATTTCCCTATTACCTGAGACCAGCTCTGAAACTGCACAGAGAAAGTAAAAAGCCCAAAACTTTTTTCAGTTTCTTATTTTATTTACCTCATACCTTGCTGTCTCCTTTTGGTGAAAGGAAACTTCTTACCTTATCCCAACCCCAGAATTTTGATCGAGGCTCAGGGAACTGTAAAATGTCCAAAGCTGTCTCTTTGATAATGACTGGATTCAGAATCCGAAACTGCTTTGATGTGAAAGGAATTTTCTCAGCAACCTCCTTCCAAAAGAAGAGTCGCACCCACAGAGGCTAAGAGAAATAAAAAATACAGTTCAGAGGGGAACTCTGAGACAAACACAGCATACAAGTTAGAGAACTCACCAGTGACCCTGAAAAAATTAGAAAACAGTTTATAGCTAAGGTGGTTTGGAAATATCAGTGTACAGATCAAATGACTGACCCAAAAGAGGAAAAGCCTTCAAAGTATCTGGAATTGCAGAGAGGACAGCAGAGGGAATAGTTGTTTATTCTGAATATTTGACTGCACTTTGTGCTTATCAGTCAACATATTCACCAGCACCCATGGGTTCTTCAGGCTACCCCAGCACAGCTGAGCAGGCAACAGTATTTAAAGAAATGGGGAAGGGAAGCACAGTTTCCCACAAACATTAACCAGGCATTCTGAAGCAAGCACCAGATTTAAAACAATTGTGCTCAAGCTCTGAACTGTTGCTGTTTGACAGCATCCACCTAGTGAAAAATGCAACCCTTCAGAAGAGGATTTACTCAGGACTCAAACCCAGACTCTGATCTCACGCCACTGCAGTCAGTTAGATACCTGCTAATGGTAGAAGAAATACTACATCACACTAATTCTACAAGTTTTTCCATGAAATGGGCAACATTAAGCAATTGATAAAACTGATACAGCTCCAACATAGACCTGCATTTTTCTAAATAGGCTTTAAGGAACAACAGCTTGAACTGATCAAATACAGGTTGCAGTGCTCCCTTTTTCCCAGCCATGCTCTGGATCAGTTTACTTCAGTACCAGTGCCTGCACAGAGAGCTGAGCTAACTGACAGCTGAGTGTTTGAAAGAAGCAGGGTTGCAGCTCACAGAATCACAGAGCCACTGAAGTTAGACAGGGCCTCTGGAGATCACAAGGTCCAACTCCCCTGGCCCAAGCAGACACCTCGAGCCAGATGCTCAAGACCATGTCTAGATGATTTTAAGAAAGATGCCCATGGACATTCAACTTGACACGTTCCCTCTTGTCCTATCCCTGGGCACCACCAAAAAGAGCCTGGCTCTTTGCACCCTCCCCTCCTCTTTGCACCCTCCCCTCAGATATTTATGTACATTAATAAGATCCCCCTCAAGCCTTTTCTTCTCCAGGCTAAACACTCCCAGCTCTATCAGTCTTTCCTCATGGTAGAGAAACTCCAGTCCCTTAAGCATCTTCCTGACTCTTCAGTGTAGTAGTAAATAGTCATGGTCCAGATTAAACAGACCTTCTCATATTGTAAAAATCACAGAATAAAGAAAGGAATTTGGAGTACCTAAACTAGCAGAGAGCAAACTGTTAAAAGATTTGACTGGCTGCCTTCTAAATCTCTCTCAGTAATTTTTATTTGCTGAAATTATCTGCCTGCAGATTAAAATAGATGGAAGTCACCAATTCACATTAATTTGGAAACATTAAATCCTGAGGAATCTCAGCACTAAGTAATCTCAGTCTCTTAGGAATGTCAGCACTGCTGTAAATGTTTAGCGAAAAATAAGCAACCTCATTATTTAGGAACCTCAGACAAATGTTCAATTACTCATTAATGCCATGTATGCCCATTGTAGCAGTACAGACTTTAGCTGCTAAAAAAATGGACTAGCATTCAGAAATCTCATTTCTATTTTGGGCTCTGCAGACTTGTTCAAGTCACTTAAACCAAATGTGAAACAAAATCCACTTCAGCAAACCCTCAGTATGTCACGTAGCCTGGTGCAAACCACCAATATCTCCACAAAAAAGAAGTGTTACTGTCAGCATGGAGCTTCAACACAAATGCTGGAGACAGAGCTAAAAAAACCCCACAAGGTTATGTAAAAGATCCTCAGCACGATAAGCCAGGAAGTAACAAATCAATCAGTTTCTTTAAGCATTAGAAAACAAAACAAACAAAAATATAGGTACGTGAGACTGTCACATTACATACCAAGGTTTCATTCTTTACCATGGCTTGAAGCCAGTTGAAATCAACTCCTTTAAAGAGAACAGCCACAAACAAGCTTGCAGGAGGATACTCGTGCTCAGAAAGGGGGGCTCCTTCGGGGTAAGTCATCCGTATTGTTGTTTTGTTACCAACATGATCCGTGTAGCCTTGAACTGGTGCATCATTTAACCTGGGGCAAAGGACACCCACAATGGAGGGGGATCAAATAAACAGGTTACAATCTCACTAGAATATCAGACACTAAGCAAAAACTTGTTATTTGGCCCACAGATCTTTAACAGAACAGACTATGGTGTTTTCTCACAGCCCCCATGTTCTTGCCTCATGTACTCTTCCAGCCCTTTTATCTCTGGGAGGAAGCCAATTCTATTTCTAGATTAAATGGCACAAGTGCAGAACTTGGGAAGGAAAAGCTTGAAGAGTAAAGTGACTTAAGACAGAATTGCAGAACTTTGTAGCTCTTGCTTTGTGTCAACTCAAAGAGGCTTAAAAGTGGAAGAGGAAGAAATCACACAGAAAGTTACCTGTGTCATCCTTTTCACACATGTATATTTATATTTACACACACACTCATGAGTATTCCACACAAAAAATCATTCAAATTATCCCTCCAGTGCAATGTAATGCATCCTGTGGGTTTGTATCATTTCCAGCTCACCAAAAACTTCAGATGCTGGCACACTGCTGACAAGAATGGCATCATCTCCCTCCATAAGTTCTGCAGAAACAGCTCAAGTCCTGCAAACTTTTCTACATCAACAGAAAAATCACCTTCATCCTGCCATCCCTAATTTCAGAGGACAGCTAATGCAAGTTCTCTGCCCCTTCACATGCTAACAAGATTTGTTTACCTTTGAATAAGGGCTATTGATTCAAAGAAATATTTCCTTAATAAGATGAGCAAGGCTCAGTTTACAAAACAAGTTGGGAAAATGCTTGTATTAATTTTGTGACTTTACATGATTCAAAACAAGGTGGTTCAAAATGTAATGTTCAGAAGGCACAAATACAGAGCATGTAATTCAGATGTCAGGGATCATGGCAATCACAGAAAACAGTCAATGACCTTGTAAAGATAAGGGAAGATAAGTGTGCTATAAAGAGTGTAAGCAAACTGTGTACTGAAACACCAATTAATTTTTATTGTGTTTGAAATAGCTGTCATAAAAAAATCTTTCAGATAAGCATCCAAACTAGCCATGGGGAAAAAAGCAGAGGTGATTCCTTAAGTCCTGAAGTTTAAGATTTGAAAGCTTCAAAATGTGAAGGGATAAACCCAGTACTGTCTACTTGTCTAAGATGTCACTAGTTTCTATCTAGTTTCTGCCCATGTGATTTTTGTACCTGAAGTCTACAAATAATTACACTGAATTCCTTTCCTGTAAACATGACAGTTGATTTTGCTCCTAAGACTTCAAATTCCACCAAGTCCCAAGCAAATTTCTCAAAAGCACTTTCAGAAACAATGTTATAAGTTGCATCAATGTTGGAGATTATTTCCCCTTAAAAAACAATGCTCATAAAGTAATGAAGTAGTTGGACTCCTTAAATGGAAAGGACATACCTTATAACAATATCAAACTGATTCAATAAGTGACCCAGCTCTGATCCATGAAGAATTCCACCACTGCCAACAACAACACAGCGCTTACAGTGCTTTGACTTCAAATCTTCTGGTAAATCATGCTCAGGTAAGAGTTCAAGGAGATCTTCAAGTTTATCAGAGAACTTGTGAAATCCAAATGGAGGTTCATATTTAAATAAAGCTTCATCTTCATTCATATTTTTCCTTACAAAGGGGGATATGTCCATGCTGTATTTCTCTGCAAACAACTTCCTCATCTCTTTCTTGGCATAAGAAGCCCGGCACTGCTCCTGCAGCGCGGCGCTGGCAAACTGCTGTGCCCTCTGAAACAAAACACACGGGATTCAGCCAGCAAAGCCAGCTGCACAAAGTCCTCAAAATGTGGGCTACCAGCTGACCACCAACAGTTTAGCAAACACAGGGGTTATAAAGAAAGCTTCAGTGTCAAGTACAACAATTTTAAAGCATTTACTCAGATGTAGATATGAGCCAGCGCACAGTGAAAACCTGCAGAGGAATTCCTCTCCAGTCAATCACTTACATCTAGACATGAGGTTTTCTAAATAATATATTAGGCTAGTAGAAGTGTTAAGTGAAAATGAGCTGCTTGTACCACCATTTGCAACACCAAATAAAAAAAAAAACCTAGACATACTTCTACCTGTCTAATTTATCAGCAAGTAGAATTCCACTCTGCTCAACTGCATGACCTGAGTTCTGCTCTGAGACTCCACCAGAGACACATCCACTGGGTAAAAGTTCTGTGCAACAGCAGCTGGACTCGCTTACTCATCAGAATGAAGCAACACTTCTTCCATAAATATTGCTAAAGTGCTAATGACTAAAACATGACTTTAAAAGGAATGCCAGGTGGGGGTGTTTTGGACCTTCTCTTAAAGACTAGTCACCAAAATAAGAGACTACAGTTCCATATTGCATAAAAAGATTAAAGTGACAGACAAAACTACACATTGATCCATCTCATAATAAAAACAAAACACTATTAGTGTACATTTTTAGAAATCTGTAGTGGCAAGATGGTATCTGATGTAAAAAGAGAAACAGCAAAGGTTCCTCCAGTGTAATTAAAAAAAAGCCATGAGCAAACACAGAGGTCAGAGGCACAAGATTCAAATCTACTGCTTATTTAGTTCTCCTCTACTATTAAGGCACAATAGTGTGTATCTGAGGGAACAGGGAGGGAAGTTCTGCTTCTGGATTTTTGGGGTTTTTTTCTAACCAAGATTAACCTACAGAACTTCCTCTACCACCATTATGAAGGTTTCTGCATAAACACCACACTGGCAAAGCATGACTGAACAACTTCACAAAGTACTTTCTGAGATAGCAATAAATACAGTCCATGAAGCCTTCAGGTTTGCTTGGTTTAATGTGTTTATTCTTCAGAATCAGGAATGTTACTGAAAAAATAAATAAGTCAAATGAGAAAAAAGGGAAGGCAAAGAGGCTCAGAAAGATATGCACTGAAGATGATGGCAGGTGGGGGAGGATGCACGTGCAGTAATGCTAAGATTAGACTGTCTTAAGACAGGGTTTCTGCTAGAAGTTGCCTTTTAGCATTGAGACAAAGACAGAAATGTAACAGCCCTAAGCCAGGTAAGTTCTGTTATGAAGTGCAAATAGGATAAGAGGCAAAGGTTTTAATGGTGTCTGTTACACCTCTTTAAAAGCTGCATGCAAAACTGTAGCTAAAGTAAGTAGCTGCTACTTTGAATGAATAAATGAAATAATAGCAGCACCCTCTTGGACATTTTCCCTGTGATTCCAAAAACATCTGAGCAACTACAAGGCAAAGCAGACTGGGAAACTGGCTTAGGTGGGGAAAAAAAAGCCCTTTTGTTTAATATGTTACTTTTGAGTGCTTTTAATACGTGACTTTTTATTTGCATCAATCTTCTGATCACCAGTGTCATCTGCACTGACAAAATGGGATGATGACCTGTCCATTTCAAATTTTAAAGCCACAGTTATCTAATTTTACCCCTAAAAACTCAGTTTCTCTATGTGATTCTGCTGTCATTTTACAAGAACAAAAACCAGAATATCTATGGCATGAAATGCAGCAAAATATGCTTCTGCTCAATAGATAATTTCAGCATTTTACTTCTTTGTTGTAGAGCTCTATAAGTCTTATACTGTCAATTAATAACTTATTTTTTAAGCCAAGTGGAAAAAAATCAAAAATTACCAACCCTTACACGATCGAGGTCCACATATGGCATTTTTGTTCTGTCACATTCCTCAGGGTCAAGATGTAATTTGAGGATATAAAGGAAGCACCCTCCAACCACAAAGAGTGCAAGAACTCTAAAAACAAACAGGACAGTGAGGGGTAGGAGTAAGAAACAAAAAAATAATTTTTCTTATGTTTAATGAACTATTAAATCAATATTTTTAAGCAAATTTAAGACAGTTGAACTTTATGTGAATACCTGCATTTGAATCAAACAAAAAAAAAAAACCCTTTTGCTTTGTTCACTTGAAGTCTTGTATAAATCTTCAAAGTTATCTGCACAAAAGTATGAACACATATAGATACCTAGATAAGGAAAATGCCTGCCTCATATACTTTAAATGCATCTCTCACGAGTCAAACAGTTGTCCTCACATAATGAAAACCAAGAGTGACTTTTTTTCTTCTTTAAAGGTCATATCTTAGAAAACATATTTCCATGCAAGCTGAAAAAAAAGGCTGGAACTTCAAATTGCATAATTTTGGGCCAATGGCCACCACTGAAACAAAACTTTCAACTCACTGGCAGGCCAGAATGCAGAACTCAGATGCTCAGGCTGAAAAGCCTTAGTTACTTACATGCCCAAAACATGTAGCAGAAAAAGTCCAACCAACTTTAAAATTGAAGAACATAGACTACTCATATTTTTAATCTACTAATTTCTCATTTCTAAAGAATACCACTGTTGATATCCAAAAAGTCACTCAGCTCATTTCATGTTTAAACTCATCTACAGAATATTTACATCATTATTTGGTTAAAGTTGTGGTTCTTGCTCAAGTATGTAGATTGAGCTTTCTTATTGATTTTCATTTCCTATTGTTTCCTAAGGATTGGATGTTTGTTTAAATGTCTTTAAAAAATGTACAAGCTATTAAGCCCCAATGTTTCTTGAAACTCTTTCAGATAAAGTTAATACGTATTTCCAATTTTTTTTTTTTAAAGCTTGCACTATATGAACTAAAAGAAGCAATCCCAGCACCCAGTGTGCAGTACAGGCTGCAAACAAGGTGACCACTGGAAAAGCAGGACTGTTCTCACATCTCACTTAACTAAATTACATTTTCCACTGATAGGTGATCTAAAAGCTTCATTAGCATGTTAGGCAGCAACCCCTGGAGATCAGCCAACAGGCAGAAAGCAGGAGATTCACAGCTGACAAATGAGGCTGGTTTTCCTCCAGAAGTTTATCAAGTATCCCCAGATTCAGCTAGGGTTGCAACATTCAGATTATATCCACCTGTGTATGTAACAATTTGTCTCTGGGCTTTTTAGCTTTAAGACCTAAAAATTCATATGGCATTGCAGTAGTGAACATTTTAGGTATAAAATATGGTCCTGGATCTATGTGTGCACACACCCTTTAATTTGATGTCAAGCTATAAACAATAGAGTAAGGTTTTTGATGTAGCATTCCAGAAGTCTTCATAACAAAATGACTACATGAAAACACTTCCCCAGGATACCCACTCAACATCCACTGGCCTTCCATTCCCTCAGTTACCAGACTGTACAAAAGCCTCAGCATTGTTATTTATCTGCATACAAAAAAGATTGGAGATACTTGTGAGTGAAGTACTAGGATCTCACTTTGGCTTGGGAAGACAGGTACTACAACAAGTTATCCTGGGCTCCCCAAGTGTCCCACAGAAAGCTGTGTGCTTAACCCTCCATTCACAGCCTGTGGTAATCCCATGCCTTGTTTTCTGCATCCATTTTGTAATTGCCCAGGCTGGGGGTAGAACAACTGTCCTCTGTGTAGCTGTGACAATGACACTTACTTGCGAGTACCTTTTAAAAACCAGCTTGGTCTTTTCATCTTCATGTGCAGCCACCTTACACCATTGCACAGGAGGTGAATGATCACTTTTCAGCTTCACAGAGTTATTGTCACTCAGCCTTGCTGTAAAAAAGAAAGAAAAAGTGATCATAACTTTTGCTGAACTGAAGAAAAGTCCACAGGACACCCATGGAGTGACAATTTTGTTTCCCAGAGAAGATTGTGATTCTTAGTTATGGTGCCAGGAATACTGAATTGTTCCTGAGCTCCTTGTGATCAAGAACTTGCTCATTTCAGCTGCATCACCAAAACATGACTGTAAAAACGTTGCCAGGTCTTTGCATGCTTCATGAGCCTGAAGTCTAACAATTGCCAATTACAGCAGTCACTGTCAAACACTTTTGTTTGATCTGATCAACCAATCTAAACAATATGCTCAGGGTATTTAGGATCCCTGAATCAAAATCAAATCCCTGTGCTATGCCCCCCCTCTAGGCATCAAGAATGCTCTCAGCATACAAAACCCATACAAGCCATCCTCAAAACAGGAGCCCATGTTTCAAATCATCTCCCTGGTTTCCCCAAAGCCAAGCACACATATCTATCTCATCATCACTGCTCTGAATCTACCACCAACCTCTTCAGCAGCCCCAACAACATGGCCAGCAACTTCAACAGCAGGCACCAGACAGGGTGTGGAGGGAATTTCTTCCTGGCACACTGCAGGACCAGGAGGCTGCCAGCACCAGGGAAGCACAGCACAGCTCCCTGCACGAGCAAGGGAGAAGCCAGCAGGACAGCACAGTGCTCCCTCACAGATGGGCAGGGCACTGACCTTTAGCTGACAAGAAGCAATCTTGCTGCTCCCACAGTTCCTATCAGCACACTCCAATACTGATTTTGGGAAGAAAAAGGCAGGCTGGCACATCATCTTCCCCCAGGCTGCTGCCAGTAACCAAAGATGTGAGGATGGAATCCCCATGAAGAGCCCACCTGTATGAGCCTGCTGGTTTTCCCAGGGAGAAGGAACACAGGCAAGGGTTTTTCCTGTCCTCCCCACCTAAAGCAGCACTCCCTTTGACCAGCCAACCATGGAAAGGTGCAGCCTGCTCCTCCAACAGGGGAGGATTTCAGACCTGTTCCTTCCTTTGATCTCAGTACTTGACCCTCTCTGCTCTCCACTGCAAAGGTGTTCACCTCTTCTGTTCTCCTGCCAAGAGTTCTGTCACAAGAACTTCTAAAAAAGAGCAAGACTAAGGGAAAGCTTTTCTCTAGGAATGATCTTCCTTGTTCTCTTTTCCACCTCTTTCCATTGCTTATGGTGATATGACCCATTTGAACCAGCCTGTACTTGAAAACACTGCTTGACTGGGCAGGCAACCTGCCACTTGAAAACACTGCTTGACTGGACAAATAACTGATGTTCTTAAACACCAGGATGTAGGAGCTGAGGAGACAGAAGTATCCCCTCCAGATATCAAATCCAAATCACTCAAATTTCAAGGGTATCTAATTCAGAAGATGACTCAAAATCAGTTGCTTTGCACAGAGAGAAATTATTACTGATAATTACAGTAGAAGGTCAAATGCCAAAAAGCCCTGTGAGGGTGGGACAAGGAGAGATAAAGATCAACAATAGCATCTGAAGCCCTTTGAAGAGCAGACAGTCAAGTCATGTTTTCAAGGTCACATGCAAATGATTACACCCCACAAAACAGAGCAAGGCAGGAAAGCCCTAATGGTTTTTGCCAGCAGGAAACTCGACCACTTACCTCAAACACAAGTAACTTGGTTATTATGGCATCGCTAAGAACCTCAAATTGCCCACCTGACTATTTACTAATTGCATAGACTCTGAGCTGTCACACCCATTTGCAGGCCAATTCCCTTTGAGATCTGGAATAAAATCTGAAGCCACTACCTTCACGGTTGTCTTGAAAAAGGGTAAACTGAAATTTAAGGGGTAAGTTACATCCCTCAGTCCCCCAGAATTCTAGCAGTTATGCTGGAAATCAAATCCAGCTCTCGTCTACCACACACCAGGACACAGGACAAAACATCTGGTCACAGGGAACCTATGAAGCTTTAATAGCTCCTCATTTTCTCAGAGAAACACCTCATCTTTACTGGCTGCATCTATACTGCTGAATAAAACCAGCACTGAGATGCAAAACTGGGTGTTGACAGCACCACCCCAGTCATCCACATCAGTTTGCTCTCAGTATTGGCAGCAAATCATTCAAGTTCACATGGGTAAAGATGTCAAAAAATTTGTTACAAGGACCATATCCCAGGGTCAGTTATGGATCACCAACCTGAACTGCTCTACTTTGAGACGTTCAGTGCCAACCCAGCAGGACTGGTACTGTCACCTTTACAACACACATCCTTCCTGCCACACTACACAGAGAAGTCAACTCAGCAGCCCTCACCAGTACCTGGACACTAACACAGCACAGAGGTGGCAGCTATCAACAGAGACACTGTCAGGATGCACAGGGAGCAGCCCCAGTTCATGGAGCAGGATCACACCAGCACACTACAGGAGCTGAGACCAGAGGATGCTGCAGAGAGTGAACACAGCCTGCAGACCCTGTGGAAGCTCCAGGACTGCTCCACACAGAACAGAGAGGACATTCCATCAGATCACCTCAGAGGAGACTGCCTCACACCAGCACAAACAAGAGGCACTCAGCACTGTTTGGGAAAGGGATGGGATCACTCACCAACACCGATGGCTCACAGCAGGGACTGACCACTGAAAGCTGCTACAGCACAAAACAAGGCAGCAATTACATCTGTCACACCCACAGATCCCCACAAGCACAGCTGGGGAGAAGCATAAAATGGGACCTTTTTAAAAATGGAAAAGGAGGAAACACCTTCACCTATTTTCACTAGAGAACAATGCAGGTATTAATTCCTTCTCAGGTAAACATAAAAAGGTAACTTGATCACAGTCCAGAGGAACCTAGATCAGAATGGATTTTGCACAGAAGAATCAAAGTACAAACTTGGTACCAGGCAGCAAGAGATCTGAAAGACAAGGAACTGAAGAGGTGGAGGGTGATGAACACACAAGGGAATCAAACAGGAATGCAAGACTGCAATAAGTTAGTGCTATCAGAAAATGATCCCTGCCTCTGAGCAAAATAAATTCCAGTTGTTCCCTGCTTCACTCATCCTGGATGTGCAAAAAGAAACAATGAAATAGAGAATTTAATTAATCACCTCAACACATCCTTTCCAAGTCCAACTCTTAGTATGCACAATGATTTTGTTATATAAACAAGTAAGTGACAAAATGTCAGTTTTCATTTCCTTTGCAACAGTTTACTTAAGTTTGACTTTTGTCAGTTATGATCATGACAGATTATTCCTTTCTCAAACAAGTCAATATATATAGACCACACAAGTCAAAATGCATCTGTCCAGCACAGCATTTTTTTAAATTACTCAGGGTTGGATCCTGCACTCTTATTCAAGTCAATGAGCCCTTTCACTGGCTGGAATGGTGCAAGAGTGCTCAAAAGAGCAAGGTGGCAGTAACAAGCACCTTGGAGTGCATCTTTCCCACAGTCTCCCTGAATTAAAATCTCCGAGTTTGCAGAGAGAACCAGAACAGTCAAGATCCCAGGAGGACCAAAGAGATGTTGCACACAAACACCATTACATTCTATCAGGAAGGGGCCCTGCTACAGCTGTTTTGAGAGCCATAAATGCAGGTGTCTCAATTTGTGTACAAAACACGGCTCAGTAGGTTGTGCTATTATGACCACATTCTGCATTGACATTTCTACAGTTACTCATTGTGATGTAATTAGTGAGGACTCAAGGGATTTAAATTTGTTTCATCTACTGAACTTAAGTGATCTGTGCAAAGCTGCTACTAAGGCTAAATTGTCCATTAATACAATCTACTCCAAAGCTTTTTGTGGTGTTATTCTTTTTCACCATGATTTACTTTTGTCTCATTGTTATTCTTATGTAGACAACATTTCCACACTTGGAGTATTTCAGAAGCAATTAATTTAAGCCTTCAGGAAGTCTTTTCATGTGGGAACGCTAAGAGCTAAAAAGCAGCATGTATCAAGTTGTACATAACCACTGCCACACCCTGGAAAAAGCATTACAGCACCTGGATTTACCCTAAGACAAAGCCAAGGGCTCTCAGCAGGCACGGGGACAGGAGCAGACAGCCTGCACAGGAGTGATGCACACACCTGCATCCTCACCATGCTCCCATCAAGCCCCCAAAACCACAACCCCACACAGGGGATGCTTCCACTTAAACTCTCCCCTCTCACAGTACCACCAGAAGCAGTGGGAACACCCACCTTTACAAGGCAGTCAATAGCAAGGTCTTGCTGCACAAAGCAGCCTTTGAAGTTCATGTAACAAGATGAAGAAGCTTGCAGGGCAAAGCCCCCAGAAAATGAAACCCTAAAGTCACACTTATGTAAAGGAATTACAAATCATGAATGGGGGGGCTCCTGCAGGCATTGAACCAGAAACTAAAATTAATGCAAAAATACCCAGAAGCCACGTGCTCACTTCATGCCTCTTTCCCTAAATCAGAGACACATAAATTACTTGAACATATTTCAAAAATCAGTAAAGGATGAGATGAAAATTACTTGGTTTTGAGCAACATTTGTTTCAAAAGAGAAACACAAAGTTGGAAAGCAGAGAAGGTGTTTTTACACAAAAAACTTGAGCAAGGCACTCTTTATGGAGATGTGGTTATTATTCAGCAATGAATGCTGTATGAATTTCCTGTTCTGTGGCTTTTAAACAAGAAAAAAAAAATCTCACAGATATACCACAAAACTTTATGCAAGAAGTTAAAAGAGAATAACTAAGAAAACTTAAACTAACTACACATTAGTTTTGGACACATTTGGAGAAAACAGATGGCAAAAAACTGTCAACTCCAACATTAATGTCTCTGACTACTTCCAAGAGTTGGGCCCATGAAAAGATTACACATTTCAATCTATCCTCATTATTGACCAAATAGACAAGTTATTAATTTTAATTGAGGTTTTCAAAAATGATGCAATATTTTAAGAGAATGTTATTAATTTATGTCAAAACATGAAAAACAGTTTGGTGACATTTACAGTTAGGATTGATTTTGTTTGCTTCTGCAGGACTGAAATCCACAGTAATCAAAATGTAAGGGCTGAGACACTAAAAAAGGGAATTAAAGGAATGACAAATTAGGTGGCAGTTTTTTGATTTATGCTTCAAAGCCAGTCACTAAGCAGAGACTCTCAGATGATACCTAAGAACACGAAAAATTTAAAATTCTTCATCTTCTGAATCTACTATAAGACCTTCATTACATAATTGGTTCAAAAATCAGTATAAAATTCTCCCAGTTCCTTCCTACATTCATCCCACAATCTGTTCAATTCTCTTTAATTGGCAAACCAGTCTTGATTCAAGGAATTTTGAAGTAATAGAATTTTTTTCAATGAATACAACTGCTAATCATCAATTCTAATATTGAAAAGAACAAAATAACTGATGAGTAAACACTGTCTCTTACCAGCTTACCTACTGTGGCATAGGAGGCCCACAAATCCCCCAAGGTGTCCCTGCTCAGGGACTCTCCCTCCCAAGTCTCCTTATCAAAGCATGACACCTTCAGATCCTTCCCATGCTTTCAAACATCATCTCTTCATTGGACCCAATAAACCATAAACAAGAAACTTCACAAATAACCTCTATCTGTTTACATAAAACATGATAGGTTTAAATCTTTTTAAACCAATAGTGGAACAAGCCTCATCCCAATAACAATTAGGTGGGAAAATGGTACTACAAAGAAAAAATTGCTGAAGCTAAGGAGAGTTACTTGTTATCCTACACAAAGGGCTCCACAGCTACAAGTGTTGTACACTTGTGTTGTAACTTCTGCCTTACAACTGCAACCCAAGGTATTTTTATCCATCCAAAACACAGTATTTCTTAATACAAAAAACAATTTGGAAATGTGTTCTCTTGTGGCATGAAGAATTTGTTTTTACAAAACAACCAATGTGGAAAATAAAAGAACATTTTCTAGCAAGAGGCACTCCAGAAACTGCAGTGTAGTAAAGGACTGCCTGGCTATCATGGAATCACAGGATCATCCAGTTCCAACCCCCTTCCATTGCCCCAGGTTGCTCCAAGCCCCTTCCAACCTGGCCACAGCTTCTTTGGGCAACCTGTGCCAGGGCCTCCCCACCCTCACAGGGTTAATACTTCTTCCTAATATCCAGTCTAAACCTGCCTTCTGTCAGTTTGAAGTCATTCCCAGTTGCCCTGTGACTCTGTGCCCTTGTCAAAAGACCTGGTCATGTCCAGCCTCTCATCCACCAGCACCCCCAAGGTCTTCTCCTCAGGGCTAATCTCAATGAATTCTCTGCTCAGCCTGGATTTGTGCTTGGGATTGCCCTGGCACAGGTGCAGGACCTCGATGGACTTCAGGAGGTTAACTTTCCAATGACTTCTGCAGAAATGAATCCAAGTTTTTCAGCTGAATTTGAAACACAGGTTTAAAAGATCAGGAAAGCTAACAACCTGCCCACATGTTGAAATTGGATTTAAAATTTATACCAGGAAAGTAAAAAGCCTTTCATCTGGATGATTCCATTTGCCCATATTGACAAAATACTCAGGAAAAGTGGGGAAAGAAGAACAACAGACAAGTCATCCCTAAGGAAACGTGCCTGACTGGAAAATCTCCTTCTATGACATAAAGAAAGCTGAAATACCTTCTTAAAGGATTTTTTGTTCAATGGTGCATGACAAAAATCCTTTAAAATCACAAGTGAGAGGAAAAATTCTAGTGATATTAATCATCTGAGGGAGACTTACTAGGACCATGCTAAAGCATGAGAGACTTTTGTGTCATGACTTGTAGCAAAATATTCACTCTTGGATGTTGATCTTCAAATAATTTCCTGATCACTATCCTACCACTTCCTATCACAAGACACAACGAGACAGCATCCAGGGAGCTGCTGCAGATTAGAGACTGACATCTTCTCACCACAGGAAAAACATGAAGCTAAATTTGAAAATTAGAGACTTCTGCCAATTATTTCTTCATTTACAACTATAGAAACCCCACAGTAAAGTTGGCACTTTGACATATTTAGACACTTGAGAAACTTTCCTTGAATATTATCTGCTTAGTGCCTATTACTATTGAATGAAAAAAGCATTTGACATCTGTTTTCATGAACAGAGTCAGTTGTTTTGGTTATTGAAGAATACATCTGTGATAGCAGAAAAAAGTTTAGCCTATAATATGGTTATAAGCACCTACAACATGCATCTTACAAAATGAACTTTGGCCAGAAAGGCTTTTTTATCAGACAATAAAAATTTAAAACAATGCTGTCTGTATGACCTGCAGTTCATTTGGTCAAGATCTGTCTCCTCAGAAAATGAGAACTTATTACTGTATCCCTGTTTGTGTGGACACAATTGGTGAAAAGTGAAACAAGGAGCAAATGAGAATTTCAGAGCAGTTGACAGAAACAAAGGCACCAACAGGATGACAGGTGAAAATTATTTTTCCTGGAGCCATGAATTCTACAAAGCAACATCAGTATCCTAGAGGCATCATGATTTTTCTATCCTTGCCTTGTGACATTCTACTTGTGTTTTCTTCTAATTGTTTAATGGGTCACTCCTACATCCTCTTTGCAACATCAACCAGCAACTCATAAAATCATGAACAACGTTACATAATTGTGTCTACTTGAACACTCTTTTCCTTTAGGAAGGATACACATAGTTAGGCTACAATTTGCTATTAACCTTGGGTCATCCAGATAGAACATCAAAACAAATGGTTTCAGCTCAAATACAGTCCAATTATCAGCTTAACTAGAGATATTCAGAGTGCAACACCATCACTTCCTCTCAGCATCATTCACAGGAAGCTTTTTGGACATTAGCAGTCCAAAATAATCAAAACAGTCCTGCTAAAATAATATTATAGGGAAAGAACTCTTATTGAGGTTCTAAATGACAGTTCAATGTTCAAAACAGGGATATTCTCTTAATTTCACATCTGTCTTAGCACCCTCTTCTCTAGTCAAACTTCTCTAGTCAAACACAGCAGGCTCTTCTGTGAAACCTCTTTCAGGTGTTCTCAAGTGAGTAACAGCAAAAAAACCATAAAACATAAACACAAGAAACATCAACAAGATGTGCTTCAACACCTAAGTGGGCTGCTGATGCTTTGTGACAGACAAAAGCAGCATCTGAATATTGAATTTTTCTGATTCACAATGAACCACAGAAAGCCAGTGTCCTAGCCAAGCAGGAAGAAACAGGTAACCTAAAGTATTGCTGTTGTGAACAGTGTGCTATTAAAAAGCTAAGTTTATTTCTTACAAGGGAAGTTTTTAGACCCTCCTGTCCCTTTTCCTTTTGGAGCAAATCCTAGTTTTTCCTTCCATGCTACTGGTGTAACAAACAGTGGCCTGCCTGCTCGGGATGTTCAGAGCCTGCTGTCAGCCTCTCCCCAGCATCTGAACACAGACATGCACAGAGAATGAGCTGCAGCCTAACAGCAGGCAGCTGCGACCCAAAATCCCCCCCTGCACATCTGCCCTTCCTCATCCTCCTCCCAGGCCCACGGATCCACACTTGAGGAAGCACTGCACCACTCCAGCACTCAGAGGAAGAGCCACACCAGCCAGGAAGGGAGGAAGAAGGGACAGTGCACCAGGACATCACCCGGTGCGAGCTCATCCTGCACAAGTGGAAGAGATTTCCGAGCCCCTGCAGGGAAGCCAAAACAAATTAGGTCTTTCTCCTTACATGGGAAGTTTGAGGGGAAAAGTCTTTCCTAAAAGAAATTGTCTGAAAAGGCAGGGCAGAGCATTAATCTTTACTGGGCTAAGAAAGCAGCAGACTCACACAGCCAAGATGCTCCATATGACATCTGAATTATGCAGCAGAATAGCACCAAAAAACTGGTGATTATGAAAGAATGTCAACAGTACAGCAGCATTTTTACCACACCATCATCTAACAAGACATCCAAGACACGATGCTAAAATCACACTTGAGCTTACAGAAGCTAGAGAGAAGATGCCAAAAGCCTCCCATAAAGAAAAGACAAAAAATAAAATTGCAATACAGCAAAAAACATTGCTGTAAACAATTTTAATGTTTAAGTTCTGAACCTAAGACTTCAGGACCTAACAGGCTGCAGAGAGTGCTGATGGGATGGGTAAAGGAAGAGCCTCTCCCAAGGAGAACAGAGAGTTTGGCTTGTCCAGCTTTGCAAAACAAGAATTGACAGTTTGTCCTTAGATACATCAAACATGTAAACACCAAAGCCAAAACTAAACCTTTCAAACAAAAGGACACAGGAAAAAGTGGATATAAACAGAACGACTATGGGAATAAGATTCCTGAGCAGCAAAGGAATAGCCTTGCCACAGGAGTAATGGAAAATAACAGACTACACAAGTTTTAAGGAAGTCTTTAATAATTTATGAATGACATTATCAGTGAGAGCTGCTTGTGACAGGGAAGGCTCCTCCATCACCCTGAAGTCCTGTGTCTGGTTGGTTTTGAAGCACTGGATGTGCTTGCTGGGGATGCTTTAACCTGTTCTGTCAGAGCAAGTTTCATTCACAGAATTTGAAAATTACACCATGACAAGTTTGAATCATTGTCTGAGTCTTTTTCAGTTATTTAGACTTTATTATAACTCAGGAACTACTGAAGTCTTCCAGGGTCTCTTAATGTAAACAAACAACCTGCCCACCAAATACTCCAACTCTGCAGCAGTCTTGGCATTTTTCGCATCTGATGTACGCAAAGCAAACAAAATTGAACATTTTTAGCCCATTCTCCTCAGTAAAAGGAAGTTTCTGCTACCACATTTTGTCTTCCTACATCCTGCTCCTAACTGCCTATCAATCATTTGGCCAATCTGCTGGAACTCCATGGAAGGAAGGATGCTAAACCTCAAAAAGTTACAGGAAACCAGAGGAGGGATGAGCTCATTTCTCATCAACTCCACGGAAGCAGACAATGTGCCAAAATGCTTTCATGCCCTAACTATCCAGCTGCATTTTGACCTCTTAAAAGACATCCCCTGAGTTTGGCTAGCAGAAAGCTTGGGAGATAGCTCAAGGTTTCCTGCTGCGTGATCCAAAAGGGAGACAGTAACCTCACTGCAGCATAACAGATGGAATAACACAGTCTGCAAAGAAAACATCCCCTCTAAGCTGAATCTGCACAGGCCCATTGTAAGCTGCAGTTTAAAAAGACGTATCCAATTTAGAAGCATAAAAGAGCACTTATGTCAATGTGTTTTCTTTAGAGAAATAATGAATATACATCTTTATCTACCCTTTTCCCCAGAAGGAGACAAAGCCAGTCATTTTCCACCGCAGAGCTGTTTGCATCCAGTCATCTAAAGAACATTTCCTAATCATTTCCCTAACTAAAGGGAGCTGAAAAATAAACATCCCTCCTCCAGCAGCCTTATAGTTTGCTCTTACTTACTGAAACGGAAAAAATAAATACAAAACAAATCTCAGCACAAAGGGGGAAAAAAAGGAAACTCTTTTTAGTGAGTAGCGCTGAAGCAAACAGAAAGGTTTTGGCAGTAACAGCAGAAGCCGTATCTGGTTTGCATTCACATCACTCCAAGCATGAAAAGCCAGGATCCCTCACAAAACGCCTATCGGAACCCGCAGAGAAGCAGAAGCCTATAAATTTTATTCCAGAGGAACAACTCAAGACAGCCGCAGCTAACACAGCCTCTCCCTGCAGCCCAAGGCAACCACGACTTCCACCGCCCACCTCCCCTAGAACTCGCAGCCCCCACCTCCCCATCCCCGCTTCTCCCTGCCTGGAAAGGAGGGAGGGAAGGAGAGACCTGGAAGCTCCGGCGCTGGCGGTGGGGCACATCCTGCCGACTGCTCCAGCCCGAGCCCGCAGGCCCCGCGCCGCCGCATCGGCCTCGGCCGGCGCTGTCCCCGCC
>VZRH01001687.1:794258-850264 GCA_013397555.1 Urocynchramus pylzowi | reverse complement strand
CGGTGGCGGTGTTACAAATAAGCGCTTTCTTCACCTTTTTTCCCCTCCGCAATAAATCGTGGGTTCGGGGGTTTTCCCACATGCACGCACAGCTCCTAGCCAAGAGACCCCGCGCCCGCCGCCCCCTCCTCATGTCCGCCGCCCCCTCCTCAGTCCGCCGCCTCATCTCGCTGCCGGTGCCTTCACTCCCCCTCTGGAAAAACGAGTCGATCCCCTCAAGTTACAGCGTTGGAGCTGTTTGTCTTGTGCCGAATACTCCCAGGAGCTTTGGTGCGTTGGGGCTTCCAGGCCTCTCTGCAGCTGTTAACAGGGAATCATCATTTTTGTGACCCGACGCGCCACAAAACGTGTAAAAAAACCCAAAAAGTCTGATTTAGTTGTAGACTGGTGTAAGCGGCTGCTTTACTTGCAAGGGAGGGGAAACGACCTTGCAAACCCATCTGACCATGGCCTTAGAAGTCACAAGTTGAACAACCAAATAAAGAGCTGGAAAACCACTGGAGCGAGGAAGCGTGGGCACCGGATGAGGGAAAGCTGATGAGGCAGGAAAATGGATTAAGTCATTACAGTCTGTCTGATGCTAGGAATTTATTTTTTTTTAATATCTTATTGCTATGGTATCTACAAATGGTTCCCTAACCTAGATGATTGATGCAAAACAATCAGCAATTCCAGGCACAGCAGCTGCTAATTATTAGTGCTGGTAGTTCAGTACATAACACACTGCAGAGGCCATGTCAGGAGAGACAGGGAAAGAGCTTGCCCTTAAAGAAGGTGGGATAAAACTGTCTCTGAGGTGCCATTCTCAATTGAAAAGGAGTGATATGGTTCAGTGAGAAGAACTGCTGCAGAAGGAGATCTGAAAACAACCACCATTTTCTGACCAGTGTATAAATGTTCTCTCACCGAAAGGGATAGATGAGCGCATGTCCTGAAGCAGGACAGTTTAGATGCTTTCAAATTTTATACAAGATAAACACAGGTATGTTTTCTATCCTTATAATGGTCATTTCTTCACAGTTCCTGTTAAACTACACCTCTTGTTTTCTACGGTGGATGAAATATTGCTTCTCTGTTCTGTTGGCTGTTTGATGGTTTGAGTTGTAGCCAGGGCAGATGCTTGATCACTTTTGGTATGATTCAAGAGGAAAGATATACAAGTCAGAAACAAAATATTCCCTGCTCTGTTATTTCAGCTGTTGGCACAATTGAGGATTAGCTCTTATCTTTAGTCCTCCTCCGTAATTGCAAGCAACTGTTCATTAGTTAGGACTCTTAGATGAAGCCAGATGTAAATAAAGACCCTGTCTGTACAGCCAGGCACGAACAAGGGTGTCACAGGGCCTGTCACATTGGGCTTTGGCCAGGAGACAATCAGGCTTTGCAAGCAGCTGCAGCAAAGATGCAGCAAAGATGCACTATGGTCATGTTTTGAAATCTGATAGGAAAAGTGAACAATCAGTTTTGATAGGTGTCGTATTTTTGAGGCAGGACAAAGCATGACAGTGGATGAGTGATGCTGTAATTTAAAAAAAAAGCTCAGAGGATTCTCCAGTTAGCAGTTAATTCTGTCAATAAATAACGTCTCAGTGAATTGAAGTCCCAGAAATAAATAGCAGAAATGCAGTACTAGGAGTGCATCACTGATCCAGCTAACAAGGCAGGGAGATCAGAGCCTGAGAGGCAGAAAACACAATCATAAGTGACTTCAATAACTCAGATTAAGTTGGATAAATATCACAGGAGGGAGTAGGGCTGGAGCTAGCATTTCAGGAAGTATCTGTAACTGCTCATTGGGAAGCCAGAAGAGGAAAAGCAATCCCTGGTCCTAAAGAGTGCCATATTATTGACAAAGACCCATGCTGTAGCAGGAATTGTAGCATCCTTGGTTTCAACACCCTTGAAGAACCATGACAGAGAAAATCAGCAGTGTTCTGCTTTCTTTTCAGAAACAGAGGAGCAATATAAAACAAGACACACATTTCATTAAAAGGGTGTAAAAGAAAGGACTTGGAACCTCTAATGGTTAAAGTACAAAATTATGAGAGGGATACAGAAAGGAAGTTTCAGGGTCAGCTTGCAAAAGTTATAAGAAATAATAGCAAGTCTTTCTAGAACAAATCAGGGAGCCTGCTGGATTTTGACAGCTCTGTAAGGCAAATAGATTGTTTCATACACAGAAGAAACATCTGGAGAAGATACAGCCAGGAAAAAAAGGCTGAATTTATTTTTGCACTTATGAATGGGATAGATGAGCATGGGTAAACTCCAATAATGGGAAGCTTCTTTAAGGGGAATAATTAGGAAAACATGTCTTGGATTATAGTGCAAGTATAAAAGATGAAAGAACACATTAACAAGTGAGCAGCAGCCAACTGCTGAGACCAGATGGTGTTCAACCACGATTGTCAAGCAGCTCAGAGACCAAGTGGTTCAGGTACTAACTGCTGTCTCTGACTTCTCACTTAAAGTTACCTTGGTCTGGAGAGTTGCTCATTGACACCAATTTTTTAAAGGATTTTAGAGAATATTGTGGAAGCTGTAGACCTGGAAGCCCAATCTCCTTGATAGACAAATAAGTAGAAATTATGCTGAAGAACAGAAAAAACTTAGTGGCCACATAGAAAAGGTGACACATTAGGGAAATCCATTATGACTTTTTTTAAGCAAAATAGTGTCTCAGGAAAGCTTTCTTTGAAGAAGTCAAAAAGCTCACAGACCATGAAGATTCAATTAACTGTCTATGATGGCTTCCAAAAGCCATCATAAGATTCCTCCCCAAGAGAAGTAAAAAACAAGGCTGCTAATGGACATGAAACTTGAACAAATAACTGATAGAAATGGAGGCCAGTAGTGATGAACTAAATATGTTGCTGATAATGAGCTATTCAGGGTAGGGCTAACTGAGAAAAACTGAATGACTTTATGCTAATAACAGAGTCGGTGGAAAAAAGGCAGATGAAATTAAATCTGATAAATATGGAAGGCTGACATATGAGAAAAAACCAAAACCAATCCTGAATTTCACATATATACTGAGGAACTTTGAGTTGATTTTTACCAGTGAGAAAAAAGGCCTTGAGGATGTGAAAGCTGGTTCTGCAGCAACATCAACTCAGGGCTCAACAGTGATCAAATGGAAACTGAGAACTGTTAAGATTATTGTTAAAATTTCTTAAGACTTTAGAGATAATTTCTTAGGCTTTAGAGATAAAAAGTGCCATATCAATCCCTGTTTGCACCTGCATCTTTAATTGCCTGTGCAGTTCTAGTTCAAAAATAGTATGGTAGAACTGGAATAGATTAAATAAAAATCAATACAATTATCAGAAATAGTAGGAGGGCTTCGAAAGGGATCATAGTTGACTCAGTTGGGTTTCTTCAGTCTGCAGGGAAGGGGAGATAATATCAAAGTCTATGTAAAATCTTCAGAGATCCAAATAAGAACCAGGAATCCAGACTGTTCACTGACTTATCAGACACGAGAACTGAGCTACAGCAAGTGAAAGGAGAACTTGGAAGGTTCAAAACAAACAAGAGGAGATAGTGCTTCATTCAGTCTACAGTTAAGCCAGAAGTCTTTGCTTCAGGATATAGTGGGTACCAAAACTTTGCATGAGCTTAAAAAGCAACTGGAAAGTCATCAAAGACTCTTGATCTAACTCAGCAAGTTCTTGACTTGTAAGTTGCTGGAGCTGGAAATGCATTTTGGGGAAGTACAGAACGAGTTTTCCCAGTTCTTTCTGTCTTCCTACTCATATCGGTCTGAAACTGCTGGGCTGGGTAGAGCTTTCAGCCAAGCCAATATCAGTACTTATAGGTTTAGGATTATTTTTACCTCCCAACCCCAGATCATCCAGCTGTCATAATTTTCCCAAACTATTTCTGGTCATTAAGTAGTTGCATAGGGTTTTTGCACTGCCTTTTTGTTTTGTCCTTCACTGTATTCACTGCTTTTAGTACTATATTTAAGCCCACATGGATTTCTGACACTGCCTACTATTTTGAGAAAAAAAATCTCATTAAAATCTTTATTGTGTTCTTCCCAGAAGCATTAAAAACAAATTATCAGTTGTAGTTTTAGTGCCTTCCTCTTTTCTGGGAGAATGCAAGTTGCCAGCACAATCCTAAATACCACCTACATGGGAGGAGTGATGTTATGGGTAGTGTACAGGTAGTTTACTGGGGTAAAACAATACATTGTATAGTGGAGAAGTCAGTGGTCTAAAGGGGTGGGTGCAAAGCAGGTTGTTATTCTTCAACCATCCAAGTTGGCTTTGTGAATTAATGTGAAACAGAATAGAAATATTCATACTTCTCATTTCAACTGGTGCAGATAGTGGCTTAGGAGTGTTGGAGTGTAGAAGTATCAGTATAAATATTTAATTTATAATGATGGTAGACCCGGTATGATTTGTGTCCTTTTGAGTTTCTTTTTCCTAGCAGAAAATATTTTCATGCAGTTCAGTGTTTTAAGTCTATTAATAATTGTACAAAGCCTTAACAGCAGTGATTGTAATGTATATATTAATAATGCATTTGCAGAGAAAAATATATTAATGCTTTTCTAAATGCTCAATTAAGCAATTACCTAATGCCACAAAGCATTAGTAACAGAGAGCAAGTATAATCTTAAATTGTTTTATGATACTGTAGATGTCTAAGAGTTTTTCTAAGAAATCTAAGAGAGGAGCACATGGAGTGAAGCAGGCTTTGAGGAGAGAAGCATCCAGCCCACTGTGACAAACAGCTCTGGGAGGTTGTCACAGCTCCTTCTCTGTGGCTTAGCTGGCCAGGGAGTGAACCATGGCCACAAGACTGACTGTGGTGTGCCACTTCCAGAAATATTCAATACGATCATAGCAGCCTGAGCCAAAAAGACTTTTCTAGTTTCTTTCTTCTCCTTCTTTCTCCCTTGTCCCAGCCCTGTATGGAAATGTCCACATTAAAGTAGAAAACTGAATCAATCTAAAACATCAAGTAAAAAGAACTGTAGATTTGTTTCGCAAGCTTTCTTTTGTATTTAAGAGAATTTTAGCTTTCTTGTTCTAGAACATTACTAATTCCTGTGCAGTTTCTGCAGCAGTTATCTTTAAAATGCAATAAAAATCACTGATACAGTTTGTCAGTTTGTTCCTGAATTTGGTTTAGGCAAATCAGTAGATTTCTCAATTTTTCAATCAGTAGATTTTCAATTTGGTTTAGGCAAATCAGTAGATTTCTTCAGAGTGAAGTGTAAGCACTTATCGCCTGCTGGTTTAAATTTCAACACTGTGATTTTGATCATCCTGTTTGCTTAGTACATCCTCTGTAACCTTTGGTATATATGAGGCAGGGACCTAAAAAACAAATTGTTGAATAGGAAGTATGTACACACCACAGACCACACTCTGTTTTGTGCCATTCTTTATCAGTTAAGCAAACTTCCAAGGCATGTTGTTTAGCATTTTGTAGATAAGCTACTCTGCAGAGAAATGAGGGACATTAGAAATTACATATGGTAATTTGTGTTAGAATGGATTTCAGGAGGTCTCTTCTCCAATCACCTTAAAGCACGGTTGGCTGTGAGGTCAGACCAAGTTACTCAAGATCTTATCCTGCTGGGACTTGAAAATATCCAAGGATGGAATTTACACAACCTCCCTGGGCAAGCTGCCCCACTGCTTGACTGTTGTCACAGTAAAAAAGCTTCTCCTTGTATCTGGTCAGAATCTCTTGTGTCTCAACTGATCCCCATTGTTTCTTCATCCTCCCACCAGGGACCCCAAGAACAGCCTCCTTCTCACAGGAGGGCTGCAATCAGATCTCTCAAGCAATCCCTTACTTTCACCTTCATCCTTTCCTTTCCTGCGTACATTTAAATGTCATAGGGTAGTATTTGCAGCTAAGTCATGGCAAGCCTGTGTCCATCCATGCCCATGCTCAGACACACAAAACACAGCCAGTCTGGGGTACCAGCTTCACAGGGCAGAACCATTGTCGTCACTGATTCAGCCTGCTGTGAACGGCTGAAAAGCACTGGTGTGAAAACCATCACTCTGATCTTCACAGCAGCTTTGCTTGAGATAAACCAGATCTGCAGTGATCGGAACACTGAAGAGCCTAACGAGGCTGTGATTGAAGGAAACGTCCTGTCCCTTCCTCTTAGCAGCCTCCAAGAGCGCTGCTGCTGCCTGAGCTGTGTTCCAGATGAGCCAGAGGCAAAAGATACTTCCTTAGTGTGAGGAGCAGAATGGCAGCTTGCTGAGAGTACGGCTGAGCTGCCACAGACAGTGAACACATAAAATAGAGAACTGCACTGGGGTACAGCTGCCCTGAACAAACACTGGCATGCTGATGTGGACTTAACGCTTTTGTAGAAGTGGGAAGTGCTTTTTTAGCTCTGCTTCAGGGCTGGACAGGCTTCTTTTCAGGCAGTGGTAAGATCTGGAAAACTGAGCAGATGTGCAAGCTGTTGATTGCGTTAGTGTATGTTCTCTCAAGAGTGTTTTTACCTAATATAATCTGTGTGGGCATAACATATGAATTACTGGACAGCAATGTTACAACTGCATAACTGCAGGTACATCTGCAGGACAGGTCCCAGGACATGTCCTGAGATCAAAGTCTGTGTCTTTGCTTTGGGAAGAAGGGGATTTTTGCTTATGTGAGACACTGAAGTGCGACCATTGACCTCCAACCAACCGAACGCACCCAAACATGCCTGTTTCTGTTGACGTGTTGCATTTTCTCTGCTTTCTGTAAGCCCAAAGGAGTAATGAGGAGGAGGAAAGAGCTGATTTAGCATTGCCTGACAGATGCAAGAGCAATTACCAGGACCCATCAAGGCTTTTCTCAGCTGCAGAAAGCGTGAAGAGTGTATTTTGACAATGTGCCACAGGCAGACAGGGTCCTGCTTTGTGTTACGTTGTGAATAAATAGTGCCTGGCTGTGTCAAGAGTTTATGCAGGGTTTTCAAGATCTGCTGAGGATCTGTTATTGAAGAGTTTCTTTTACTTCTCTGAACTGCATAACAAATTAAATATAGCATGCTCTGCACAGCACACAGTTTTACTGTGCCATAATAGGAATCAGAGCAGGACAAAACAATTAAAAGACTTGAAAAACAACAGGCAAAATGGAGACTGTGTGAAGGACAAATCAGAACAGTCCTGTTCATACTGTGGAGATGTGAGGCTGCTCTCTGGTGTCCAGAGGGGAAGCACACAAGCTCTGAGAGCATGGGGTTATTGGTGTAGCAGTGGGCACTTCTCATACACCAGCCATAGAAATCTCATAAGTTATCCCTCTTCTCCCAAAACAAGGCTATTATCTCAAAGATTTGCCCCAGCAAAAGTGTCCATTACCCTACCTGTGCCAAGCCCAGCAAGGGCAGCATGGTCTGGACCTACCTGTCTGCCATCATATGGTCAGATGTGTAGCTCATGCATGACGAGATCATCTTCTGCTCAGGTCCAGACAATCTTCTTTGTTATTCCTTTCTTTTCCCCATTCTCAGGCTCAGGTTTGCTTTTGAGCAGTACTTATCAAGACAGGCCCACTCCAAGTCATTGTTAAATCAGATTATTTTGCTTCAACAGTTCTGGGGAAAAGAATGTCCATCCACTTCTTCTATGTAAATCTGGGGAGATGTTACAGCAAGGAGCAGTGGGTGCCCATGTCTTGCCCTAAAAATAATACAGAGGTAGGAGGCAAGGTGTGTGTTTAGAGTCGGGGGCTCAGCTGTGCTTCTAGGATCCTCCTTCCGATGGTGGACTCACCTGCCATCCTCTCCACTGCAGTAAGACCACCAACACTTCCTGCATGTGGAAGATATCTTATCCTGAGAGCAGAAATGAAACTGCTCTTCCTAGAAATGTACAAATGTTAACTCATGCTCGCTCACTAAAAGCACTGAAGTTGTGCTAGAGCTGTGCCTGCGCCAGGATAAATCAGCACTGAAAGATGAGAGGAGCGTTGTTTGCCAGCTGGACTGGTGAGCCAGTTCAAAACCAAGTGCCTTGAGCCAACACATGCCAGTTTTACCCTTCCCACTGCTGCCAAATGACTTGCTTAAGATGTGGCATTTCAGATGGAGAATCAGACTTATGTGGTTTTGATGCTGTAATAGATTTATGAAGAATTCTTCCTGCAAAAGCATGTAACCTGAAAACCCAGTTGCAGGATTGCTTGGAGGCATCTTTGGATCTTCTCCATGCTTTGGATGTTTCATCTGTTTGTTTTTACTTTGACTTAAATTTGCATTGTCTATTCTTTCTATTTTTGTTCCCCTTTTGTTTTGTATTTCTGTTTAAAAAAAAAAAAAAAAGAGCATCTTTGGAATGTGTGTTGTTTTTGAACAACAAGGTTTGTTGCTGAGAGATTGTGGCTAAAGGCTGTGAGGTCCTGGGTGTTTAGATGCTGCCTCAGTGAAGCAGCAATGCAAATACAGCTCTGTGGCCAGACCAAGAGAAAATACTGCAGGTTTAGTCTTTGCTTTCAAGGGTGGGCTGAGTGAGAAACCACCTAAATAATTTGTGGGAAGCATGCTGTGTTTTAAAACACAAGCAGAAATGCATTTTGTTGTTTTTGCATTGTTTGTTATCAGAAAAAAAGCTGCCATTCATGTCTCTTGAATATTTTTTTTAAGCCTTGCATAGTAGCACGTGATCTCCATGAGCTGACAACTACAGGACACCAGTTCTATGGAACATGGGGAATACTTAGGATGGACTGATGTACTCTGGAGCAGGTGAATGTGGCAGCAGTTCACATTGCCTTGCTTTGCTGAGAGCTCTCTGCCTTGCAGATACAGAAGGATGTCACAGACTCTCTTGTAACGTACCCCAAGGGCTGCCCACATCCCTGCCCTGCATCACAGCACCAAGTGTGACACAGGGACCAGGGCTTTCTCTGGCTTTTCCTTTCCCCCAGCAGTGCTGCAGTATCATCCCCTGACCATTATTGCTGTTTCCCTGCTATACTCCCTTTTTGCCATTATCCCTTCTATCCAAACAGCAATTCCCATCTCTCTGACAGTGCCTGCAGCGCTTCCTTCCGTGGCACTCTGAGCTGAGCCAAGAAATTTCCTTCTCTGGGATGCAACCCGAGGTCAACCCAAGCCCTTTTTATTTTGAGCTGAGACTTGAACTGGCCAGGAATCTGTTTGCTGAGAATGCTAGCAGAAAGAGAAGTCTTTCCAAAATGTGTGGGAAATATTAACATGGAAGAGATACTGGTTGCTAAAATGCCCTTTTACAGACATTTTAGTTCCACTATTATTAGAGACCAGTGAATCCTTTCTTAGCCCTAAAGTGAGTTTTTATGAAGAATTCCTTTTGTAGGCCTAGAGTGGTGTTTAACACTTGAAGCAGAGCAGAGCTAAGGCCTGGCAGCATCGCTGCGGTGGTGCCGGCACCGCAGCACAACAGGCGCCGGAGCAGCTCCATGACACGGCGGTTGTGCCTCTGAAAGAGCTTCCAGTTCACTTCTCAGGAGGTTTTGTGGCACAGCTGAAAGCAAGGCAACAGGCAGCAAGCTTTATCAGTAGGACTTTAGGGATGTCAGCTTGGTCTTTGGTGCTATAATCCCTTGTAAAGATTATTACTGCTTTAATTAGGGGTATGAACTTTTCTGTTTGCATGAGGTTTTCTTTCACAGAGGCATCCTACCAGGAAAGCCACAAATATTTTAGTATAAACATCCTGACATCATTATAGTTTATTTCCCTCCCCAAATGGAAGTGCATTTATGTCACTATTAAAAACTTACTGTTCTGAAATTTACGAGTTTAAAAGCATTAGAGAGAAAACAATGCATTAACAAGCACAGGGGTGAAGTGGCTTCAGGGGAAATCCAGAATTGCCTTTTATCCTAATTTTCTGTTCCCTGATGAACAGCAGGCACTAAAGACATTCACCACCACTGTAGACATAGGGGCCAGGCTCAGTCTTTAAATGAAAAAATGTTTTCTGTGAATTACTTGGAGTGAAATATTGGTGGGACACGCTCCCAGGGCATTTGCTGTCCCTCAACAGACTGCACTCATTGTGGTTTTGTTGACAAACATGTCTACCGTAGCCAGTAATGAAAAGACATTATAAAATTCATTGCAAATGTCCCCCTTGATTTTAGGAGATGTTTGATGCAACACAGATGATTGCTGGGATCCTAATAATAGTGTGGGGTCTTATCATCCTGCTGCAGACCTTGCTACATGAAGAGTCAATCCCACCTTAAACATGCCTATTTCTCTTGGCTGCTGCCAAAGGAAGCCCAGAACGCCTGGCTCAAATATCCACATCACTGTGGGAGGCCTGGAGGGTGGGTCACATAAACCTCAAGAGAAACCAGCATCAAATTTCAGATAAACAAGGTCAGGCAAGCAGATACACAGACCTTGTCTTAAGCCTTGAACAAGGTTGAACAGTATTAAAAGAATAGAATGGAAAACTGGAAAAAAAAAAAAAAAAAAAAGCTCATTTAACTAGTCATTACAGGAACAGGGATCTGCAGAACTGGAGATGAAAAATGTGATGTTTCAGATGGCTCATGCATGAGTGTGACAGTGAGTCACCTTATCACAGCTTTTCTTCAGCGGCAGCAGCAAGCAGAGATGTAAAAATTAATCTGAGTTCATAGGGAGTCACCAGTTTGCAAACCACGCAGAAGAGCCATAGAATATGGCTATTTAAATCAGATTAGATTTATAAAGGTCACTGATAAAGTAATTGTATTCTCTAGTAATTATATTCATATCTATATACTGCTGATGACTTACCCTATATTGGGGAAGGTGTTCCTTGCTTCTGGTGAAAGATGTGAAGAATAAGGTGGATAACTCTCTTGGGAAATGAGGTATTTGGCTTTCTTTCAATCAATATTGCAACTTTTTAATTAGTGGTAAGAAGACAGAGCTCAGTTTACTTACCAGCCACCTTCACTTACCCCTACTAAAAAAACTGGAGCTTTAATACTGCAGAAACTCTTATAAAAGATCTGATGAAGATATCATCTAATTCAGTGTAAGCGACCTTGGTGCTTCCTGACTTTGCAAATAACATGGTTTGATATTGCTTGTGTCATCCCATCCTACACTGGGGATGAGGCTGGGACAAAGAGAACTTCCATTAGAGTCCCAGAAGTCTCAAACCATGAAAACTTCTCAGCACCAGTTTCATAACCCCCCAGAAGGGCTGGGTAAAGATGATGACCATTGGTACAGGTCTTGTTTTAGCACCTGAGAGCAGCAATTCCATTTTCTTTTTAACTTCTAATGAGTACAATTTGTTTTGCAGTAAATCTGCCATTGCTTTTCATTAAACAGTGGGCATCTAAGAAAAAAAAAGGCTTAAAAATTTTATGACTCTTTATCATCAGTAACACACTAAAAAGGGTATTGCATGTCCCTTTAAATGATATTTCTCCAGCCATCCTGTAGCAAATTGAGACAAACCAGCCTTGCTCCTCTGGCTGTCTGCTTAAAATGACACCGCCAAAAATACTGCAACAACAAGATTTAGCTGGGAGACTGGTTTGTCATCTAATACAACAATCATGTCATTGTTTTACACTTGCTTTTAACCTGATGCTCTGCATACAGGTGGCCAGAGCTTTCTCTGTTCCTCATTTTGTGGGCAAGTTGTGGCATCCCTAGGCATCAGTGGTGGTCCTGGTGAAATACAGTTGTTTCCCAACAGTTATTGTGGCTTCTGTGGTAACAAATAATTCAGAAAAAAAGCCTTATCTTTAAGGATAGAGTTTACTTTGTTCAGGCTTGCCAGGTGGGACACATGCAGTTCTCTGATGTTCAATTTTGACTCATCTACAGCTACTTTTTGTCTCTGCGGGCACTGGAAGAATGTATGGAGGAGATTTCAGTATACAACTGGAACAAAAAATCTCACCTTCCTGACATGATTTACTTTCTCCTCACAGCTTGGAAGCATCCCTTTGGTTTGACTGCTATGTGAGTGTCTCCTACGTTGATCATGCTGCTTCCCAGCCTGCACAGTGTACCCAGCTCTGCTCTGCTCAGACCATCCTGCACGCCTGGTCCCACTTCCAGCAGCTTTCTGGACGTGCCTTCTGTTGGCCTCCAGCCTGCTTGGTGTGTCACACTGTACAACAGATGCAGCACACAGGTGAAGCAGAAAGTGTTTACTTTCTCTTTCCACGCTTTGGCTGCCAGTCAGGTGTATTGAGCAACCAGACTTGCAGTGAACACCTTGTTCCTTAAATTCCCCTTTCCCAGGCAGCATTTCTGGGACTGTCACAGCAGCAGCTCACTGCTACCTTCTTGTCCCTCAGTTCTCTTTGTTCATGAACAAAAAATCTTCACCAGAATCTGTTTTCTCTGCAACAGGACCTTGTTCAGCTGACTGCACAGTGACCTGGCACTGCTTCTGATAACAGCCCAAACAGACACATACCCTCATCTCCCTAACAGTGCTGGGTCTGTAAAAGGCTCTGCTAACTCTTATTCTCCCTTAATGGTGTCTCCCAGGTGACCTTTTCCCACGTGGTTTCACAAGGATGAGGTTTCCCCTCTGCACCTAGAGATGTTCTGCCTGCCTTACCACTGGTTGTGATCATCACCACGGGCATGGTCTGCAGCTTGTGCTGGCTGTGGTTTCTGCCCAGGTGCTTTCCTGCCCAGAGCAGCAGCAGATACTTGTCTGTTTGGTGTCCCTATGGAGTGGCCCAGTGGCTGTTCCATCTCCTCTTCACTCATTGCCTGTTTCTATTTCTCCTGGGGCTTTATCTCCACATGCTTGGCTTCTTAGTAAATTCTCACTTCCTCTTCTACTTCTCCCTCTCATTTGGGTTTATGTTTAACTTCCTGATTTCTGGAAGAGGGAGTTGATACTTGGCTGGAAAGAGGCCAGGAGGGAACTGGAGGTAGTACCTGTATGGACCAGCTGGAGAAGAATTCAGTTCATCAAAGGGACAACAAGGCAATGAGTGACAGAGTTGCCACTTCCAGAGGGGTAGAGCAACACAACAAGGATCTCCCCATCCCTTCAACCTAATCTTCTGTAAGTCAGATGCATCCCTCAGCAAATGTACTTATTAAACTATAATTAATGACATCTTGGTGGTTTGGAGGGCACTGTCCCATCCAGCCCACTCACTGCAACGTAATGATAATTTTGACTTTACTGATTATCTTTAACAACACCAATTACTGGTCAGGGTCAGCAGCATTGCTTAAAATGATAAAAAAGTTGATATACCTTCACTCTTTCTCTCCTTTCAGGGAGAAGAGAAAAGCAAGCCCTTCATTAAAGTGCTAAAGACCACTTTAATGGTAAAGAAAGAGCAGCAGAAGAAATGGGGTGAGCTGAATCTGGACTAACTCAGATGGGAGCTCAGGTGATATTTGCAGCTGTAGCCATGGGTAGTTTGCACCAGTATGTTCCCCATTCCTCCAAGGTCTTCAGTGTACCTGCACTACAAGGGTTCTTAACCTGTTCCAACTCTTTCTTAAATTATTTTAGTTTCTGCCTGCAAATTACTGAATTCTAGTGTAATTGATTTAAGGAAGGGTTAAATTGGGTTAAGTACATCTCTATTATGTACTCTTACTGCTTTAATTAGGTCAATTTAAAATCAATTTAGAAAAGTTGCACCGACTGGTTTAGTTAATGTAGATCAGAGTCCAGATAGGATGAAAGAGCAAAATAATTCATTCAGTCATTGATTCATCATTTTTTTATAGCCAGATATCAGATGGTCTAAATTTATGGTTTGGTTAAGCCCAGCTGTGCTGGAGCATACATATGTGCTGGGAATTTAATAAGCTGAATTTGAAACCAGCTTTTTCCACCATGTGCCTTGAACTACAGCCTGGCTGGGTTTGGTCTCCTTGTTTCTGAGGGGAAGCTTGCTGGAGGTGTTGCCAGCAGAGTCAGCAGCCTTAGCACCAGCCTGTAACTCTGCACAGCCCCCAGCTGGCTCCACCAGGACACTTGTTGAAGCAAGAACCACCCTGCTTCGTACACTGCCAACAGCCTGATGGCACAGTTACTTGGTGAGGGTCAGACCTGAAGCCTAAAGCAGCCTTATGGCCTTTGAGAAGGGGATGTAGAGGAAAGCACTTCCAGAATCACCTGCCCTGCACTGGATGCTGGTGGATCCAGAGGCAGGGAGGACCATCACATGGTGCTTACTCTAAATTCAGCTCTCCACTGCAGGGGATAACCCAGCACTCCAACCATGAAACCTAAATAGGAAGGATAATAGTTCAGACCAAAGGAAAGGGAGAGCCCATTTGTTCCACCTTCTGCCTCAAGCCAGGACTAACTATGGCAATGGCATTTCTTATTAGCTAAACCTGCCAGGGAGCAGATGAAGGTGATGGAAAAGAGAAGCTGTGAGGACCACTTGGCAGAAACTCTGAGGCTTTTATCTCCCAACCCAGTAGTCTGGACAAAGAAGTCAGTGAAATAATAGGCTGCACTTAATCCTGGGGCAAGGCAAAATTAGAGGGGCAGGCTCAGAAAACCAGGAAAACCCCATGGCTGGCTACAAGGGTCTGTAGCATGGTCACGTTCCCCAGAAACAGAAAGGGAGACCAAGGCAGTGCATCACAGCACAGAGACATCCTTCTGAAAGCTCATCTTCCCCCAGGGCTGTAGCAGTTTGGGAGGCAAAACCACTGAGCAAAGATACAGTTCCTTGTGTTTCAACAATTTTGGCCACTGTCTTTGTGGCCAAAGACTAAAAAAGATAAAGAAAACATTGAAACAACCTCATGACTTAAAAGATTTGGGGTTTTTGTGGTGGTACAAGGCACAGGGACTGCATTTGGCTTGGTTATGGTATGGCAGGAGCAGCTCCCTGACACCACTGTTGTGCAGATGATGTTGTGCAGTGTTATAAAATGGAAACTCTTGTTGGTGTGTATTGGGTGAAATGATATTGCTCTGAATCAGTTAATTGTGCCAGCATCAAACAATTGTAAAATGCCACCATAAAATCAGCCTGATGTCTCCTCACCACAGCTTCAAACAGCCACACACAACCAGCTCAGGCACAGGTTTTCATCTGGCAACACCAGAAAAATACCTACACTGGATCTAGTCAGAAATGTCCATAGCCCAGTATAACTTTCCAACAGCACCACTGAAAAACAGGGCAGGGTGAGGGTGATCCTTTCTCTGTTATTATTTCCCAGACCTTGGCCATAAGTGATGGAAGGATTTCCTGAAGCAGAGGCTGAGGTGACCAGGCCTGTGGGCCCCAGAGCTCCTGAGGGCCCTGCCCTCTATGAACTGGCCTAATCTCTTCTTAAACCCCTTCAGAATTCTCATCACTGACAGATCCTGTGGCAAGGATTTCCTTGGTTTAATGGTTGCTGGGTGTGAAATAGTTTATTTTTATGTGAGTAAAGCTGTTTCTTGCCAACATCCTCCAAAGGCAAAGCCTGCAGTGTCTGGGTGAGAGCCCTGGTGCTGCTACAGGGGTGGAGGATGTTCAAACAGCAAGGATCAAGTTCCATGTGCTCAGCAGCTGTTAAAAAATCTGTGTGGGAAAGGAATGGGAATTTGGGAAAGCATTCACCTGACACTTGGGCCAAAGTACGAATGAGCTGCAGGGGAAGTGAGAGGTTGCTGCCATGGTGCACCCATCTGCCTCAGGCTGGGCATTTCATATCAAACCTGGAATTGGGGAGGGAAGCCAGAATATTCCAGGTCAAATTTTGCATGATTTTTCAGGTGTGTGTTTCTCCATTGAATGCAGATACACTGGAGAAGGAGCCTTTCCTTATACATAGTCAATAATTAAACATTACCCCAGAACTGGTGATTTTGAATTCTCAGCCAAATAAGTGTTTGGGAAAAATACTCTGGGTGATTTTATCTCTCCTCTCTTGGTGGTTGGATCATCTTGTTCTTCACACCCAGCCAAACTTTCCAGCTGCAGCATTTAAACCTCATCATGAATCACATTTTCCATAGCTTCCCGTCACTCAGATGTGTCCTTTCCAATGCAAAGCTCTGGTTTTCCATCCTTAGCAGAGCCAGAAAAGCCACAGCATTAGACTCTCCCAGGAAATTCCTCCTTTGACCCTTAGTCAAACTGGATTTAAAGACATCCACAGTGCCATGAGGAAATCAGTCTCAGGAGCTTCACAACTGCTCATTCCCAGACTTGCAAAGGCACCATGAATAAACTGTCTTGCTGCACACAGTGTCAAAGCAATTGAGCTGACAGGTGTTCAGGCAAATTTCAAGATTATTTGCATAGAGTTATTGGTCTGCAAAGAAATCACTCTGATTAACTTTTTCATTACTGGCAAGTCTTTTATTTATTTGTATTTATATGCATAATTGTATGCATGCTCAGAGCTGTACAGTTTGTTTGAAGCTGGATTGCTGGGTCCAATGCTTCTATTCTGATTTCCTCAGGAATATTATTTGCATCTCAATCTTTCACAAAAAGTTGAAGTGATGCATCAAAAAAATATGTATATTGACATATATGTATATATACACACATACATACATTTAGACCGTAATTTGGAGATAACCTGTTGTGCTTTTGCTAACAAAAAGGGACCACATTGAAAATTTTAAAGTAATTAATTTTAAAAGAGGAAGGATCCATGAGAACAAAGTGTCTCATCTAAGAGCCATAACAAAGGGTTTGTGTCTCAGCTTTGGGGCAGGACTTTTAAAAATAGCACTATGCAGTACAAATAGCCCATCATTGTCCTCACTGTGTCCCTAAGCCTGAGTGCAAACTGCCTGATGTTTCAGAGCTGGCACTTGGCAGAATCCAACCATAAAGTGTCCCTGGAGAAATTCTCAGCTGCTTCCTATCTCTCCTACCTGCTGCCTGGGGAAAAACTTGGGAGCACAGCATGATGGAGAGCAAGTAAACAGGTTGGAATAGGAAGTGGAAGCAAAGTGCTAGCTTTGTGAAATTAGGGACTTCTCCTGAGAAGTGAGAATATGACCTGCCTCCTCATTTGTCATTTATTGTCAGCTTTGCATGCAATATTTAATTGAATGTCAGCTACTGGCAGTGTCCCCATTGATAGGACAAGGGGTAATGGTAATTGTTTTAAACTAAAAGAGGGTCAATTTGCATTAGATGTAAGGAAGAAGTTTTTTACAATGAAGGTGGTAAAACCCTGACACAGGTGGCCAAGAAAGGTGGTGGATGCCCTATCCTCAGAAACATTCAAGGCCAGATGGGACAGGGCTCTGAGCACCCTGACCTAGCTGAGAATGTCCCTGCTTATTGTGGGGTTTGGACCAGGTAACCTTTAATGGTCCCTTCCAACCCAAATCTTCCCACGATTCTGGGATTCTTTTTCATGAGCTGTGCTGGGAAGGAGTAGGTTTTAAATAAAACTGTGGAGTCCCTCTCCAAGGAAGCCTGCCACACATGGGGACATCTCACAGCCACTGTGAGGGTGTGACCAGCACTGGGGTGCTGCTGTCCTGCACACACCTCCACAGAGGGGAAGAGAAGAAGCAGCTCTGCTGCCCTCCTGCCCTTTGCTTTGCTCAGTTGGCACACACTGCTTGCAAAGCAAGGTGGTGGGTTTAGCTCTGATATCCCCCTGCTCACTGCAGCTGGGTTTAGCAGGGTGAAATCCTGCCTAAGGCACAACTGAAAAAATATTTTTGAATAATATATATATATACATATATATTATATTATAAGTATAAAGGTTAACACAGCTGCTTGTATCAGGATCCAGACCAGCAGTGAGGAAATGGGAGAAGAAAGCCCTTTCTGCTCTTTACTGAGAAAGGTACTCTCCTGCCCTTCTGCTTCCCCTTCTTCCTCCCTGCTGAGCACCACCCATGCTGTGGCCTAACTCAGCTCTGGCATTTAAGCTCTGGATTAAGCCAGTATCAAATCCTCATCCTATCTTTCCTTTTTTTTTTTTTTTTTTTTTTTTTTTTTTTTTTTAAAAAAAACCCTTTCCCAGTTNTGATTTGTCTTCAAAAACAGCCTCTGCAAGCCCTGTCCTGTCCCCAGTCCTGGCATGTTTTAGGCCTAGGAGATGATTTCAGACAGCTCTGACAAAGGACTGGAGGTTTGGGGGGTTAATTAATGAAAAACAGTGAGGGCCAAATCAGCAGCAGGACAATCAGCTGCACATCTTTGATATCCTCAGCATGTGTTGACTCACAGCCCAGAAATGGGAGACAGACACCACAGAGGGTGATGCCTGAGTCATGGCTAACATGCTGAGAGGTGGTGGGAAGGTTGGGGTTGCAGCCAGAAGTGTTTCAAGGGGGACACTAGAGAAGGTGCAGAGGCAGCAGGACTGAGGGTCATTGGGAATTCAGGACATCTCAGCCTTTGCTGACCCCTCTCTGGCTGATGCTGTGGAGAGCTGTGTTGACTGCCAGCCCTCTCTGATGTTACCAAGGTAAATCCCACGTATTGATTTATCCCAGACAGTAAAACCTCACCTCTGGGTCTTGCTTTTTGTTCTAGAAAGTAATAATTAACTCTCTCAACTCACACTGGGTACAAAGGCCTGGCCATTTTGGGCTGGGGAAGCCAGGCTCACCCAGCAAGTGCTGGGAGGGAGTTTGGAGAGGATGGACATCGACCTTCTTCACCATGATGAGCCAGCGTTTGCCATTCACATCTTTAGCAGCAGATTTTCCAAGCAAGGAAAAAAGTAATCCTTACCTGGGAAAGGCACCTTCCTGGCAGCTCCCACCAAGCCAGAAGAGTGGAGGACAAGGTGGGGTGGCTGAGGAAGGCAGTGGGTGGCAAAAACTCTTTGTCAAAACTGTCAGCAGGAGGTTGTTGGCCACAAAAGTGGCTCAGGACACAGTCTCCCTCATATACCCATGGCTACAAACCCACTTGATGGTTTGATCTTTTGTGTTTTGAAGGCCTGTGGTATCTGGATTTCCATCTTTCCATTGAAAAGAGGTTTTCTGATTTGCCTATCAGAAACTCAGATCATTAGTTCTTCTGTTCATTCACCTGTGTCCTTTTCAATCTTCCAAGGTATTTACTACTAATTAAGTGAGGTATTTGCTTCTTTTTTATTATTAATGATCCCAGATACTCATATTCTGAGGCTACCTGATACCATAAGATTTCTTAAAGGTAACATCTTTTGAGTTTGTTTTCTGCCCTTAATGATCTGTGTTCCTATGATGAAGTCCTTAATGGTAACCATCACAGTACTAAACTTCTTTCCAAAAAAAAGAATCCCAAATGTTTTCAAGGAATTAAAACTCTGAGAGAATTCCCCCAACACCACATGACATAAAAGACTGTTACCACCACAAGAGTCATCTAAACTGAAAAAAAATAAAGGTCAAGGATTGCAATTAATGATCTTGGAGGTCTTTTCCAACCTAAATGATTCTATGATTCATTTTGAACATTTCCTTTAAAAGAATACCCATGAATCCCAGGAGGATAAAATATTTGCCTCACATGGCTTTGTAGGACTGTGTGGAATTAAACCCAGCTGCCAACTTAGAGCCACAGTCAGAGGGGCCCTGGGAAACACAGACCCCAGGCCTGTAATGTTGGGGTTAGCTGCAATGGATGAATCCCAGCCTGGCTTTACACTCCATGGCCTGACCAGGTGCATGTGCCACTGGTCATTCATTCTCCATGCAGGTCTCCCATTTCATCCCAAAATGAATGACAGGACTCAGTCTCGTAACTAGCTTAGTGTGAAAACAGTTTGGTATGACAGATGCTGGCAGGAAACAGAAAAAAGAAAAACCAAACCAATTTCAGTTCCTTGAATTTGACACAAAGGAAGGGAGGGACAGGTTTCAGTGTTGATAAGAGAGGGGGAAGCTTTTGGGCAGCACAAGGGGAAGGCAGCAGTGACCTGTGCCCTCCCTGGCAGCAGCACAGGGCACAACGCTTCCCCTGCCCAGAGCACCAGCCCCAGCAGCAGCCTGGACAGGCCAGCATGAATCACAGGAGTGGTAACCCCACCATGGCCTTCTGGAAAGGATTATCACCACCAAGCAAGGGCGAGGCTTTTGGGAAACTGGGGTGCCAGGAATACAGCAGGGAAATGCAGTTAAGCTGGACATGGTTAAGTTTGACCTGGCTGGAGATTGAGCTGCAAGAGCTGTTTGTGCAAGCCAAAGCCACACCTATGAAACCTCTGTAAGAGGAAGGTAATGCTGAGAGACTGTAAAAGCACTGCCTGGAGAGGATTTGGCTTCCAGGGGCCAACAGAGAGACCTGAAGCCACTTGGTGGCAAAGAGCTGGGTCAATGAGAGCCCTGTGGTGAAGGTAAAGGGGTAGATCCTCTCTGTGCTCCCACCACATGCTTTGTGTCACCCAGCTGCTGCTGGCCTGTTCAGCTGAGCACATCCATGGGCATGATCTGTCTCTGATCATGGTCTGGGTGTACCAGAGATAGCTGAGCAGATCTGCAGCATGGTGGGTGGAGGTGTGGAAGCATCAGCACCTTAAAGAGCTGTTTCAGCAGCTCTTTCCTCCCCAGAGCTCTGGACCAGCCCAAAAACATGAAGCAAAGCCAAAAGCTTCTACCTGAGCTTCAGTTACTGTAAAATTACATTAATTTGTCCCCAGTGCTGGTGTTTATGCAAAGAGGGGATGAAATCGGCCCTTCCTGCTGCTGCCCCTCTTGGTACCAGTCTGGGTCCAGCCTCAAACTCCTGCCTGAGCTTTGCAAAAGCAGTAATTCAGATTCTGCTGTCTTTCCACTCCTGTAAAATCCAGTTCTGTAGCTTAACTCAAAATTAAAGATCCATTAAGTCACAGTTGATTTCTATGGCAGGTTGAGAGCACTGCTCTGGTTTGTAGCCCTATTTACACTTAGGAGGCTACTGGGGCTAAAATGCACCTCAAATTCTGCATCTTCCAGAAATAACCCAGGCTCCCAGGCAGAACAAATACAGTATAACAGAAAGCAGAAGAACTCAAAATGTTGCACAGAGCATTGACTTTTTTTTTTTTTTTTTTAAAGGGACAGCCCTGGGAGTTTTCTGGAGAGCTGTTGTGCTGCCAGCATACAATTTGTTCTACTTACCCTTTTGGTTTTAATGTCCCATTAATAATGCATCTCTGTATTTATTGCAGTTTGCATTACTGTTCCACTGTTACTTCTTGATCACTCGTTATTCTGTCTGTAGTGCCAGGCAGGGCTCCAAAACCCAAACAACAGCAGCAGTGTTACTACAGACCAAGCCATGAGCCCCACCAGACCCAAAGCAGCTCCACTGAGGGGGATCATTTATCTTCCCAAAGCTGGCAGGGCATGCTGCACCTAGGAAAACAGGAACAGCTCTACATCCTCTCCATCTCTGTGATCAGACCTAGAACTTTTCCAGGGCAGTCTGGACAGTCAGCTCTGTCGAGGGATCTAAGCCAGGAAACTGTAAAACATCATTAATGAGCAGCTTGCTTAATCCTGGCTGTGTGGCATCCAGTGTAACAGGAGCAGGAACAGACTGTGGGGATGGCTCTGGCTGACAGCTCAGCTCAGCAGTGCAGGCCTCCATGGAGGATGCTCCAGTGATGCCTCCCTGATCAATTTTGCATTCTGAAAAATGCTGCTTAGCTGCCCTTTGACCTTGCAGCCAGCGGAGCTCTGTAGGTACCTTCATTTCCCACCCTACAGCCCTCTGAGCACCCCATTACACCCCCGTGGATCTCCACCTCAGCCTCCAGGACTGGATATCACAGTACTGGTGTTCAGTTCCCACTGGGAGCATCTTCAGGCCTCCTCAAACCTGTATTGCTCTGTAAATCAGAATTAATGTAGAAAGGCAATGCTGAAGGAGCTGGGGGGTTGCCTCACAGGGGAGTTAAGAGTGCTCACAGGGCTTCATAACTCTCTTTTCCCTGAGGACTTACAACCTTTCTCATCACAGGAAAATGCCTTAAATCCTGGAAAAGACCTAACTGCAATACGTTTTGAGGCAGGATTTCTCTCCGCCCTCCTGCATGAGGCTGCACAAACACAAGGAGAAAGGTTTCTCTGGTCTTCCAAGAAAGCCCTAGCTTTACCCTCTTGTCCTGTGGGAATGGAGCTGACCTCCTTCTGCCCTTGTCCCTGTGAACAGCATGTTATTTCCAGCAGCAGCAAGGAGTTTTGGAGCAAGAAAATGGAAATTTTCCTGTGGTGGTGGTCAGTGCACTCAGGAGGGGGGTTTGAAGCCCCTCAGGGCACTGCAGAGAGCCCAGAGCAGGGCTCCTGTGTTCTCCTCAGTGACTGCCTGGGCTCACAGGCATGACCAGACACAGGTCTCTTCCCTGGGTGCACTGTCAAAGAACTTACCTTTGCTCTCTTTTATTTCTATTATGCACAAAACAAAGCAAAATTCAGGGGTCTTTAGGTTGAAGCATCATCCATGTTACATAAAACAGCAAAGCAGGGACTGATGAGGCACAAAGTTCCTGCTGTTCCCTTCTGCCTGAGGGAGTGGTTGCCATGCAGGAAGCTGTGGGAAGCAAAGCTCATTCTCCCCCACCCCAGAGCAGTCATCTTCACACCTTCACATCCACCCAAAGATCAAGACTGCCCCATTCAGCACCAAAACCTTAAAACACTTTCTGGATCTCAGCCCTTGAAGGCGGCAGTCCTCACAAGTTCTCCCATCTGACCTAATCCCAGAAAAAGATTTGTGTCCTGGCTTCATCTGCCTGCTGCCAGCCACGTCCTGGAGCACGGCCTGGTCACCACAACCTGACCTTGTGGGAAGTGTCCCTGAGCTGCCACATGCTCTCCCCCTTGCCAAATTCCTCAGCAGATGAGGCTGCTCCCAGATTTCAGCACTCACTGGCAAGCGTCAAGTGGTTTGTCCAGCAAGGCTCAGAGTGATTAAAGATCTCTGGGAGCTGTGTTGTGGCCACTGCCTGGTTACTGACCTACACAAGCACAGCAACATGGGAACCACTGACCTGGGAAAACAAACTTTTCTGCTCCCTGTCTTCTAATATTTAGCTTTGCTTTTTGAGATGAAAGAATAACCAATTCCTGTTTGTATGCATTGCCCAATTTAGGAGTTTTAATCATTTACTGAGAAAAACAAGCCTTCTATTATGATTTATTGGACTTGAACATAGCTTGCATTCCAACTCTTGAGCAAATAGAAGCTGATTCACTGTTACCAACACACTGAAAACATTTGTTATCTCTGTCTTGAAGGTAACAAATCTGCATCATCAAGTGGGTGTGAACCACAGAATCGTTTGGGTTGGGAGGATCCTTAAAGCTCATGTCACTCCAACCCTTTGCCATGGGCAGGGACACCTTCCACTAGACCAGGTTGCTCAGAGCCCCATCCAGCCTGGCCTTGAGCATTTCCAGGGATGGGGCAGCCACAGCTTCTCTGGACAGCCTGGTCCAGTGTTTCACCACCTCCACAGGGAATTTCTCTCTTACATTTAATGTAAATCTCTTTTAGTTTAAAACTGTGCCCTTTTATCCCATCTCTTGTTTGCCCAAACATCACTCTCCCTTATTTATACCCCCTGTTAAGTGCTGGAAGGCTGCTATAAGGTCTCCCCAAAGCTACCTCCTCTACAGACTAACAGTCCCAGCTCCCCCAGCCTGTCTTCATAGGACACACAGGCACATCTGTACAAGCAGGATAGAACCCACAGCTTATGCCCTGCTTGCCAAAGCACACGGGACCAGATGAGGATCACGGCTTCCTCTTTCTGGCTGAGTAACTCCAAGTTTTCCTAATTATAGCTTTCAAAAATTCTCTTCCCCAGCTTTCATATTTTCATACACTCACCAGCCCATCCCTGGAGTGCACATTTAGTCAAGCTTACACCCTGTAGTTTTCCAGACAGATCGACCACTATTATTAATGGACATAAAGAAAGGGAGAAAATTTGGAAGTTGCTTTTTCTTCTCTCATTCCTTCTGTGTTTCCTCAGCACTGGGATAGCCTGGCACCCTGAAGTGCAGCAGACAGCTAAGAGAAGGGATGGTTCCCTTCTTCCAGCCTTTCAATCATGATCTCCTCCTCTCTACAAAATCTCATCTACTGCTCACTCTTTGGGGTCCTTTATGCCAAAAGTGATTCTCATTTGTCTGTTGCAAATAAGCACAAAGCAGCAAGAGCCCCAGCCATTGCTGCAGCCTTTTTCCACAGTTTGGGGGTAGGTAGTTCACACTTCCTCAAAAAGCACTGTACAGTGAGAGCAATGAGTGCAAGGAGGAAAATAGACACTTTAAAATAAAAAATCTAGATGCAACAGAGGTTCATGGGATGAGAAAAGAAAGTTTCCTAACCACATGAAGCAGGACTTTCTTCTAGCTGTTTTCTGCACACACTGAATTCTAAGCAAATTGAAATTCCTTTCTCAGAGAGGGCAGTTTAGATGATCCCCAAGCCAATCTGCCCACACCAGGGATTAAGAGCAATTGCTACCTCAGCTGCTTCTCCTTCACAGCATAAAATAAGCCCATTTATGTACCAAAATATGTACCTTTCTCCAGCCTTGGAGATACGGCGTCTCATCTGAGATCAGGTTTCTCCCCTATCACTTTTGTCCATGAACAGGAACAGCCACCTACTTCCTTTTTCTATCTAAGATACTGTGTTTGAGACTTTCTACAGTGCCAATTCTTTCAGTACAATCAGAATCAGGTTTTGGATCCTGGTCTATGCCAATATTTCAGTACAATCAGAATCAGGTTTTGGATCCTGGTCTATGCCAATATTTTAAAAGCAATTCAACATTGAAAGGGGAAGTTGGATCATCCTGCCATAGCATGAGCCCATTTTCCAAATGGCTCTAGCTAAAGAATTATCAGTATTACTGGGAGCAGCACTAACCACTTCACTTGAATGAATGAGTTATTTAGATCAAACTGTTTTGAGCACCAAGGGATGCCACATCTTCAGACAGGAAATGTGGCATAGATGCTCTTCACTGCAGGACTGTGAACAAGTCTCGTGGATCCCTCAACAAACAGTCTGTACCAGTACAGATGTAACCTGGAAGTCAAAGCCTTTTTGTACAATGTTTGTTCTTTCCCATCTCTTTGCTAAACTGTACCCAACTGAGTCTCTCATGATTCTTTGCTGAATGATGTTTTTGACAGCTACAAAGCAGGTGCTAAGACTGGAGAAAGACACAAGGAAATCTTTCACAGGGATTTCCGAAGTGAAACTGGACACCTGCTGAGTTAACGCATTTGTTAAGCTTCAGTGCAATTGGCAGGACATGTGACACAGCTCTAAGGGGCCGAGGCAGCACAGAGTCAGTCAAGAGACTCCACAGAGGCTCTTTCACAATCCCAAATCAACATGTCCCACTAGCTGATCTGATCCCCCTCAGTGCAGCCCCAGTGGAAGGGCCTTCCTCTGCTCTGGCACTCTCACTGGTGCAGAGGTACCAGTGAGAATAATCAGGCACTGAGATCTGTTAGAAAACTTGCCTAGATGGCAGTGAGCAAACTCCAAAGAGCTTTAACTACTTGTGTGCAGTGCATCCTGGTTAAAACAGAATATATAAATGAGTCTGATTTCTGAGGAGTGGCAAACAGCTCTGGGTCACATGATTTTAACAGCCAGCAGAGTCAAAAGTGAACTCCCCTTGGTAACACAACCACATAATATGGCATTCAGAATATTTCTTTGCAGTATCTTTTATTAAACATCCTCTTTGATACAGAATATTTAAGCAAAAATAGATTACAATCTCTGTTTTGGTAATTCTTAGAGGAGTCTTTTGCATAGTCACTCCTACAGTAGCTCATGTTGGCATTTAAGGAATAAATCTTTAGCAAAAATCAAATCTCTCACTGTGCGAGATCCATTCTACCCAAAGAAACTAAAAGAGCATTGGAAAATGCCTATAGAAACTGTGAAAACTCTGAATTCCACTCTTCAGCTAAAAGAAATTTAAGAACTGTGTCACAGACACATTATTCTTATTAAATGAAGCAGCAGAATAGGAAAATGCATCCTCTGAAGTTTATACAAGTTCATGTCAGTGCACCCAAGGGCAGCAAAAAAAGAGGAAATGCCTCGAGCACAGATGCTCCAATGCAGTGTGGAGGTTCAGCACAGCAGTGCCCAGCTCCAGCTGCCAGTCTGGAATGCTATTCCCAGTACTGGAAATGTGTCCCGTTAATGACCACGTGGCATCTGGCACTACCCACCCCGATGGGATTCTGCCCCACAAAAGTCAGACAGCATAAACAGATTCTGCTTTCACTTCTGCCTGCCAGAACAGCTGCACAGCCTGAGACCCAGACTGACTCCTGCATTTTATTCTTTTCTGTGTAAACAAACAATCTCATTTTTTACATTGATGAACTGTAAATAAGTGTTTCTTTGGATCAAAAGATAGCTCCTCTACTCATTAAATAGATAAGGCCCATTGGGTATCCAGATAAAGAAACCCACTGGCACAGGAAAGGCATCTGGAGACACAGCACATGCCCTCACTGCGTAGCTGTGGAGCACGTGCAGCTCTCATGATGAACATTTCAACCAGATCCTTAAGTTACCACCAGAACTTTATGTCAGGGGCTGCTTGAGGTCAAACAAGCCAGTCCCTCCTTTGACAACTTTCCCAACCACCAGGCAGGCCGAAGGGGATCGCAGCTCATCGTGGGCACCTGCAACAGAATTCAAACAAAATCCTGTCAGGAGGGTCCCAAAGGTTTCTCCAAGGTCCGTGCTGGAAAGAAATCATTTTGGTTTATGTGCAAGAAGCCATCTGGTTCAGCACCCCCAGGTTCAGAAAGGTTCTGCCACCTGCTGTTCACACTGAATTGGGATTTCTGGGAGTTTAGAGGCCAGAACTCTTTCTAACCCTCCTGCAGCAACTATTATCTCATCCCCATCTTTGGTCCAAGCAAATAATTAGGCCACGCACCACTAAAATCTCCTGACTCCACATGGCAAGAAAAAACAGTCTGAATTGTAAGAGAACACAGATTTGACCTTCCAGTGAACACATCCGGGTGACTAAATAGATCACTAAAAAATACATGTGAGGCAAAACCAGAAACATTCCCTTGTCACTGCTGCCTTTTTCCTTTGTTAGCATGAATCCTTTTGATGTGTATTTTAAATCCCTCTGGCTAGATATGAAGAGAACTTTTCACTGGAGAGACATTCCATGAATTCCTCTGATTTTGTGGTTACTCACTGTAGCGAAATAGTGTCACAGAAATTTGGAAGCACTCCAGATGACATGTCTGGCTGGGATTGTTTTACTTCCACTGTTTTTGTAAGCACTCAGGCTGTTTTTCATTCATTCCTAACTACAGCAAGCTGAAAGTTTATCATTAGAGCAGTAGGAAATTGGAAATAAAATTGTTAAACTTCTGCTAAGTTTGGTTCTTTCTTCCACTGAGCAAAATGTACTCAACTTTGCATCATGCAGAGGGTGGGGGCAGGAACATACACAGCACTGTGTAGGGCATGTGCTCACTGCTCTGATCTCAGCCACAGCTGGATAATTAAATAGCTGCTCCTAAATGTGTGTCAGCTGAAGGAAAAAAAAAGCCCCTTTGTTAGATCATTAAACAGGACAGTCGTGCTGCCCTGTTTGCTCATGTGATGTGAACAAAGAGTCATTCTCTGAGCAAACAGCCCAGGGGATCTCCCTGCTGATGCAGTCTGCTCCCTGCACAAGGAGCCCTGCTGAGCAGCCTGTGCTCCAGCAGCCCTGCTCACCTCAGTCCTCACAAACCTCCTCCTTTCCCTCCTGCTGCTCAGGGCTCCTCTCCTTCCTACTGCTCAGGGCATCAGCCCCAGGCACCCTCGCAGTGTCTCTTGAACTATACAGCCAAGTTATCAGTTACATTAAAGCAAATTAGATGCAGGCTGCTGCAATCCCCATTATGCCTGATTTCCAGCGTGGTGAAATCATTAACTCCCTCTGCTTGTAATCAGTGCAGTTCCTGCCAAGCCACCCTGCCCTTCTGTCAGCGTGCACTGAATGTCTTTATTCATAATATTATCCATACATTACATTTCACTTGGCAAAAAACTCCTCTGATTTAATTTCTAAGTCAGTATCTTATACAACAAAAATCCAGAGGGTGAAACTGGGTGAGCAGCATCCTCTTCTCTTTAATTTCACCCTGGATTTACACTTCTCCGTCACAATTTTCAGATTAATTAAGTCAATCGTAACCACTGGTATTAAAACCCAATCTTCCTTCCCAGAAAAGGTATAAAACAGCATTAGCAAAAAGGAATTCAGTGATAAAAGTATTTCTGATGTCAGTGCAAGGCAGTTTAAGACAGGAGCTGAAGAGATCCTGTTGAGAGCTCTCCCCATTTCTGTTAGGACACAGCACAGCAGCATCTGCAAAGCAAGCACCTGACTGGCAAGTGACAGAAACCAAGTTTATTTGCAAAAGGGATATGTAATTAGTATCCAAAGGCTGAGATCACAAAAGCTGACAAATGACAGACTTAAAGCATGAGGTTTTTTTGATAGAAGGCCTTAAATGTAGATGGCTAGTGCTGCTCCAAACATCCTAAATGATCCACACAGCCATGTGATCTCTAAACCTTCCAGAGAGGCAACCAGAGGGCAGAAGGATACTCTTGGGAATCTCAAATGGCAGCAGAAATCTACCATTAGACAAATGAGTCTGACTCTTTGTCTGTGTTTGAGGGGAAAAAAATCAAAGATAAAGTGCTAAATCAGAGTAACAGCCAGGTCTGTTCTCAAAATAAAATTCTGAATAGCAAAGCTGGAAAAGATATGGAAGTTATAACATGGGCACAAAAACAAAGCAGAGGAGACAATTTCAATAGTAGAGACAGAAAAAGGCAGGTTTAGTAGTCTGTTATAAAGCTTAGCTGTAACAAATCTTAACAAACTTAAGATTTGTTGTAAAAATGCCCAACTAATTGTTAAAGAAAGAAGTCACAGACCCCACAGATTACATGTGGGAGCTGGCTTTATTTAAGCTGACAGAATTTTACTAAAAACATCTGGAACATTTTCCTAGGCGAGGGCTTATTTAAAATTTCTGCCTCTGGCATTTTTTCTGATGCAATTATGCATTACTCAAAATACTGGAAAGTTATGACAGAAAGCAAGCATATGTGAAATGCTGCAGCAAGAGAGCTCAAACTAAACCATTTACCCATCATTGTTGCATCCTTCAAGAATTTGTAGCTGGTTTCAAACGTCATCTGTTGCAGAGGGGAGGAGTTGGACTGAATTCCAATGCGATTCAGTGGTTTGTAAATTCCTTCAAAACACATGTAATCTGCCACAAGTGAAAGGTGTCGAGGGTCTACCACAATTCCTTAAAACACAAGGAAGACCAATCATCAGAGCATTCAAGGGCTAAGTCTGTGGGGTTTTTTAAACAAATCAGGTCTAAAATAAAGCCTTTGAATCCAACCATCTCTGTTAACATTCTTCTGGCAGAGTGTCTCTGCCTTAACTGCTCCCCTCAAATATCCAAGAGAGGCAGACCTCTAATACAAAACAGTATCTCTCCAAATTGAAATGAAAAGAATGGGAAACTGCAGTGTCAAGAATGCTGTAAGGCAGCAGAGTTTCTCTACATAAAATCAGCAAATGTCTGCACCATCCTTGTTTCCACAGAAGGGGATCACACATCCATCCATGTGGGAGGGACAGAGCTCTGGATTAGCCCCAGAGTCAGAAAGGCTCTGATGTCCTCTGTGCATGACATCAGGCATTCACAGAAAACCCTGTTCAGGCTAAAATAAAAATGTACTTATTCCTAAATAACACTTGTGGACTCAGTGTAATGGGGGTCATTAACAGCTCTGTCAATATTTACTGAGCAGTTCTTGAACAACCTGAAGGTCAGACCATTCTGGGCTGCCAGCTGGCAAATCTGTTTGCTATAACTGCTTGCTAAAATTCCCACTGTATTAATCTTCCCTATTTTCAATAGTTTATTTCATAGCAAGACTCCACTCCAGTCAGTGCCTATGAAGTCATGCAGCCTCCCCTGGCTGGGCTCTCTGAATTTCTATCTGAGAGAACATTCAGACAATGTAGTGCAGCTATTTTAGGACAGATATAAAAACTCAGGAGCCTAGGTTCCCATCATTAAAAAGGCAAAGTGAGGCAAGGTTGATCCTCTTCTCAGAGCCACTGTACAAGTCTAACAGTTGGCTTCCTCAGACATTAATAATTAATTGGTCTGAAACTTGCAGCTTGCAAAATATATACCAGAATAGAAGAACTCTGTGAAGGGGTAATAAATTCAACCTCACCTATTTCCTACTGATTAAAAGAAACCTAATAATTAACTAGCAAGGTCTTCACAGAAGATTCTAAAATCATTAAAACAATGAAAACCTGTAACCTAAAAATTAGCACATAAACGAAAAGATCATGCAAAACCATAATTGAAAGCATGTGGCTGCATTTTCCTATCTTAATGGTATTAAAGACTATAAAAATACAAAGAAATCCTACCATATACAGCAAATACATCTTTTATTTCCTTTATAATCACCCTCAGGGCTGATTCAATTCCATAATTCTTAGCCATGGCATGGATATCATTGCAATAAAGTCTGTTCAGGTCCAAAATCTGAAAGCAGAAAAAACAGAGATACAAGTTAGGACAACAGTTGCTCTGTATTTCTAAATAACTTAAGCTAAGCTAAGATCGCTGTTTTTCCTCCATTTTTCATGAGCTTAAGCAGCCCCAACAGTTACAGAATAACTAGGCAGCAGCCTAGTTGACAAACACAGAGAAAAATGATTCTGAGGATTCGTGTTAAGCAGCATTAAATAGATGAATAGGAGCACTGGAGTTAAAACTTACCACAGGAGAAAATTTACTGAAATCACAAAAAGCAAGCTAACAAAATACACCAGTAAAACAAGTTAAAATCCTCCAAACAACACAATGCAATGCCCAGTGTGTCTCAGACAGCCAGAACTTTTAGCAGAAGAGAAGATGCAGCTTAAAACAATCCTGTATTTGGAGAGCTATGGGCTAGATGGCATAACAGAACTATTCATCTCCAAGCACTGCAATTCATTGAGATGGAAGAACTCCCTCAAGTAACATTTAGAGAGACATGAGAGAGAAGAATGGTGTGAAATCATCTGTCATTAGGCCCTGGCTGCTGCACAAACACTGATTTGCAAGCTGCCCTTGAGAAAAGGCTCTGCTGAGCTCTGAACACATCTGGGGATAAAAAGGAGGAAGACAGTTCAAGAGCTGAAAAGGCTACACATCACCCCTGAGAAATTGAAATGACATCCATCATCCCCCGTCTCCCCCAGAGCACAAAAGAGCATTGAAGCCTGGGATTAGAAATAGATTACACACATCAGAGTATTTGAAGAGCTCTGCCAGGTTTATCCCTTCTGTCTGGAGAACAGATTCCTTCTCTCCCTCCTTGCTGGTGCTTTCATTCAGCAGGCAGCGTGTGACGCCCTTCACCTCGTGGATCACCGTGCTGCGCGCCAGGGACGCCAGCAGGGAGGAGAGGTCAAAGTACACCTTGGTCAGTGGCAGTGCCAAGGAAACCTGATGGGAAAAACCAACACAGTGTGAGGAGGCTTGAACAGCAGGCCCAATAACCAGCACACTTCTTTTCAGGCAAAAAGCAGACAAATGGAATTACCCTCGTTGTGTGTTAAGGAACATAAATGTCTGACTGGAATTAGAGGTGAATGATGGTAATGTGAACTCCCCATCCCAGGACTGTTCATCCACATTGCTTTTGAGGTCTCTGAACTTACAAGGACAGCGCTTTAGGTTGGCTTTTTTTTTAATGGAGTGGGACAGTTATATGCTTGTTGAAGTTTTATTTGGTTTTTAAGACGTTTACATTTTTTTCAACAGTCCAGCCATTGCTTTTATTCATCAAAGGCTACACAGCAGAACATCACACATTAAAAGATTAAAACACAATAAACCTGTCAAGAAATTGTTTTTAGAAAGTTACATGAGATGTTCTGAAAATGAGCAATTACTAAAAATAACATAAAAAATACATTTGTAGTGCCACTTTCTGTATTCATATGGGATTGCTGAAACAGAACATCAGCACTGCACTGAAAAGAACCAATGTTATGGGAGCTACATGCAACCACTGTGCAACCACCCAGAGATGTTCCACCTTACCTCACACCAAAGCTCATTTTCAGTGTCAAAGGTGTAATCCTGTATGGATGGGTGGCTCTCCACAACAGCACTCACTCGCACCTCTGCTGACTGAAGCAATCGATCTTTCCCTTTTTTAGTCTGAGACACAAAGGAAAGATGCTGAGAATCTTCACCCTCTGCTCTGCTCTGATCCTCTTCAGCACCAGGAGTCCCTTCTTCTTTTTCAGATTCAGCCTCTTCATCTTCTGGGTTCTCATTAACGTTTTCTTCCACATTCTCTTCTTCGCTCTCATAATCAACCTGCAAAGAAATAACATTGGGTTTATCTGAGGCAGAACCTGTGCAGAGACACAGCACACCATGAACAGTTTAATTCTGGAATGTTCTTCACTGCTGAGTTGCAAGAATCTTGCCCCTACAGCACAGAGAAAATGCAATTTTGTTGTAAAGAAAACAATACAACAGATTCAACTCAGTCTTTATTTCTTTATAATCTTACCATTACTTCTCAGCACAGTCCAGGATGTTACAGGATGCTGAGACTGTAGCAGAATTTAGTTTGCTTTCCCAAAGAAAGTCCATTTTCTTCCCATAATCCAACTCTGATGATGGGATTCCCTCAGGATTTTCAATTACCCCATCCTCTTGCTGAAATTACAGCACTCCATCTTTTAAGAGCTAATTATGAAGTACTGAACACAGATAAACATGCAGGGAGACTATTTTTTAAGGACCACAGTAAAGTTTTAAAAACAATTAACAGCATGAAATTAGCAAAAGGTAAAGTTAAGGTGAACTTCAGCACAGCCTGATTGCTAGACACATCCACCCAAATGCCTGAAGAACAAAGCTTCAGAAAAGAGCCAAAGGAAAACTCTTCAGCCCAAAGCTGACACTTTCCTGTCTCCTCTCAAGTAGGGTCTGGGTTTTTTCAGCATTTTGTTTCAGTGGAAGTTTTCCTTCCCAAGTCAAACATAGAAGAAATAGGGAACTAAAGAGCAGTGCTGAGCACCTACAAAGTCATTACCTCTTCTTCCTGGTTCTTCCTCCGTTTTGCTTCTGTAGCATCACCATCCCCTTCATCAGCTTCTGCATCTACAATGTTCTCTTCTTCCTCTGCTACAGCTTCCAGACTATTCAGTGTCTGAAAATCCATGACAGACAGATCATAAGGCTGACTGCTAATCAATACCAATAGCATCAAAAGGCTTCAGCCAAACATCTGGAATTTAACAATCTCTTGTTCAATGTTTTACCTTTACAGAAAAAATAACTTCTGTATGTCCATTACTATAAAGAAATGAACTCAAACTCCTGATAACTTCAACATTTAATAAGATGAATGTCTACAAGATGGATAAGCTGTCACTCTGCTTTGACAGTCCTTGATGGGAGAGGAGTGGCAGAAAGAACATGCAAAAGCATTTCAATGAACAAAGGACCTTCCCCAAAGTTTTGACAACCACTGCTCCAACAGGACCCTGATCTGGGAGCAAGAAGAGTGATATGCTTTTGTCCCAAAGAAGCTAAAATGAACTTTTTCAGAGTACAGTCTTAAGCAAATCAGGATTTAATACACAAAAACTTCAATTTTGTTAATTTTATGAGAACACAAAGACAGTTTATGTACAAAGTATTTAAGTAGTAATTTCGTATTCACACATTTTGTGTGCACTGAAACATGTTACACTTTTCCAATTCTGGTTCTCAAGAACAGTGAAAGAAGTGAGGTGTTTTTCAGGTGATATTTTCTCATACCTTGTCTTGGTCATCATCTAAATCCTTCCGAGTTGTCTTCCGAGTGCTGACTTCATTAAAAGATTCCATCTTTGTAGTCTTTCTCTTAATTGCTTCCAGAAGAACTTTAAAGAACCTGACAGAAGAAGCAAGTTAGAATGTCAAAGCTGAGCAGTGTCACATAAAATCTGAAGTTGTCAAAAAATTTATTTATTTTGGTCAACAAGCCAGTCAATTCATAACAGACATTATTCCCTGCTGGATGCAAAAGTACTTCTAGGATTATGCAAATAATTTTTCTCAGCCCTTTCTCATTCATTTAGGAATCAAAAGGTTGGTAAGAGCTCTGTTACTGTCACAGTTGTAGCTGTGTACCCAAAGCATAAAATTATACACTCATCTGGATATAAAATCTGCACATCAAATTGACCTTCAGAAGAGATGGTTCATTACTGGACTTAAATAATAAAATTGTCAATTTTATTCAACACATAAAAGCAACTGTGTAAATTTTTTCTGCACATCTATTGGAACTGTTGCTCTAAAAGCCACACCAGCTGTAATCAACCACATGCAAAGCCCATAAAAAGGCAAAAGAAGAGCAAATATTAATGTATCTGAAAGCAAACTCACCTTGTTTCCATGAAGTGCAAGATCTGCCTGGGCTTCACACACTTCTCCTCTCGGTAATATTCATGGGGCAAGAAATGGAATTTGATTTTGTAGAGGCGATGCTTGTTCAGCTTGTGCTTCACATGCAGGGATTCCTCAATGTCCACTTTCTCCAAGACCTACGAAACATTCCCAAGTAGGAATGTTACTTCTTTGATGAAGACATGTCATTTTTTTCCTGCAGTTCTGGTTTTCACAGGAAACCAGAATCACACAAGGCTAACTGGCAAACTGTTCTGGAGGCTTTGCTCCTGGGCAAAAGGACTGTACCTTACTGCACTTTTGGACTCAGACAATACTGGAAGAACAGCCTCACCCCCCACCCAACTCCTTCACAAGAGATTATCCTTCTCAGGGGGCCTACAGCTTCATTTTACTGACCATGCTCACAGAGCAGGACAGTATTCCAGCACACAGCTAAGTTTTAACCTGATTCTTGCTGCTTTCAAGTCACAAGAGATGAAAAATAGAAGGGGGAGGGCATGTAGGAGAGCACAAGGGTGCACAGCCAGGAAAAGAGGGAACACAGAACACATCCCAGTGCAGTCAATCTCCACAGAGATACATGATTTGCTTCTATTGAGCACAGCCATCTGTGTGAGATTAGGAAGGGGTGGGGGACAGATGAAAAGGTACCTGTCTGAGCTCTATGTCAATCACAGCCAGATTAGCTTGTCTCAAAGACAAAACAGAATCCCTCCAATTCTACAGACAGAGGAAAATTGCTTGAGAAAAAGCCAAAGACTATGGCATAGCAAACTCCTGATGAGCTCAAAGAGGAACATTTGTTTTGCTGACTCTCAAAGAATGCACTGAAAAGGAGGCTCACCTCAGCCAAGCATACTCTTGTGAGCAGTTTCTTAAGGTGTTTCACCTTTTTGAGAGCTTTCTTGGTATTGAGCACAGGAACACTCATCATTGGTGTTTTAATGTTTGAGCTGGCCACCATCAGGATTTCCCGCAGCCTTTAAACAAAGAACAATCATTCCAATTAAGCCATAAAAGCACTATGCAAATCAAGTAATTATCTAGGTTATTTCATTAGGCAGAATGCAGCAACTGGCAGTTCCACCAAAGCCATGTGCACCCAGAGCTGTGGTTACACAGCACTGCTCCTTTTCTCTGTTCTGATTCCCCACCAGGCACAGCACAACAGCAGCCCCACTGCCCCAACTGGATTATTCCCCCAGTTATGAGAAGAGATGATAATAAATTGTTCCAAGAACAGAAGGACTAATGAGGTCTGTTTCCTACAAATACAGGATGGATGCTTCCTGGTATGTTCTTCCCCTCCTATGCTTCTCTGAAGCAACACAATCCCCTCCAACCTAAGGCATCCCACACTCCCACATGAGGCCAGGTCAGGACCCATATTATTCCAAATAAACTGATGATTTGCTGTATATCAGATTAGAGTAAGAGGCCTTCACAGATATTTAGTATCTGAAAAATAAACCACAATAACTGGAAAATTGTAAAACATTAAAGTATTCTGAGCAGGCAAAATCTACAAGGCCACTGAAGGACTGTTCACCCTCAATATTCATACATATACCTGCTACTGTAATAACATACCTAAGTGCCTAAAATAAAGGGCCCATTGAGGACACAGCTTTCTCACCTTGGAATACCCAATGTGACATTCATTTCACCTCTGCCAGCAAAGTGAAAGGTGTTCAGAGTCATCTGTGTTGAAGGTTCCCCAATACTCTGAGCAGCAAGAAGCCCCACAGCTTCTCCTGGGTCACAGAGAGAACGCTGCCACTTTAAATACAGCAGATCCTTCAATCTGGAGACAGGAAATGAGAGGTTTAACTCAATATACAAAATAAAAAACTCAAAAAAGAATGAATCATTGCTCAGTTCAATGAAGTCACATCTTTGAGACAATTTCTCCTGGTAGCTTACAGATAAATACGCTCCAGAAACTGTAAAACTGTCTATTCCCATCTGATCTGACAAACACAGCCCATTAACACAGAACTGGGGCCTTGGCCAAACTGTATTTTAGTTCTGCTGCCAATTCCCAGAATGTCAAAAGAGAGTCCATTTACTCCCACTTGTGCTTCCTAACTGCTTTGCTAACTCCAAGGTGTATCAAGAGCATACTTTGTTTTTCAAGATCACAATAAAGTATTCTTTTATATGTATGGGGACAGCAATACATTGCTCTTGTTCCAGAGAGGCTTTGCTAAAGCCCTCAGCAGCATGGAAAATTCAGGTTTGGAAGGAACAGATACCTCTCCACTGCACACATGTGTGGCTTTCAAGAACCATTTTGAAACCCACTGCTTAGCTTCACAAGAAGCCACAACAGAAACAAGGCTTGGTAAAGACTTTTCAGTTTTAGCAAACTTGCTCCAAAAGGTATTTTGGGTTTTGGCTCAGAGGTTTTTACCTATCAGAAGAAAGTGCTGGGTGCATGTAACTCCGGCTGTTGTCAGATTCCCATTTTTTGATATAGCCTTCAACTCCATTTTCAAATGTTTCTGAAACAGATGCAAAATAAGTATCTGGACGCCAAACCCCGAGGCTTGGGTCAGGACACTTATTTGTCTTCTTCAGATACTTCCTTTGTTTCTTCTCATCAAGCTCATACCACATCTTCAATAACTGAAAATAAGAGGAGGTTTTTAAGCTGACTGGTTTATCCACAGTAAGACCACAAGCAATCAAGCAGCAGTGAAGGAGGAAAAGATAACCTGTGCAGAATGTAAGGGTGTACACAACACAGCAAACAGCTCAGCTACAAATATGGTGTTCTCCTTTTTCTGATACTTAATACTTTTGAAGTCAAATGATTTCAAATTTCTTTACATGCCTAAAAATACCCCAACTTATGTAGCTACTCCATCATAACTACTCCACAGTTCAGTGAAATATGGCCTCAAAGAATGATTTTAATTGGGAGTGATATTAAAAACTGGGAGTTATTATCAAAAAGTGTCAAGAGCAACACAAATTCAGCACAGCTCAATAAATGAACCTCTGATTAGGAAAAACAGGTTTTGCAGACAAGCTCACAGAGCCATCTCTCAACACCTTCTCCACCTGGAGTTTCATGCTAACTGCCCAAGTTCCACCAGGATAAATTCCTTGTGACAGCAGGACCTGATTGCATTTTGTGTCCATACACACCATGTTCATTAGAAGCCATGTCATAGACACCAGTGCTGTGATGGACAAGAGGCTTAAGCAAGAGTATTTTTTGGAAAAAACTAGGCAGGGCTGGCTCAGCTCTCTGATCTTTCATATTCAAACAGGACCATATTCATCCAGCTAACAGACAGCTGTCCATGCAAGAAAGATTTACTTTGTGTACATGAAAAAAACCCCCAAATAACTCACCAATAAACAGAAACAACCCCCCCCCCCAAAACCATTCACAAACATGACCTAAAAATACATTTCTAGCAACACATTTATCTTAGTTTTTAGCCCCTTCCCTAGCACTAGGGCCCTCACACTTTAATACATCTCAGCTTATCACCCACATTGTGCACATGATTCCTTTAAAAGACAACTTGTTTAGTTAGACTTTGGGATTCACAGAGGAATTAAACTGAATTCTGTAACTTCTTTTGAAGGGTTTGGTCAGCTGAACTGCTCCTGTGTTACCTGTAAAGTAGCAGGATCTCTTCCATTCTTTATTTCACCTCCTGGAAGCTGTGCTTTCAAACTTGCCAATTTCTTTTGGGAAAACAACAGAAAGCCTCCTTCTCTTCGCACAGAGTTTTGGTGTCTGGCTCGCCACTTTTTGATGGCTTTGAACTGCTGGTTAGCTTGGTGAGACTCCATCCTTGCTAAAGCTTCATCCAGATGGTTTGTCTTCTGAATTACCTGTAACAAAGTAATTTGTATGATTACTCTTCTCTTTATCCTCACTGTACCAGAAAAGGCAAAGCAAACTGAGAAGGTTATCTGCTGTCACTGCTGTAAAGCAATTTTCAAATTCGGTTTTCAACCCAACTGAGACAAAATTCTTATAACTTTATGTTATTATAACTTTATGTTATAATAAGCAGTGGTGATACTGGTAAAAGTTAATCAAACTTGACAAACTGAAAAGTGAAGTCATTGTTGAATTCAAGTGCAGAGTTAGAACAGACAGTGCTTGGTGCTCAGCTGAAATTGAGACTGCTTAAATCACACTGCAGACCTCAGATTGCTTCCATATTTTGAATACAATGGCAAATAAAATTGTACATTAGTCTGAAAGTAACTGAGACAAACAAGTGTTGCCACTGGATCCCTGACAGATATGCCAGATGTTAACCATGTGTTTCAGTCTCCCCTTCACCCCTCATAAATACTTAAGATTTTGGGTGTTCTACCTCATAGTTTTCTGCAATGAAAGGAAACTGCTCAGGTTGTAAGAACTGAGTTTTAGGGATATCAAGCCCATCTTCTCCATACAGAAACTGCACCACGCTGCCATCGCTGTCTCGTACAGTCAGGTCATACTGAACTACCAGTCCTTCCAAATGTTTTATGACACACCTATTCCAGAGGGGAAAAAAGAGAAGAAAAATGCTGTTAGGAGGCTACACAGCAACAAGAATGATACAGCTCTAACAAAAAAAACAGTTTTCATCAACATCTCCAGTGTACTTAAGGGCTGATCAGGAATTCTGGAAGCCAAAATGCTTAATTTGTAAAGCTTTCAGCATGTTACTCCCTCCAGCTTCCTTGGACTGATCTGACTTAAAATGAAACAGTAAATTACTCTCCATTTCTGCTGTCATCTTTTAACAGTTTTCTGAAAGAAAGGGGCATCCCTCCTTCAGAACTCACTACCCTCTGACACAATTAAAAAGTTCAATTTTCTTCTATATATACTGGAGGTGTTGCTTGACTAAAGACAAGAACCACTCAATGTGGCCAAGAAAAACTAGAGCTGCCTGGAACTTATACACCTATCTATACTTGAACCAGAAAAAATATTTCTGCAAAAGGAGAAGCTGCTGCTGTTATGTGAGAGAGGTGAGTTTGAAATGATGATGTTCCAGTTGATCTAGATCTCTAGAAAATTGAATTTACAACAAACAGCATTCAGACTATTTTGTAAAAATAAAATACAGTAAAGTTAATCTAAGCAATACAAGCACTTAGAGTCAACAGAACTTTGTCAGAAAAAAGAGAAAAATCAACCAACCAAGAGAAGGACCTTTTAAAGGCTCCAATTCTAAACCAGGCCTCTTACCTTTGCAGGTACCCAGAACGGCTGGTTTTGACAGCTGTATCCACAAGACCTTCCCTGCCAGCCATGCAGTGAAAGAAGAATTCCTAAACACAAGCACAACACCATCAGCATTCTGCTAATAAGTGCATCAACACTGGCAACTTATGTTCTTCCTCAAAAGCTTCATATGAAACCAGGATGAACAAAGTCCATTTATCTATAATTGCAGATACTCTCTGTTAAAATACCAAGACTTAAATAAACTTCAGTATCAACACCAGCAGTCTTAAACTTACAGAAGGTCTGATTCCAGTGAGAAATCTGCCAGTCACAAATCCTCCTGAGCTAGGGGAAAAGTCATAAGGCTGGAAACATGGCAGTGATTTGCCAGATGCCATCAGTGGGGGTCTTCGGCCTTCCAGCTCAATCTGGCCCAGCAAACAAGAAATCTAAATGTGGGCAGGAAAAAAGGAAACATCACTTTTCCATCCAGCTTTTTCTTCACATAAGCTTAGTGATTTTTCTTGAAAAATACAGTTAAAAATGTCAAATGTTCAATAAATGCTCTGTAGCTCAATGTGGACTTGTTCATGAAATGTTCCAGCAACTGAGGGGCAGAAAAGGCATGGAGATCTCACCTGGTTTTTTGAGTTATTCTAGTACCCTGACTCATCCTCAACATTACCTCAATACCTCATTCTGTACACTTATTTTAACACAGAAATATGAAACTAAAAATACTGTACATATTTTTTAGGTCCCTACATTTCTCTCACCACCTCTCAGCACTGTACTAAAAACAGAACAAAAACCTCAACCCAGAATGCTCCCTCTTTAGCTGTGGTCATTCTCTCCCTTTTAGATGGTATTTTTATAGTGTCTCTTGCTTGGTGTCTGTGCTGCAAATGATAAAACGAAAATGTATCCTTCCACTTCTTCCAAAACCAAAGATTATGTTGTTCCTATTCAGAAGCTGAAGAAGGAGAGGGTCAGTCTCCAACAGAGGCCAGGAAAAGTTATTTCTCCTACAGTAGGTTTGTTTGTATAAACTGCAGCATTCCTTCTCAAAAGCAGTTCTGCTATTTCAATAAACCCTCATGTACTGAGAAGCAATTCAAAAACAGGTTATAATAAACACTGACTCTCTTCCACCACCCACTGAGGTCTTTATTACATTCTTCTAGCATTTTTCCATGCCAAAGTCCAGAATGAAAACCTTGCTCTGGTATCAGATATCCCCACAAGAGCTTCCCAACAGCTTATATTCTAGGGCACAGCACATCAGCACATGTAGCTGCTAAGCATATTCTGGTGTCATTACCTGCATTGTGTTTACAGTGGATCCTTTGGCTCCTGACTGTACCATCAACTGCAAATTGTTCTCTGGAAAGCTCCTGTGGAGACCAAGGGGCATGCAAACCTACAGAGTTGAGGGGGAGTGAAGGGAACAAAACCAAATGTTATTAATAAAATGATAAACCCAAGAAATTTCTGTGGAAGGCTTTAACAAAGTGAAACAATGAGTAATCACAAGGATTTCTATTTATAATTTCAAAATCATCTTGAATATTAAGCCATCTTCTCACTCAGGGAGGACAAGGCTGAGGAGGTGAGGCAGCATGTGGAGCCCCAAGCTGGGGACAGATGGAAAGCTTCAGCCTCCAGAAGAGTCAGGCACTGCTCATCCACATTAATTAACTTAATAAGAAAGTAAACAAGATTTGTATGCACAGATGCCTCAATGCCAACCTTGTTGACTTCATTGTTGTAATTGTTTACTTCCTCCTTGAATTTCATATCAACCATGTTAAAATCCCTCTGGTCTTTGCAGAGATGGGCATCCTGCCACTTCCCTTGGACCTCCTCACATGATGCTGTTTCTGGCAAATTAAGAGCAGCTCTAACAGCCTGAAAGTAAAATATAGGAATTTTTAGGTGTGAAGCAGGCGTGATTGAACAAGGCAGTATTTCAAAAATTTTGTATTATGGAAGAAAAACAAATCTGCAAAACAGACTTACTTCAATACCACTCTGCCTTGACCTTTCAATGATTTTTTTTCTTTTGTGGTCTGCTTCACGTTTAACCAAAATATCTTCAATCCCTATTAAACAGGAGAGACAGAACACAAAGGTCTAAACTGAAAAAAAAAATCAAGGAAGGAACCACATTTGGTGTCAGGGATTTTGAGTGAAGAGCTGGGAAAGAAAGTCACAATTAAAGTTATAATGATGGCTAGAGTCAGGGCCTGCAGTTTGACAAGAAGAAAAAAATCTGAGTAGCTTCTGGATAGAGAACTTGTAAGCCATTAAAAAAAAAACCACACACAAAAAAACCTGAGCAACATCAACTAAGCAGTAAGAGTGCAAAATCAACCCCCTAATTTAAAGAGTCTTAACTTCAACAGTCTCTAGAAAATCTTAGTTGGTGCACTTGTACAAACTAATGCCTTATGGACCAGCCACATCAATCTGCTTTTTTCCTTCCATCCACATCAAACTTCCTACTAGTTGAACTTTTCACAATCTGGTATTTCTTAGTTTTTTAAAAAAAGACAAATTAATTTTACAGATCCTTGAGATGACAGGACCAGGGAACAGATTAAAAACTGGAACCTGAACTCCTGTGAGCTGTTTGTAAGGAGTCCTGCCACAGACACTAAAATAGTCACTAAAATGGCTGTGCCAAAACACCAAATCCCAAACTCCTGCTCCAGTGTCACTTCTCTTCTGATGTTTTAACTGCCTAGTGGTCCCAGGCTTGTTATCTTTTCCTATCTAGCTTATTAAAATGGCTCTCAGGAGTCCTGTGAGGTAAACAGTCACCTCCCTCACTCCAAAAGATCCCCTCCCTTTTCCCTGGCTCACAGCAGTCTGTTGGTCCCTTTCTACTGCTGACAGTTCACTGTGTCTCCATAACTCTTGTATGAGTTTGAAAATCTGTAATGAAAGCTTTACAAACTCATTTACCAAAAGTTTATAGAAAAATGTGATGTGCAAGACTTGATCACCAAGCCCTTAAAGTTCTTTCATCTTGATTTGTCAGCTGTTCTGCTTTCTATGCAGTAATTACTTTTCAGAGAAGCAAAACACAAGGTTTTGATCTAAATAAAATTTCAACACAGGACATATTAACTGTGTACACTTTGGCTAGGCAGGACAGAAAAGAGAAATTGTTGGACATACTCAAGGCTTTACCTTCTCTTTATGCTTAGAAGGCCAGCTATGCACCAACAACAACAAAAAAAAAAATCAACAAAAGGCTAGCAGGCAGCTATCCCACTCAAGGGCAGTCTTGCAGAATTTCATTAACAGAATTAGCATGTTATTATGCCCAACCATGTGTGGTTTAGCCCTCAGGAGGTGCTGCACTGCTGCAGGTACTGACCCATGGTGAATCCCCTGTAGAGCTGCAGGTAAGCAGTGAAGAGGCGCCCCAGACACGTCAGCACTTTCCCACTGGTTTCACCCCCATAGATCTCATAGCAGCAGTGGACCAGCCCATAGGCAGAGCTGCCAAAGTGAGCTTTGTCCAAAACTCCACACAGTAATTCCCCATCTCTGATAATAACCTGAAAAATAAAATGCAGTTTTGAATCAGGAAAACAGAAATTTTAATCGTACTATGACCTCTACAGGTTTTTCCATGTAATCTCTGTGAAAATTGGTGTAAGTTTAAAAAGCTTACATATTGGTGAATGGTTAAATATGGTCAGATTATCTATACTTCCAGAATTTATAGCAGAAATGAAATTTCTAACACCACCTGCATTTTTCCACCTATAAAGTCTGACAATGAAGACACATGGTCTAACCAAACCAGATGGACTCTACCTAAGTCAGGACCACAGAGAATTTTTCCTGACTCCCAGGCCTATCCTTCAATCACCCGCTTCTGGCAGTAACTGTTGCCAAATACCTGCTTCTAACTTTGTCATCTGCCTTGTTCCCTTCCCATTCCTTTACTGTACACACAATTTTAATACAACACAGCCCAGCCCAACCCCCAGAGTTTTGTTGTATACCTGAGATTCACACATTGAATCAAGATTCAGAAATCCTTTTGCAGGTCCCTTTACCCAGGCTCTCCCAGCAATTTTTGCTTTCCCAGTCAAATTCAGTGGAGCATAGTTGTCTGGAATGATGTTTATTAACAATGTGGAAACAACCTATAAAGAAGCAGAATGAGGGGCAGGAATTTTTTTTTTTTTGTATAATTGCTTCTCAACATAAAAACATGAAATAAAATTCATTCTGGAATGAATGAGAAAAGCAACATCCTGCATGTATTCTTTCCACTGACAGCTAAGTTTTGAAAGCTTGGAAATTTCACAAGGCAGGAATATCCTCCTGCTAATCTACCCTCTGAAGGATCAGTGACCTGAGACACATAATTATTCAGAAATATAAAACAGCAAAGATTTTTCCAATACTTAGAATACAAAATAATAATAATAATTAAAGCTGTCTCTTGGGTTGTACAGCTCAGAAACACACACCAAAATCTACATGGTGTTAATGGGATCTGGCATTTCAAACACTCTTAGCAGCACTGGTTTTATTATTAGCATTCTGCTTACTTTAGAACCCCCAGCATTCTTTAACCCAGTAAATGATAAACTACCTGCTTTCCTGTCCATAATCGCTGTGGCTTCATAATGGCAGGAGGAAAGGTTTTAATTCTTCCTTTTTTGTCTGTCAGCCCTCGGTACACAAGCTCCATGTACTGTTCTCTGGTGAAAAAGCAGCCCCGGAGTGTCATGCTGACTCCAGAAATCATGTGATCCTGGATCAAGCCAGGAAGTGGCTTCCCATCCTAAAGAGGTAAGAAAAAGGTGGTGTTGGTGGGGTTAATAAGTTGTGTGCCTCCAGCTCCCAAAATTATTCCCCCTGGATAAAAGCACTTAAGTAATTTGTAAAGAACACATTGCAGCACAACTCTCTACTGAATCTCTTCTGGACACTGACACTCAAAGGAACAAGATTGTTTGGGTGTGCTGGGCCTTCTTTAGAGGAACAGAACCACAAATGGAGAAAGAACCCAGAAATAAACCTCAGAAGTAAGTAAACAGATGTCGGAATCCAAGACATTCCTCTCCGTGCCCCAAACCCCGGACAGGGGTCTGGGCAGCCCTGGCAGGAAGCCAGAAACACTTGGGGCTTTGATTTCAGCCCATGGGACAAATTACCAACCTTATATGAGGAGTCACAAGTCACAAAAGTTTAGACAACAGTAGCAGTAGTTAGAGGGTGAAAGGAAAAAATTTGGGATTTGGTACAGGGGGGTCTAAAATCCTAAGATGGAGGGATTGGGGCATGCCCTGTCCTTCTTCCTTCTTCTTCCTAACATCCATCTTTTAGGTGATGCTGGCATTTTTAGATTGGTTTAGAGTAGAAAGTCACTGTCTAACAGAGGTGTTAGGGATTGGTACACAATTGTAAATATCTAATACATAGTTCATGGTATAAAAGAGAGCACCAGCCCCCTTGGGAGGCTGAGTGTGCCTTGGACTGACCTGCTGGCCAGAGCTCGGCAGGTCAGACAGAAAATATTTTAGATAAGAAACAATAAACATCACTGAGAACACGAGCAGAAGACTCCTGACTCCTTCTTGGACGGCTGGGTTGGGAAAAGCAGCTTCCACCAACATCTGGGGTCATCTCAGAGAGCAGAGAAGACCCCAACAAACAGACTTTTAAAAAATTATCTCATTTATCGTTAGACAAAAAAACGAGCGCGAATGCATCTAGAAATAAATTTATCTGTCAGTTTTCCTTGCCTTTGGCACCAGGTACTGCTTGTCAGTGATGGCTAAGGTGTAGGCCTCTGCTCTGCCCAGCTCGCTCTGAGGGAAGTGGGCGTTCATTTCATCCCCATCGAAGTCAGCGTTGTAAGCCTTGCAGTTGGCGTAGTGCAGCCTCAGCACCTTCTCCCCGGGCAGGATGCGGGCGCGGTGGGCTTGGATGGAAGGCCTGTGGAGCGTGGGCTGCCGGTTCAGCAGCAGCACGTCCCCGTTCTTGATGTGCCGACACACCTGCCACAGAGATTTGGGTGCTGCCTACAGGGCCTCAGAAAGGACTAGCTGATCTTTAAATACACATCCAAAACATCTTCTTTCTGGTATTCGTGCTCTGTGCAAAACTCAGAGGGAATCAGGACTGCTTGCCCCTGAATGCTCTCTGCTCTCCACCAAACAGCTATTCCCCATTAAACCCCCCAAACCACAGTGATCAAATCAATCAGCTCTTCATCCAAAGCCCACTGGGCTGAACTGATACCTCCCACAATACACCCAGCCCTGGACACCCTAGACTAAGGTGATGACACAGAATATGACCCAGTAGCTGAAGCAGAGGCCAGGAATCTCTTAATTTCAGCTTTGAGTACAACACAATATATCCTTATCTAGAACAGAGTCTCTCAGAACAGCCTCATTTTAATTTTTCTGTTAGTAACATCCAAATATCCACTTAAGTGATTATCAACAAAAGTATGGTAAGTTGTTTGTATAATCTAAATACTGTTATGTTTAACTCTGTGACAGGTTCTGAAAGAACTGACATCACAGAAATACTCAGACTTAAATTTCAAATCTCTGCTAAGCCTTTATGAGAGACAAGGTATTGCATAACAATGTGAAAACACTATTAAACACCACAACTTTTGCCTTAGTTGCTCAATAGTGCTTTTTCAACTCTTGCAAAGGACAGAGATACAGTTAAGAAGTTTTAAAGGTTGATTAAACTGTAGCACAGAGGAGAAACATTTGGCATAAAATCAATCAGGTTGGAAAAGACCTCTAAGATCATGGATCATTGCAAAGCCAGCACTGTCAAAGCCACCACTAATACATTGGCACGATGAGTGCCACACACTGCGTATTAGAAAAAAGCAAAAGAAGGAAAAATGGGGTTTAGAATTTGAAAAAGTACCATGTTTTTGTTCCTACCCCCTCAACCAGAGATGGAGGAGGGCTCTGCCCATACTCACAATCTTCAGCCCTGTCTGGGGTGCCCCTGAGGAGGGGGTGAGGAGCTGCTTGGCGATGGCCTCGCGCTGGGTCAGGCTGGTGGCGCTCAGCACCGTGCGAGACCCGTCCTCGTTAATGACCATGGAGGCCCCAGGGTGCACCTTGGGGCCGTTGATGACAGCCTGCCTCAGCTCTTTGACATTCCAGGGAGTGACTGGCTGAGGGTAAGTCAGTTTGGTGGCAAATACCTAGACAGGAAGGAAAAGAGGAGAGAAATAATGGGTTGTTCAATTTTGGCTTAAAGATCTAAAAGCCACGGATAAAACAGCATCAAAAAATAAGAAGTGTAATGCAAGCATAAATTACTTTAAGCTCTTGAATGCATCTCCTCTTCAGTCTACTCTAGTGCTAAATAAATACATTTCTGTTTTAAAATCCTCCACCATAAGAATAGAAACAATGTCACTTTTACAATTTTCTACTGCAGTATAAAACTCAATTAGCAATTAAAGAAAGCAATCACAGATTTAGATTCTGTAAATAAGCCAACAAATACAGAGAAAAGGCAAATTATCATCAGGTTCACTATTTTCTGAAAAGATGAGATAATGAAAAACTCAAATTCAGGCTTGGTGTCATCCCTATGTAGCTAATAATCCTTAAGGATGGATGAAGTTGGTGACATTACCACAGCCTTCTCTTCAGACTGCAATACCACAAAAATACTTTGTACAAAGACCATAGGAGGAACAGGATCTACTTTTGAAGTTTGCACCAATTCCTAATCCCACAAAGCAAGTACAGCTTTTTCTTTTTTTTTCAACTCCTCCTTCTCAGATGTGTTATTCTTGTTTAGTAACAGTAAAAATCTCCAGCTCTTCAGTGCTTTCTCCTTATTAACACTGGGCAGGGAAAAGTTCAGACAACTCAGTTCAACAATTCAGAGCTCTAGATTTTAAACTGCTACCAAAGTGCCAGCAGTGCAGTTCAGTCCTGAGCTGCCCAGGAAGACACAGTCCTTTAGTGCTGCTCACCATAGGGATGCCAATCTCGTTGGTCCCAATGTACATGTCGGGGCAAATGACGGATCGAGCGGCAAAATCCACGCGCTTCCCCATCATGTGCTTGCGGAACAGCCCTTCCTTCTTCTCCAACAGCTTTGAAAACAGAAGGTCACAATTAAAACCTGCAAGTATGGAAAACCAGATGGATTCTTGCAATGATGAGTGGTGTGAAAATGCCCATGGACTAACCACAAATAGTTCACTTTTTTCCTACTCGATCATCAGCTTCTCTCTTTCAATTAAGACTCCCCATCCTACCCACCTGACGAATGCCAGGGTATTTTTCTGTTATCAGCTTGTCCATGTCACTATCAAACACAATGTTGACATGGCTCTGGAGACGTATCCAGGTGTTGTACAGCTTATCTGCAATGCTCTGTCCTGGAATTGTTGTCAGCACAGAACGGTCCAGAGGTTCACTATCCCCTCCTGTCTCCTGCAGAAACAGAAATCAGAAACTTGGACACAACAAAAAATATCTTCTACTTACTAGGCTGAAGTTACAGTATTAATTACAGTATTAAACATAGCAAAAGAAACATTCACCATTATTTTGCACTGATAGTCAGTCCATGTTAGGAATCACTGTAACTAGAAAATCCTACTCTTAGATAAAAATAATGTAAATCCAAGAGATTTTATCACTTACATCACTTTGTTTTCAGTCTAAAAGCCACTAAACCAGTCACATCCAAAACTCATTGACCTCCTGTCAAATGTTTTAAGAACAGATCTCCATCTAGTGGCTACATTCTGAGTAACTAACAGTGTTTCCAAAGTGTTTTACACTGCAGATGTAAATCAAGTTCCTCTGAAACTGAGTCCAGTGTCAAAGACCCCTCAATGATACAAGTGATGAACAAATATGGAATGAGGTAAGCTGATATACATTATTATTTACACTATACAACAATGTGAACTGTCAGCAGCAGACAAATATTGTTACTTACTACAATATTTATGAAGTTTTGCATCCTACTTAGACATCAACTGTCAAAAAATAAACACAATCACAACTGGCTCCACTAGGCTTAGAAGCTGAAGTGGCTTTTTCCCCCTCTTTTCATGTGTTGAGAGGCTGGCAAAGTTTTATTGTGAACTGCTTGTGCTGTACATATTTCTTTCTCCAAAAACAGAAGCCCCTTATGTCTCACATACAGTAATCTAACACCAAAAATCCATGGCTAAGAGAATCTAAGCAAAATGTTTTTTCCCTTTGCACCAGGTAGAAAAGAGCAGAGGGAAAAAACCAAAGTAGGAACATCTCCATCAGCAGATATTCCAGCAGCTCAGGCAAAAACTGTTACAGGAACAGCTTAAACAGGAGCCTTCCTGAACTCGACCCACCCAGCCAAAAAAGCAAAGAATAAGACAACCAGCAACTCTTACTGTTTGAATTTCTTCTGTAATTTTTATTGGCTGACACTGTTCTTTGGCCATGAAAACCAAGAGCTTCCTTATCAGCTGGGCATCTTTCATCACAGCCTGCAAGTTGACAGTCTGCCCGTTTGTGAACAGGCGATCTCCCAGGCGATTTACAGGACGATACCTACAGCAAACCAAAAAATTACTTCAGAGGATTAAACAGCATGATAAACCTCAAATATTCTAAGCTACATCTTCAGTGCATGGAAAATAATCCAAGCTAACAGCAGGCATTTAAAACTTCTAAATTTTTAATCTAAATATAAATTTAAATCTAAGTTTTTAATCTGAATCTAAATTTTCATCTAAATCTAAATTTTTAATCTAAATCTAAAATTTTAATCTAATTCATTTAATATATTCTACTGAGACAGTCATAAAATGACTGAACTGATAAGAAATGTAATAATACATAATATAACAATATTAAATAATAAGGAATGATCCTTAGCAAGAAATTCTATCAGTACTGTGCAGTTACAATATTTATAATCCTTTTAAATACCAATACTAAAATATATTTTTTCCATAATTAGTATTTCAGTCTTCTAACAAACTCACTTGAAGTTACAATAGAACTTATCAACCACTAGTGTGATTTTTATTAAATAAACACTCTACTGACACTTAAGAAGACCAGTGTCTGTACTACAGGAGTTTGGATCTGCAACTCCTGCAAAGGGTGCACAAAACCCTGTGATTTCTACAAGAGTTTGGGGGGATGAATTTTACTTTGAAGGTGGAACCACAAGCAGATCTAAAAAAAACAAGTCTGGACTGAATCCTGAACTCTCATGGGGATCCATCCCAGGGAAGAGGTAACGCAGAAAGAAACCTAAAAAGAGACAAAAGAAATATAAACTCATTGCCATTGTCTGGGAATCCAAACCTCCAGATGCACCTGGTCAACCAAGTCAAAAGAATCTGCTAAGTTAACACTATTGAGCTTGTTTAAAATAAAAACATTCTGACACAGTTTAGAAAGAAATGCCACTCTTTTTTTTTTGTCAACTGCAAACAGATTCAGAGTACAGGCAACCCAAAAAAGAGGCTGATAAATCCATTCTCAGTCTTTAAGCAGTGTAACTGTGGGGTGCAGCACCATAGGAAAATCACAGTCTCTGCAAACAACTGCTGAGATTTGTGGGGAGCCACAATTTGAGAATAAATTATCAAGTGTTACTTGAATCCAGGTCTCTGCATTCACTGGCTGCCAGTCACAAAATCTGTTTTGCAGCCAGAAGCCCTTAAGGCAAAAGGCAAAGATTTGACAAGGAGTTCATACTGGAAGATTTGCAATTTATCCACTAAATGGTACAGAAAATAAACTTCACAACCATTACCTTCATTCTTCCACAGAGCCAGGATGTATTCCTTGGCAGTCATTGGTGTCAGGTATCCTCTCTTCCCTAACTGGCTTTCATCAATACCTGAAAAGTAAAAAATAAAATTAAAAAAAAACATTTATTAAAAAAAAACCTCAAGACATTACTTTAAAAGGTTTTGGTTTTTTTTTTTTTTTTTTTTTTGCTTCCAGTGGTGCTTCCAGTTCAGAGAAGGAATGGAAATACAAAATATACATACAAAATATACTGGCTGACATCTACATCAAAATTACCATTTAATATTTGTTTTGGGAATATGAAATTAAGTAAAAAAGAAACCATCTCTGTGACTAGTTAATATGAATATAAGTAACAGAAATAAGACTCCATTCTAACATCTAAAGTTTATGCTTTTTTTTTACTTATAGTGAGCTGAAACCTTTCTTCAAACAATCTCATCCCCTGACCAAAACACAAGTCAAGAGTCAGCCTGCAGCTGGGGAAGCTTTCAGTGGGTTCAGGTCCTACCAGTGAGGTACCAAGGTTCCCATGAAATACTCAACTGAAGGAAACAATAGCACCATCCATATTGTATGTGAGAGGCTGGGCTACCTCTGCTTTGGAGAGGAAGGAAAACACATAGTTTTGCTACTAAAAAGCAAAAATATCGATTATTCTCAAAACAAAGCCAGAGATTTTAGCTCTCAATTTCCACAACTTGATGAAAAGCAATCCTCCCACGACAGTTTCCTATTCTTCTGGCTTAGGTCCAGAAATGCAATTTTTTTTTTGAAAATTCAATTCTCCATTCACCTAGAAAACCTTTCCATCCCTCAAACAGAAATGCCTCAATGCCAAGGTTAAAGGTACTCCCTTTTGGGACTTAACCATGCACAGCCTATGCACAATTTGTGATCCATCCCAGTTCAGAATATAGAATACTTCCCATTTTGCTTCTTTAGCCACAGCTCCAGAGATTTAATCTANTGAAAGTTCAATTCTCCATTCACCTAGAAAACCTTTCCATCCCTCAAACAGAAATGCCTCAATGCCAAGGTTAAAGGTACTCCCTTTTGGGACTTAACCATGCACAGCCTATGCACAATTTGTGATCCATCCCAGTTCAGAATATAGAATACTTCCCATTTTGCTTCTTTAGCCACAGCTCCAGAGATTTAATCTAATATTTAAATCACACAGTAGCAAACAAAATGAACTCTCTACAGAAACCTTTCCTAAGGGCTAAATAGCACACATAAATGTCTGCTTCAATTCTGTCTCATTGAGTAAAGGATCAAGGATACAAGAAGGAAAAGGAGATTTAAATTGGTTCAAACAATAGGTTAACTAATCCTGAAAAGTGCCACCTACTTTCTTTTTTGTCTTTTACTCTTTAAGAGGAAATTCATTCACAAGAGTTAGGATTATGTGATTTTCTTTCTGAAGTTGGTCATTTTCCTCCTAATTAATTTCACCTGTAGTTGCTCTGTTTAAAAAATCCAGCAGAAAATCAACTACCTGGCAAAAATGAAGTGCCCCAAAACCACCCCAAAGCTGACAAAGATTATGTTGTTGTACTTCTTTTCCTGACACAGAGACACTTGAAACTGCAAAAGCACAACAGGTTCTCAAATAGAAATTTAATGGAATTGGGTTCTCTGTGACTCCCAAGCTTACTGGTTTAGTTATAATCAGTATATGTTATAAATGAGTTCCAAGTGCACAGTCACTGCTAAGAATCTGTGCCCCTCAAATGCAGGGAAAAAGTGCAAGCATATTTGAGTAGAAGACAAATATTTCACCTGCTATTTCATCCAGAATGCCTTCCTGTCCTGACTTATGGTGCACTGTAGAAGGATAGGTTACTGTCAGCTTGCTGTTGTGCTCCTTTCGCACCAGTGATCTCCTGGATCTTGAAGGGAAAAAAAAACCCAAACAGGACAGGCAGATAAAGGTTAATATAAATACAGCATTTAAATAGAAACCAGCTTCCTCATGCAGTTAAACTTACTTGCAGTTTGGGCATTTCTTTGAAGCCATGTGTGCTTTCCAGAACTGTGATACCAGTTTATTTCTACACTCACACACATTTTTGACCTGGTAAAGGAAAAAAAAAATTAAAAATAATGAATATAATAAAAATAAATTAAAACATGTTATTATGTGAAGAATTCACTAAACATTACACAATTGACATTACAATATAAACATTATTAGTATCTATGCACACACATCCACATTGATTAATTCATGCCTTGATCTGCAGTGTTCTTTCATCACCCTCCCATTTGCTGGAGGCACACATCCCTCAGTGCTCTCCATGCTCCTTTTTCAATTTATTCCATAAAGTCTTTAATTTTCAAGTCAGTACTGGAATTTAAAGCTTTTCTCTAATGATGACTGAAGTAAATAGAAAAATGACAAAAACCACTTGTTTTGACAGCTCATGAATGTATGATTTACAAAGTGCTTAAGCTTAGTTTTTAAACAAGTGATCAAGGAACTAAAACTGGCTTATAAACAAATCTGCTGAATGATCTTAGATTATAAGAATCTTCTTCACTCACCTTTACTAACCATGTACATTAAACTACATTTAAATGGAAATTAGAATTCAATTGCACAAGTCTTCCTAAAAATGTCACTGGAATTAATTCTGCAAGTTTGCTGGATGCATGAGTTCTCAAAATGTGTTCTGCAGCTCGAAACAGTCAGAGCATCAGACAGAGAAGTATCAACATCTGTAGGTGTTGTACTCACACCAATATCAGATTTTAATAAGATATTTACACCATCAAAACTTTTCCCTACACAGACATTTCCCTATTTTCCAGAAATTCAACAGTTATACTAATGGGAAATAAAATCCTTTTAAAGTTTAATTTCAGACATTTCCCTCAAAAAAGCCCTCTAAACATAACACAGTTCGGAACTGGACAAAATCCAGCACCTCCAAAGACAGGCTTTGTTCTGCACATCACATTTTAAGAGGATAAAGAGGATCTCAGGAGAAGCACTGCCTGTACTTACATTTGAGCACCGATCTCTTATTTGAGAGCTCTGCAACATCTCCTCAACGTGGCGATTCAACTCTTCCTCAATTTCTGAGCCTGTTGCATCTGCACACTGCTCTACAAACTACAAGGAACAGAAGAAAAGAAATTGGCAGAGAGCTTTATAGTGAGACCACGAAGTCCAAAAGGGATGGAGCACTACTGAGAACTTGCCCTGTTGAGAATGATTTCGAGCTCATGGACAGCATGGAGCAGCCCCTTCTCCAGCACCTTCAGCTGGCTCAGCAGCAGGTGAACCACAGCTCGAGGACATGTCAGCATGTGGCAATTCAAACAGGATCCTCGGATCAGAAGGTATAATTTCTGGAAAGGAAGGGGGAAGAAAAGATTATACTGGCAGATGCACTAGCTTGTACAGTAAGCAAGTAAATGCAATTGTTTGGACTTAAAGAGAGTGCTACTACAATTGGGAAATTAAACTAATGATTAATTTGCTTGAAAAAAATTTATTTTAACCAAACTCATATGCAAAGCACCATCTGTAGATACACTCTCTGCAGGCTGTCTACATAACAGATACATGAAACACTTGTGGTATCCACAGCAGCTCTGGGACCCAGGCTGCTCTGACACAGCACTGGGACTACAGCTCCTGTCAGCTCATCCCACAGAGGACAATGTGGAACCCAAACCCCCACACTAGTAAAATGAAACATTCTGGTCTCAATCCTACAAGATCCTTCACACAATCATGTTTTCCTCAAGGGAAATTATCAGTGGGTTTGATTATTTAACACAGTTCTGTGTTACTATTTAACACAGTTCTCTCACTCCCCCCCGTGGCCTGAAGGCTGGGAATTACTGTGCAGGATTTTAATCCTTGGTCAATACAGTTACTTGACTTAAAGCTGGAACAAGACTAGAAGTGGGCACCTCATCTAACTTTGGTCACTTGAAAGTGAGGTTTTGACTCTCAATTAGTAGCCTGTGCAAAAGGCAGCTACTGTAAATGGTGGGATCAGCACCTCAGGAGCAAAATTCATCCCAGCTCAGGTTTGTTAAAAACTGTAAGAGTAGACAGCTGGTCATGTGCAGTAGTTGTTTAAAGGAAATGATAATTTTTACTGTGCCATTTATTTAATTAAAGCATAACATCCTGCAGTCAGTCATATACCTTAGGATGAATATTCCCCCCTCACCTGCCTGTCAATACTGAGTAAAACAACAGTTACAACAAAGTGCATGTTTTTCAAAAGGTCTATTTGTATTGAAGTGTCATGACACAACAAAGCTTTTCTACTACATCTGCTGTTATTACACTTAAAAGAGAAAACAGATCTTGGCACTTTCACTGTTTTCAAGGACTGCAGGCACATCGGGCAGCACCACCCCTTCCCCAGCAATAATTCAGTGTACACACATCGAAGAACAGGGGGTTGTAGACGGGCAGAGGCAGTTCTATGTGGCCAAAGTGGCCGGGGCAGTTGCTGAAGTTCTGCATGCAGGTCGCACACACTTCTCTGGAGTCCGGGGGTCCCAAGGCCAGGTCGTAGAGCCCATTTACAGCCGGGTTGCCCACATTGTCCAGGTACTGCGGGTTTGTTATGGCTTTTACACTCAGCTTCCTGAAGGCCAAAGGGAAGAGTAAAAAACAACGGCAGTAAACAGCGACACTTTTCCCTACAAAGACGTTTCCCTATTTTCCAGAAATTCAACAGTTATACTAATGGGAAATAAAATCCTTTTAAAGTTTAATTTCAGACATTTCCCTCAAAAAAGCCCTCTAAACATAACACAGTTCGGAACTGGACAAAATCCAGCACCTCCAAAGACAGGCTTTGTTCTGCACATCACATTTTAAGAGGATAAAGAGGATCTCGATACGCACTTGAAAGGTACACCTAGCACGGGCATTTAGTCTCTGTGTGATCTTTTCTATCCATGAAAACATCTTTCTGAGAGCATTTTGCGAATGCAATGGGAATTTGTGTATCATTGATTTCACGACACAGTGAGCAAAATCATTCATATCGCAGCAAATATTTCTTCTACATGACTAGCCACTCTACTAAGAAATCACATCATTTTGTCAGTGTATCCCCTCGAGCAGTGCGAGATTTTGTACAAAATTCGACTGCCGCCATCCCGGCCGCTGGGCCACGGCCCAGCCGGACCACATGTCCCAGCATGCCGCGCGCCACAGCCCAGCGCAGGTCGCCGGCGTCCTGGCGCGGGGCACGCTGGGACTCGTAGTGCCCACCAGCACCAGCACAGCTCGGGAAGCGCACACACGGAGCCTCACCTGATCTCCTCGGCCGTGTACATCCCGAAGGACACCCCAACCAGCCGCCGCCACGGCACCACTTTGGGCGGCCTCATGGCGAACGAGCAACTCCTTCCCGGCCCAAGACTGCTCCCGCTCTCCGCTGGAAGCGGCGCGCCACGGGCAGCACCACGCGGTCCGGGCTGCGGGGGGGGCGGGGCCGGGCGGTACCACCGCTGCGGAGGGGCGGTACCGGCCTCCCCCCCGCTGGAGGAGTGGTGCCGTCCGCCTTCCCAGAGGGCAGCGCGCGGGGCCCATGGCGGCGCGGCTCG